>OZ012699.1:30400742-30418426 GCA_963942565.1 Maea johnstoni
TTAACTTCACAAAGATTAGTGAATAAAAAGTATTCAAGATGATTAAGTGATAATAATAAAGTTAATTTTAACTTTACTCAACACAATATAGATTTTGAAATATTTTTCAAGTGTCTAAATCATACTTTTTAGTCTGTGCTTATCTAAATCAAATGTAAAACAGCACAAGTGTGTATTATAACATACTTGTACAAATTTTTGTAGTCAGTTAAATGGAAGGGCTTTAGTTAGCTTACTTCCAGAGATGCCTGCATACCGTGGCTCAAGCATGCTGTCCATCTGTGGACAAGTGCTGCTAGCCACAGGAGGTGAGGCAGTGAATGCTGATAATGAGCTACTCCTGGAAGTAGCCTCTTTTGTTCCTCGAGATAAGATGGCCGTAAGTGTTGGAGTACATGAGGGTATCATAAGTGTGTTTTGTTTTACCCAGTAAGTGAAGTGTATCTTTTCTCGTAGAGCTCACGTAAGATGTATAAGTTAAGTGAGCTTTGTATTACCGGGCCCTGGATTCCAGTAGCATCCGGCCAGCCTCTTTCTGAAAAAAATCACGTGACCAAAACTACCCCAAGCTACACCGCGTAACTCGAGGCGAACATGCACTAGGTGTTAGTATGCAGTCCCTATGAGGTTGCGGTTCAACGTGATCTATTTCTCTGCTGTGGTATAGGCCGTTGTTTACTATATGCTATCTATTGGCCTAATCACAGTTAGAGATCCGAGCATTTAAAATTTGTGACTTGCGCCGAGAAAACTGGGCGCTCGTATTTATAGCTTGAAACACCCACCAAAACCAGTCACGTTTGTATCCTACTACATGTTTATTTGTGTAATTCTGACTTCATTTTATTGAAATCCATTGTAAGATGCCTGTTTGCAACTATTTAAAATTTGAAGCGGACAAAAATCTCGGGAATCTAGCGACCTTCCGCCTTTATGCACATGCGCAGTCAGTAAAATATCGCTAGATTGTCGAGACTTTTTTCCGCTTCAACTTTTAAAATGTTGCAAACAGGCATCTTACAATGGATTTCAATAAAATAAAGTCAGAATTATACAAATAAACATGGTAGGATATGAACGTGACTGGTTTTGGTGGGTGTTGCAAGATATAAATACGAGCACCCAGTTTTCTCGGCGCAAGTCACAAATTTTAAATGCTGGGATCTCTAACTGTGATTAGGCCAATAGACAGCATATAGTAAACAACGGCATATACCACAGTTAGAGTTGCTCGAACTAACTAATTCGGGGTGATCCAGTAACAGGGATTTTTTCTTCACACTTCCCCCATAATCCTTCTTCTTGGGAATTCAAACCTATGTCCATTCTTTTAGATTAAGTTCTACACTGGCTACACAACCATTTAGAGCAAATATTCCTATTGTATCTCTAGTACTACATCACCCCCAAAGTAAATTCTTAAAACCAGAAACATCTACTTTAAGTAGATTTCTCTGTTTAAATTAAAGTTCTGTTTAACTAACCTCACACTAAGAAGAAATGCAGAAAGATTAATTTGTAATTAAAAAGTGTATCCATTGCCCCAAAAAACAAAGTACTTGTTAATTGGAAAAAAAGAGGTATTGTAAGAAAGATGCGTCAGATATTGTGACTTGATATTTCCTAAAACTATGACATTCAGTAAGGTTGTGTGTGTTGTATTATTTTCAATGCCCTTTCTGCCTGTTTTGGGTGTTTTCAACTTTTCATAATCCACCTGGTATGTTCACATTATTTGACATAATTTGTCTTGTATGTCAGAATCTTAAATGGCATCTGTCTCACTGCAGAGTATATTTCATTTAGGTATGTTTAGCTATATATAGATAGTATGTAACAATGTATACTGAAATGTATCATGAAAGATGAAACATTGTATCCATCGCGATACAATATGGTTAGTTGTTATCAATTAGAGTAACGTCTTAGGTCTTCACCTGTTTTTGAAGGGGTATTTTCCTTCAGTGGCCATTCACCTCAGCTTCTTTGCCACCATGTGATGTTCAAGTAGTTGTCTATGATAATTTGCCTCACGTTTCTTGCTCAAGAAGAAAAATGTGTGAGACAGGAAACAGGATATGACAGAAATCCTTGATCAATGCATTGTGATTTCGCATTTTAGCTAGGTGTTTTATGGTTCCAAATATCAATGCATCATTGTAAGAAGTTTACTCTTTTACAGTTCCGTCTTTAGGAAATGAACAGAATTCTCAAAATGAGTCTCAAGATGTCCCTGGAAACCTGGTAAGTACTTTCATATGAAGCTTTTCTTTTTAAGAATTTAAGTTCCTTTCAAAGCTTTTGAAAGCATTTTCAACCCAAGATATATAAATTTCAAATCCTAAGATTAGTACAATCATTGTAATTACTCTTTGATCGTACAGTAAATTAACGCAAGTTTCTATTTTGATTTTATTTACTTATAAATTTATTGTTGCAGAAATCAGGGGCTTTTTACAAGAGAACATACTCCTGTTGAGACTTTTAAAAGTAGTATTCCATCTCAAATCCACAAGTCAATTGAAGTTAAATTCAATGTACACAGGGTGCACCATAGGTTCCAAAAGATTACTTGCTGGCCAGGGCAAAAAGTTTACTTGCCTGGCACTTCCACTTTCCCCGCCACTCTATTAAACAAATATGATTTGCATTGCGAGGACTCTGCCCAAAACATTATTATTATTATTAGTATTAGTATTATTATTAGTATTATTATTATTAGTATTAGTATTAGTATTATTATTATCATCATCATTATTATTATTATTATTATTATTATTATTATTATTATTATTATTATTATTATTATTATTATTGTAGGTTGTGGACCTGGACGTTATTGAGAGTGAGCTTGGCAGTGGCGATGCTCATACCTGCCTGGCCCTCAACAGGGCCTACCAGGAGATCCTCCAGGAGAACATCAAGAGAATAGAGCTGGTCCTCACCAAGAACAGAGAGAGACAGGTAACAGAAGGATGTTTGGTGGCTAATTGGGCCAATACAAAATCATGCAAAAACCTGAAAAATGATTGAAACCCTTGCAAATGGGTACTCATTTGAGAGTACTCAGCGAGAGCTTTCCAATGAATACCAACATGACAGGGTTTAGATGTTTTTCTAAAATCTTTGCTTCTTTAAGCTTTGGACGAAAGTAGCTTTAGTATTGGAAGGGTTAACTGGCGGTTTTGATTGTAGGGCTATTGTTATCATCCATTTTTTTCATTCGATTATTGACATCATTTCTTGCAATTCCAATAATTTTGATCGATTTTCGAGAACTGCACAAAGCATGAAATATTTATCATTTTCACATGTATCACACTATTTTTGTTGCTATGATTGAAAGATTCCTAAACTACAATGACTTTTAAGTTTTCTCATCATCTTTGATTGAAAACTGAGTTCAATTAAACGTAAATATATTAAAAATTCTTATCAGGTTGGCTCAAAATGGCAAACAATGGATGACAAAGCCCTAAAGACTGTGGTGATTCTTTTATCGATTAATTGACAAAACAACTGACATTATAATTTTTACTACTAATTGGAAAATATATTTCAATCAATTGATCTTCTCATATCAATTCCAGCACTAATCCATTGTTTGTTGTTGTTTCAGGAGGGCTTGAAGCAGGAGTTGATGAGTGTAGAAGGGGAGACCAGGAGCGAGCGCAAGAAGATCCCCTTAACCGTCTACGCCATACCATACTTCAAGGACAAAGACGGAGGGGTACGTACCACACTCACTCACTAGGAAACACATCTAGTTATAATGATAAGACAGCACTTCTTCACCTGCCTGTAAAATTTATTTTATGTTCATGCATGTGTTTCCTTGGTCTAAGTAACACACATGTTATTGCTAGTTCCCATTTTATAACTCCTTTAAGAAATATGCCACTGTGCATGTACCCTCTATACTACTATAGGGGGTTGTTAAAACTAAAATCATGATGTCTCCCATTGTGATACTAGTCTGATTGATGGACTACTGTAAATTCGGAAAAGATTGCGTTAGTTTAATTTTTGCGTTTTTTTTTGCGTTTAGCCTCGGACGCAAAGTTAAAATTCGCAATGATTAGTGCTGCCACTTTAAGTGTATAGCTGGCACTCCATGTTGCGACCAATTCACAAAGTTAAAAAACGTAAAAATCGATAAATTCGCAAAATTTACCTACACAATTTTTTGTGAATCTATAGTACCATTATAACAAGACATCAGGTAGAATGGTAGCTCTGCTTATATACTGTGATTCTTATGTCTGCCCTGATAGCTGACATGTCTAAGGTATTGCCACTGACTGCTCATTATCACTCGTCACTGCCAATGAATCTGGCTTGAGGCATTTAAGAAAGTTAGTTGTCAGCTTTTTCCGGGTACTCTAGTTTCCTCCACTTTAAAAAGCTGGTTTATCAAGATTCTGCCTCGATATGGCAGAAAAAGTGACAATGGATGAACTTCGAAATAATCTAATGGCTTTGCATATGATTTAACTAACAAAGGAAATGTTTCATTCTATCTTGTAGCACCCACCTCCGAATGAAGATTCACTGATCAAGAAAGAGCCAACTGCCAACAGCCATGAACCTGCCAAGCAATGTGAGATCCTACTCCAGTTACTCTAGAAGTATAATTTGTTCTGTGCCCCAACCAAACCAGTCCTGCTTGGAGGCCCTTAATTCTGTGAATATTGTTTTGACTTAAGCATATTTTGGAAAGTATTTGAAGGATGAAGTTATTTTTACTTGCCAGGTAGCCTAGAATCTGGGCTGTTTTATGTGTATCTGTTTTAAATTTCTACTCTTAGGCAAGTGAACAAGCACTGACATGTCAGTGCCTGGCAGGGTCTTAGCCAGGATTAAGAAACTGGGAAGTGGGTGCCCAAAATTGGCAATGGTTAAATTTTTAGGCATCCTATTTTTCAAGGGAGACCACAATATACTCCGATAACAACCATAAACATGTATTTACTTAATGAAATAAGGCATAGTGTCCATATGCAATGCCATGGGAATTATATTGAGGTAAAAAATATCCAATTATATGCTTAAAATTGAGATTTTTAAAAATTCATCATGAAAGATTTTGGGTGTCAGTGGTGTCCTGAAGGGTAATTTTTGAGGGTTTAGGTGTCCAAATAACACCCAGATGCCCAGCTGGCTAAGACTAAGGCCTGGGTTATTATTGTCAGCTCTTGTAAGATAAGAGTATTGAAGAAGAGAGCACTATTTGAAGTACAATTTTCAACTCTGTGGCCCAAAGCATGAACAGTATAATCTGAAGGCGACAGCGAAAATCAAATCCCGTGTGAAATAAAGATTATTATTATTATCATTATTATTATTTTTTTTATTATCATGATTATGATTATTATGATTATTATTATGATTATGATTATTATTATGATTATTATTATTATCATTATTATTATTATTATTTTTATTATCATTGTTATTATTATCATTATTATTATCAATAGTATTATTATTAATATTATTATCATTATTATTATTATTATTATTATTATTATTATCATTATTATTAATAGTATTATTATTAATATTATTATCATTATTATTATTATTATTATTATCATTATTATTATTATTATTATCATTATCATTATTATCATTATAATTATTATTACATTATTACTATTGCTATTTCAGGGAGCAGCAAGGAGAAGCAGGTGCTGATGAAGGCCATGATCAGCGATACCATGCAGAGGAAGCTACAGCCTCTCATGAACAGGTAAATAACCCTTATGCTGCTGGTGGCTTATTTGGCCAACACAAAATGATGCAACAACAAGCTGGAAAATGACAGAAACCCTGGCATATGGGTACTCATTTGAGAGTACTCAGCGAGAGCTATCCATTGAATACCAGCATGACATGGTTTAGATGGGTTTTTTTTTTAAATAATTGTCTTCTTGTGCTTTGTATGAAAGTAGCCTCAGCATTGGAAGGGTTCAGTTATGCTGCTAGTGGTTAATTTGGCCAACACAAAATTATGCAAAAAAAGCTGAAAAATGACTGAAACCCTGGCACATGGGTACTCATCTGAGAGTACTCAGTGAGAGCTATCAAATGAATATCAACATGACAGGGATTAGATGGTTATCAAAAATATTTGCATCAATGTTCTTTGGACAAAAAGTAGCCTCAGCATTGGAAGGGTTAACCCAGTCTTGCCCGTGGAAGCTAAAGCTGCCTGACAATTTTGGTGATATCTCTTGAACAAAAGCAATATTTAGAATGTATTTGAAGGAGAATTGTTCATCAGAACATATCTACAACTACCCTTCAAATATTTATCAAATCTATGCTTTTTTCAAAAGTTAATTTTAAAAGTATGAAAGATCCAGACAACATATGTCAAGTAGATCTCCAAGCATAAATTGGTTAACCCATCCATGCTTGTAGACTTCGCCAAAGACAAATATTGTCTGGACCTATTATACAAAATGGTAAATAATGTTGTTGTTTTTGAGCAATTTAGGGATTGGCACCTTTTAAGTCTTTTGCGATGCTATACAACATTGATATTTCATTAGCAATACGGTACTAGTACCTTAACATTACTTTTAACGATCCTGCCTGCCTCCAAGGGCCCTAATTTTTCTCAAATTTAGCATGAATTGTCAAGGAAAACCAAGCATGAATGGGTTAAGTATTAAACCATTCACATTTTGAGGTTGATCGAGGTCTTATACATATAACATATCTTTATGATAAACCGATATTTTGGAAACATTTGACTGAAAGTTATCGATCTTGTTTGTGTAACAAAATTCCTATTTAGATATTTGTGAATACAGGCAAACTTGCATATGACGGGCCACTGAACACCATATTTTTGGCTATGACTGACAATATGCTTGGTCCCAGTCCTATGCATATCAACTATCAAGTATGTGTCATATGTACTGTAAATCACTTAAATATGGCGTGAACATTATATAGCGCAATCACGATACTGCCCTGGTTAGCGTGATCTAATTATAGCGGTGGTAGAACCCAACTGTTTATTTTTACCCACATAAAATTGCAATTAGCTGGGCTCACTAGGGATCAGGGGTCAGGTGTTTGCATATGACGGACCAATTTTCCTGGTCCCATTGAGTCTGTCATATGCAAGTTTGCCTGTATTCGTAGATATTTGAGGAGTTTCTGTGTGTTTCCTTTGCTGTGTAGGAATGAATTGGAGTATGAGAAGCTGAAGCGTTCTGTGCCAGGCTCTGAGGCTGAAGCCGACCACCAAGCCAAGATAGACAGCATAGAGACAGAGATAGAGAAAATCAAGTATGTGGATGAAATAATTCATATTTCCTTATATTGTGTGTGTGTATATATATATATATATATATATATATATATATATATATATATATATATATATATATATATATATATATATATATATATATATATATATATATATATATATGTATGTATGTATGTATGTATGTATGTATGTATGTATATATATATATATATATATATATTTTTATATATATATATATATATATATATATATATATATATATATATATATATATATATATATATATATATATATATATATATATATATATATATAGGTACAAAGGTTGTATACTGTGTACCAGCTGGTGAGAAATGAAAAATTCTCAATGTATGCAGGTGTTATGAGACAATTAATCTCATAGGTAGTATTATGTATGTAAATTTGATTTTAAATTGTGCAGTTGAGGCCATGTGTTTTCACAGATCTCTTAGTTGACAGTACTGAACTCATTTTCACAAGTATCTTGTTCCATATCAAAAGGAAACTGTGATATAAATGTGTAATAGGAATTACCATTTTAATTCTTACATTTTTTTTTAAAGAACATTCTAACCATGTTATTGTTCCATCGTAAGAGGAAATTAGCAGAACTGATAAAAATAATAGGATTTATCATTTCCATTTATTGTATGATTTATGTTTTTTCTTAGGAGACTGTCTAGCAAGGATCTGGTGCCATCTTTAGAGGAAACTGCAAAAATCGACTGGATGAAAATATCTGCCATTGATGTAAGCTAATATCACTGTTATTGTCCACCCATTCTTAGAGTGGCAATGATAGGCCTGGCCTGGGTTTTGTAATCAATAAAGGCTTTTCGCAAACTTACCAAAATTATTCCATTAAGGCCAAGAAAAAAATAGTCTTTGTTTCCTGTAACGGTCTGAAACGGAGAGTAGATTAAGTAGGTCGTTAGAATTTTTTTTTTGAAATTAAAATTTTTGCGTAATTTTTTTTGCTCAAAAATGTGTGTTTTATGCATGTTTACGTTGATTGGGAGTTGGGAGGGCGGGAAAAAACTTTGGGGTAGAGATTTTTTTTGAATAAAAACTTGTTAGGGTAGGGTTACAGGAAGAAAACACCTTTTTTTTAGGCCTAAGTTACCAATTTTTCTGCAGTCAAGTCTTATGTCATCCACCCTATGTATTCAGTGCCGTTGTCAGGAAGGAGCTATCTATATGTATTGCTATTCCCAGTTTTGTATTCCTGTTTTGAGCCATAGGCTCATATATATGCGCTTAAATTGAATATTACATGTAAAATTATATAGCTTCGATAAAGATTTATAATTATTTAAAAAATATTAAAACTATCATTTCATTTGATAGAGAAAGTATCATATTGTTAACTTTTAAATGATCTCTAGCCTTACTGTAAGGGTAGGGTTGTACTTGGTTCTGTGAAACATCTTTCGGTCAGGAATACCTAGAAGTTTCCCTGAATTTCATCCTAGGACCTACCTTGAGGATAAAATTCAAGGAAACCTGTATATATATATATATATATATATATATATATATATATATATATATATATATATATATATATATATATATATATATATATATATATATATATATATATATGTATGTATATATATATATATATATATATATATATATACATATATATATATACATAGTAAACACAAGCTGCCAGGGCTCTTGGCCGACTACAAAATAATAATGCAAAATATAACATTTTATAAGATTTTGATGCAAGTAGGACCGGTAAGTCAAGTTATGGTTGTTTTTCAGTTGGACGGCAAGTTCAGTCCTCTGAATTGCCAGTTGATGTGGCAAAACGCCATTCATCCGTCTATAAACCAAGCATCCTGGACCATGGAAGAAGATGAGCTACTTTTAAACACTGCCAAAAAATATGACTTCCACAACTGGCTCAATGTTGCTATTGACATGAAGGTATGTGATATTCCAAGTGCTACCCTTAAAAACTGCCATATACTGAAATAAAGAAATGCAATATTCCAAGAGCTACTCTTAAAAACTGTCAAAAGTATTACTTTCGCAACTGGCTCATTGCCACTAGAAGTTATGCACTATTCCATGAGCCTGTCCTAAAAATTGTTGAAAAACACAAGTGGAAAATGACTGAAACGCTGGCAAATGGGTACTCATCTGAGAGTACTCAGCCAGAGCTATCCAATGAATACCAACATGACAGGGTTTGGATGTTTTTCAAAAATCTTTGCGTCCTTATGCTTTGCACAAAAGTGGCTTCAGCATTGGAAGGGTTAAAACTGACAAAACATAACTTCCATGACTGGCTCAATGTGGCTCACCTAACATAACAAAGGCATGTATTATTTGTACTGGTATAGTTGATAAGTGGGCGATTTTGCTAAAAAAGCTTTATACTGCACAGATATGTATAAAAGTTATAGCATTTCCATTGATATAGAATGTGATGCTACACAAATGCTGCAAAGCTTTGTCAGATTTATATTTTTGATATGTTTTATCCAAATTAAGCACATTTTTTCTTTTTCAGACGGGCAGAACTGCATTTGAGTGCTTAAAGCGTTACCAAACAAGGTTCAATGAGCAGTTTAAACCAAGGTAGGGTTCAGGTCCTTCTCAATTCATTCTTCTTAATAATACTAATATAATAATATTGTCATTTGATATTGTGCCCTTTCCATATAAACATGCTCAAAGGCGCATTACATTCCATTGTCAAAGGATAGATGTTGATATCCATATAGTTATTTGATATATACATCTTTGAACAGATGTGTTTTCAGTTGTCGTTTGAAGATAGCCACACTCCCAGCTGCCCGAATATCATTTGGGAGTTGATTCCATAGTTTTGGGGCACAGACACTAAACGATCTGTCACCGTAGGTTTTCATGTTGGTTCTCGGCACGCAGAGTAAGTTCTTGGATGTTGATCTCAGTGTCCATGGTGGGACATAGTCTTTCAGCATTTCCTTCAGATAAGAAGGTGCAGTTCCATGCAAACACTTGTACGCCAAGAGCAGAATCTTGAATTCAGTTCTCTTCCTGACTGGTAGCCAGTCTTCTGCATGGATTCCTAGTAGGTGTAGAGAGAACCGCCTCACAATTCACAAATCACCAGAAATAGCATGGTGGTGTGACAACACAAAATGTTTAGCAAATCCCAAATAGGCTGGAAAATGGTGTGAAAATAATGTGAAATAGATGATTGAAATATGCAAACTCAAGATGATTGAAATATGCAAACTCATTCAATTATTGAGATTGAAATAAACAAATTCATCGCTCCCACCTCTTAAGTGTTTCATTCAGCAACAACATTGAGATTTGCAGTTAAGTGTGTGTATGTGTTGCGTATAAGTGCCCAGCATACACTTATATTGCCCTCATTCTTAACTGTTTTTGTGCTATTGAAATAGGGGATAATAATGTATTATTTGAGATCTGTCATACCAGTACTGTCTAGCAGTATAGAATTGACTTGATTGGATGTATCCACATAAGGGCAATTACTAGGAACATTTCAGAAGTTGATAGTGTTAATTTTATCAAAATTAGGTAAAAATGTCATGAAGATATCGCATCTCGTAGGAAATATTGATATAGTATCGTATCACAAAAGTCTTACAGGTAAAACTCCCTGATAGGTGTTGATGTTTTGTTTTGTTTTCTCCTAGGAAATGGAGTGAGGAGGAAGACCTGTACCTAATGGAGGTGATTGAAGGCTGTCGAATTGGCGATCATATTCCTTGGAACCAAGGTCAGTAAATTTACAGCTTAACCCTGGTGCTGCTGGTGGCTAATTTGGCGAATACAAAATGATGCGAAAAAAGCTGGAAAATCACTCAAACCCTGGCAAATGAGTACTCATCTGATAGTACTCATCGAGAGCTTTCCAATGCATACCAACATGCCAGGGTTAAAAATGTTTTCAAAATTTTCTGTGTTCTTGTGCCTTTGACGAAAGTAGCCTCTGCATCAAAAGGGTTAACTACCAAATGTTCAAATATGCCAATCATCATTCATTTAAGTAGCCAGTACAGATGTTAGATCAGCTATTGGGCAATTTGAGCCATTGTAGCTAATGGTAAATGTTCCACAGGAAGTTGAAATCATATTCCCTTGAACTGGGGTCAGTAGAAATACAGGTCAAACCTCAGAAGTATTTTCCCAAATATTCCAACATAACCGGGGCAATTATACTTTTTTAGATAGACTTGGCATATTTGGCAAATAGACATGAATTATTTTTACTTGCCCTATAAAAGATTGAAGTTGCACAACAGAATATCTTGCTGAAGTTTGTCCTATTAAGTTGAGTCAGTATTAAGATGTTTCCCATTCCTGAGGTGTCTTGAACTTGTATATTAAAAGAGAACGCAGTATTAGATTACATTGCATGAATTATCAAAAGCATAACATTGTAACAGGAGAAACTATCAAAGGTATTCTTCCCTTCCATTGAGATGATTGTGTTTGTGTTTTTAGTGTCGTACTACATGGAAGGTCGGGACAGAGACACTTGTATGCGTCGCTTTTTTTCCTTGGAGCCCACGATGAAGAGAGGACGATGGAGCGAAGAAGAGGATATGGTACGACGTCAAAATCTATTCTTACATAATAAAGGCCTTCAAAAAGTTATTTGTTTCCAGTAACCCTACCCTAACAAGTTTTTACTCAGAAAATTCCCTACCCCAAAGTTTTTTCTGCCCTCCCAACTCTCAATCGACATAAAACATGCATAAATCATGAAACACACTTTTTTTAACAAAAGAATAATTGCAAAAACAAATACCGACCTACCTACCCTATTTATTTTGGATTGTTACAGGAGCCTTACTCATTCATAATCAGGGGACCTACCCCAACAGCTGAGTGGTTCTGAGGCATTGCCATTTGAACTGCTCATTGTCTCTTACTGCTCCATGAATTATAATCTGTCCTGAGGCATGTGAAAAAAGTTCCCAGTGACTTTGGGTTAGGCAGTGGTTTTCTGAGGGTACTCCAGTTTCCTCGACCGTTAACAACTGGCTGGTCACAATAGAGCCCCCATATGGCAGAGATGGTAAAGGGAAACACATTTCAAATTATACTCATAGTGCTTGAGGCATGTGAGAAACTTGCTGGTGACTTGCACTAGAGGAAAATATAGATAACATATAATGAAATGTGAATCCTGTGTCTTTGGAGGATCTTACTGTATTTATCATAATTATTTAATTCCGTCAGGCATTGGTTCGAGCAGTGCATATCAATGGAGCTGACAACTGGCCCAAGATCTCCGTGAGCGTCCCAGGGAGGAACTCCATACAGTGTAGAGACAGGTAATAATGATAATAATAATGATAATAATGATAATAATAATGATAATGATAATAATGATGATAATAATAATGATAATGATAATAATAATGATAATGATAATGATAATGATAATAATGATTTTAATAATAATAGTAATAATGATAATGATGATAATAATGATAATAATAATGATAATAATAATGAGGTTAATAATAATAATAATAATAATAATAATAATAATAATAATAATGATAATGATAATTATGATAATAATAATGATAATAATAATAAAGATAATAATGATGATAATAAAATAATGATAATAATAATGATAATAGTAATGATAATAATAATAATAATAATAATAATGCAATTTGTTATTGTAATCTAGGAAGGCCTTTCTTAGCAGCGTTTGTTAGAAATCGTGAATTCACTCTCCATTATGGTTGGTTTGATAGACATAATCTATATTCTTGATATAATAATGTAATTTCTGCTGAAAGCAATCTTTCTATGCAATTACCAAACGTTGATCTGTGTTGCTACAAGTAATTGTCCATTTTTATCAACTCGTTTTATCATCAAGTAATTCAACTTTAAAATCGATCATGATCGTTTATTCCCAGTGGAATATATGTACCTATACATTGTGGTAGAATGGTAACAAGTTAAGCATTAATGGGTTGAATGCAATTGGAAATTTGATACTATGAAAATATAACTGTATACAAAT
Organism: Maea johnstoni; assembly: GCA_963942565.1. Taxonomy (NCBI): domain Eukaryota; kingdom Metazoa; phylum Annelida; class Polychaeta; order Spionida; family Magelonidae; genus Maea; species Maea johnstoni. Next base: position 30,414,086 of record OZ012699.1, read on the forward strand.
GTTGAATTCATACCAATACATATATGACTTTTCCGTATTGGTAGGGTCAAGGTAACTCCTGGTTTCAAAGGGGGTGTATTTCAATTTTTTTCCTTTTTCCAGGTGGCACAAATGTCTAAATTTCAACCTCAATTTCGGTGACTGGTCTCGAGAGGAGGATCGCGTAGTAATGGAAGGAGTGAAAAAGCACGGTGAAGGTAAAAAATGGCCGCCTGATGTCATCTCAACCATTTTAGACATCTCCTTGTAGGGCGTCATCTGTGTTTATGATTTAATTTTTGGAAATTAACTTTCTTTAACCCTTCCAATGCTGAGACTACTTTCGTCCAAAGCACAAGGATGCAAAGATTTTTGATAACCGTCCAAACCCTGTCATGTTGGTATTCATTAGATAGCTCTTACTGAGTACTCTCTGATGAGTACCCATTTGATAGGGTTTCAGTCATTTTTCACCTTTTTTGCATCATTTTGTATTGGCAAAATTAGCCACCAGTAGCATAAGGGTTGAATGTTGTGGAAAGTTGTGGGTTTGGTTCAGAACCACAGTTCTATTTCATATAAATTCCAGTTAAAGGCTCTGGTCAAAAAGATATCAGCAAAATTGTCAGGATGTTTTGGGGTACACAGGTTTTACATGTTTTGTTCATGAAATATTTAATTTTGTTTGAATTTAAAAAAAAACTTTCAGTCTCGCTCAAAAAAAAGATAAACCACCGATTTTTTTAAACTTTTTTACATGGCCAATAATTGGACAATTAGTTTTGAAAACTTATCTAATGCCCTTGCGTCATTGTGATAAGTTATTATTATGCTTGCCTTTCAGGGAAGTGGATGGAAGTTTCCAAGTCTTTGCCTGATCGTTCGGACCAGATGGTGAACAATCGGTACAATAAGCTGAAGGAATGGCACTCGGAAAACCAGTGGCTCCAACACCAGCCAGTAAGTTATAACATTGCACCAGGTTGCATAAAACATCTTAACCCTTGTGCTGCTGGTGGCTAATTTGGCCATTTCAAAATGCCCCAAAAATTCTGAAATATCACTGAAACCCTGGCATGTGGGTATTCATCTGAAAGTACTCAGCGAGAGCTATCTAATGAATGCCAACATGACGGTTTGGATGGTTTTCAAAAATCTTTGCATCTTTGAGCTTTGGACAAAAGTAGCCTCAGCATTGGAAGGGTTAAGGTCCGTTATAACTGAGAAATGACTGAAACGCTGGCAAATGGGTACTCATATGAGAGTTCTCAGCGAGAGCTATCCAATGAATACCAACATGACAGGGTTTGAATGGTTTTCAAAAATCTTTGCGTCCATGTGCTTTGGAGGAATTATATATATATATATATATATATATATATATATATATATATATATATATGTATATATATATATATATATATATATATATATATATATATATGTATATATATATATATATATATATATATATATATATAAATTATATATAGATATATAGATATATATGTATATTTATATATGCATATATATATATATATATATATATGTATGCATATATATATATATATGCATATATATATATATATATATATATGCATATATATATATACATATGCATATATATATGCATATATATATATATATATATATATATATATTATATATATATATATATATATATATATATATATATATATATATATATATATATATATACATATATGTATATATATATACAGATTATATATACATTTGAATTGATTGATTCATGCCTAGGATTTACCTGAAATTATGCACAGGAATTGTTTTGTACCTATTTAATGAACATAACATTCTGTATATATATTTATTCATATGTGTGTGTATATATATATATATATATATATATATATATATATATATATATATATATATATATATATATATATATATATATATATATGTGTGTGTGTGTTAATACATAATATTTTCCTTTTTGTTAGGACCACATGTTGCGTTTTGCCTTGTTTGGTACGATGAGCAGCGCCCAGCTGAGGAAGATTAAGAAGATGGAGGCGGAGATACGAGCTAAGATTGCCACAAAACAAGAACAGGAAGCCCCTGGATACCTGGACATGGACGCATCTCAAGGGGAGCAGCAGACTGCTTCAACCAGCGATGGACAGGTTTTCCAGATCAAGAAGGAGGTATGTAACATTTTCTTATCTTTCATGAGTGTAGGGGTAGCCCCAAAGTTTGGGTGGTCCAACTCAACCTAATTAACACATTCATACCTGTGGCAGCACCCAACCGCCTGTCTATATTGGTGATATCTCTCTAGCAAAATCAATGGTTGGGAAATATTTAAAGGAGAGTTGTTCATTAAAACTTTATCTGGGACTCTCCTTTAACATTTTTGCAAATTGATGCTTCATTCTGAAGTTTACAAAAGTCTGACAGGTCCAGAGGTCACTAGTCATGTATATCTCCGGGCATGAATGGGTTAAGAATTGCAGGTAAGACTTTGCAATATAAAAAGGTGGTAAGGAATAGTTTCATCTTCAACTAGCACTGGGCAGGCCTCCCTAAGTAAGAAAGAGGGAGAGAAAGGCATGCAGCATTATCATAACTCTGATGAAGACCTTATGGCATGAATCGGTCAAGGATAAATCAGCATTTGACAGTAGTTAATGCAGAAGAAACATAGGTACCTGGATCACAATGTCAACCTTGCTATCCATAAATTTACAACTTCTGATTCCTTTTGCAAAATTTATCCCATTAATGTTCACAGCAGCCAAAAGCAGCCTGACAAATTGATGAAATCTTTCATGCAAAAGAATTGTTGGGAAAGTATTTGAGTGAAACATGTTATTCAGAACACTACCAACCATTCTTCTTCAAATATTTGTAAAATTATTCTTGATTCCGAAGTTATTGTCAAAAGTAGAATAGATCCAGATGACAGATTTAAGATGATCTCTTAAGTATGAATGGGTTAAAACGCATGATTATAAATAGAGATATGTCAATTACGTCACTGTTTTTCTTTTCCAGCCAATGTGTATCCATGGAGAAATTTCCAATTCATCTCTAACTTCTTTTCCAGAGAAAGAGTGATATAACTCCCGAGGAGAAGAATGCCCAGGTCCAGAGACTGAAAGAAAGGATCAGAGCACATCTTGCGAACGTTAAGTCTGGTGAGTTCCACTACTGATAGTCATGTGGCCCTAATTGACATCCATTCTTTTATCGGGGTTGGCAAGGAGGCTGTCCAAATATCCTTATGGCGTGTAGTCAAGTGGTGTGGATGCATGGGTGTGAAAAGACTGTCCCACTGCATGCATAAAATACCCATTAAGATCACACTAATTTCCCTTCTATGACAGATCATTAAAGCTGTAATGTAAGCATTAGTACAGCCAGCACAGGCTCGGTAAAGAAATCTACCCATTTACCCCCTTACCCCACAAATGTTGGCCCAGATAAGGTAACACCTTTTTGTGGTTCATATATTATCATTATCAATCTATGATATTTCTATAATCATTATCATTGTATCAGGCTTCGACTTTCCAAGGAGCCCATGGGCATATGCCCCTAGATTTTGCTGTGGGCCCCTAGATTTTTCAGACTAGGGGCCCAAAATAGTATACATGTATAATAACCAGAAATCCTGTTTTTGACCACTTATTTTTATCAAGAGACCTTTTCGGGCCCCTAGTCTGAAACCTTAGTGTCAGACCTTGTATATAATCTTATCTTAACCTCTTTATATTTGCATATTTTCTCAGGGGTTGAGGCACCATTCCAGCTCTTGAGGCAGCACATTTACCACGGCAGTACGAAGAGTAGGCTTGAATATAGGGGGCGCTTGTTCGCCTCGGTACAGGACAGTGTGATCAGCCAGCTACGCGCCTCCAGCAGCAAACCTGGCGCCTGGAAATCATTGGCCAAGAAATCCATCTCTATGGTACACCTCAAGAATGAAAAAGTGGTAAGTTTGTCCCAACAATATCAACTTCTGCAGGGCTCGAAACTGGGGGGGGGGGGGGGGGGGGGGGGGCGGCAGGAGCCCAGCCAGGGCTCCCTTGAATTCTCCTACGGCTCCCTCATATTTCTGCAGGGAGCCCAAAGGTGTACTGTTTTCCATACAGAACACCTTTAGGTGGCTTTTGAAGATGCAGTTTAGCTCCCTGAAAGAAAGCTTAATTTTGAGCCCGGCTCTGTTTCTTCAGTGGTAGCCTAGCTATGTTACCGTGTTTTGCCATGTGATACATATAAATCTATGCCTACTCTTACATAACGGCTTTTGGCCTACTGTTGGTCATTTAGTTCACACAATTGCCACATGAGGGGTTTGTACTGGCATATTTCCAA
>OZ012699.1:30418626-30490979 GCA_963942565.1 Maea johnstoni
GTAGACTCTAATGCATTCTACACGAATTGTGATATAACAATTCGTAGCTTTGCTTGCTTTCTCCTCTGCCACTTAGGGATACATAGTGACGGGTGCCGTAGTATTCGGCGAACACCACCTACATACCCTTAGTCCCCATTGCCATTCTCATCACGCACCCCAACCTAATTGGAGTTGAAGAATGCCGTGAGAGAAAGCTCGCAATCGTTCACTGCGCTGGATTCTCTCTTAGCAATAATGCAACTTCAATAAAAGTGCAATACAGTAATCTGCTTAGCACAGTTGGCCAACTAAACATTTGCAAGTTATTTGATTGAATAAATGTGGTCAGTTCATATATAAATTTATCAAAATCGTAAATAGTTTAAAACATTTATTGAAAGAAATATTCTTTATTTTACCAATTTGCGGAATTCAGTACTCTTTACACGTCTGTTGGTAACTTCCTATGTTGTTTTAAAGCTGCACATGAATATTAATTGACCTAAGTTCCGCAGGTTAGGTGCTAAATATAATCATATATATATATATATATATATATATATATATATATATATATATATATATATATATATATATATATATATATATATATATATATATATATATATATATATATATATATATATATATATATATATACCGGGTATATATATATGTGTATATGCTATCAATGAAATATTTTGGGAATAAAGTTCAGATACGAAAAAAAACGTGGAAAGAGTGTGTATGAGTTGGCCAGTAAGCATTTTGGTATGATTCTACCCACAAATTATTTCCAAATGATACTTTTATGTGGATATCCTCCCCCTCCCCCCCAAAAATGATAAATAGATAAAAAAAAATGGACTTTTCTTTGAGCTGCTACGCTATGATTGTTAAGGAAATGTAAAAACAATACTATTTCAATAATTGTTGAAGGAAAACATATTCCAAAGGAGGCGCAATCTTCGTTCAAACACGGATTAATTCCAAGCATACCCAAAGTGAGGTATGGGCATGAGGTGGTTCTATAAAATATACATAGACATTAAGTTCCATCATAATTTATTTTGATAAATATAACTTTCAAATTGTATCTATTTAAAGCCGGGTAGCTTATATACTGGCTGTATGGAAAACATTTTTTGGAACTATAGAAAAGTCCGAATTTTTCGTAAGCTCAAATATGCATGTTACCCATGCACCACCGTAGTATCCTGAGTTGTTTGGGTTTGTTCAAATGCTCTCTCTCTCTAAGCGCACAACCTTTGATTGTGTTTTTTTCCCAAGGGATGTGTCCGTACGCTCTTAGCGCCGATGCAGGCATTGTCCATTGTGTCCATGCCGCCTAAACCCTTTCGGTGCATGCCCAGGTTCCCTTTGATTACCCGGGTAAGCTACGCTACTACAGTTTGTGTGCTTCTGCCACCGGACAACCAACAAAGTCCGTGCAGTGCAACCCCATTGTGGAAGTTGAAGTTTGATATCGGTTGTACTATATATCGCCGGGTGGTCATACCACACCCGGCCGTGCTTGAGGATAAGAAATCAGCATCAAAAGCACCTTTTTGTTTAATTTTTTGAAATTAGTTTACGTTAAGAACCATCTAGATACACTCGTCCACCAAACTGCCAACTCAGAATTAGGCAAACAGGCGCGGCAACGGAGATCATGCGTTGCAAAGAATTGGGCCTCCTCTCTTATAATATAGATATATATATATATATATATATATATATATATATATATATATATATGTATATATATATATATATATATATATATATATATATATATATATATATATATATATATATATATATATATATATATATATACATATATATATACATATATATATATATATATACATATATATATATATATATATATATATATATATATATATATATATATATATATATATATATATATATATATATATATATGTATATATATATATATATATATATATATATATATATATATATATATATATATATATATATATATATATATATATATATATATATATATATATATATATATATACATAAGTATAGAAATAGTGGTAGACCATGGTTATTACTGGTAGGACCAATTGTAAGGTGGGTAGTACCATAATACTGTCGATGTTTCTCTGACAAAGTGATGAGCAGGGAAGGCGATTAAATGAGCCGCCCCATGTAATTCATATCATATTTTTGATATATATATTTGTATCCTGTACTCATTCTTTTGCATCAATTGTTGATACTCGCTTGCAAATGCATGATATTAGCAGCGCATTTTTTATGTTATATTTCAGATACCATTGGTTGTTATATCCATTGTATCCGTTATGGGTGTGACATTTATAGAGGGATGTCACATCTGATAATACATTGATTTACTATGTGTATATTCTACTATATTTGAAGCATAAATTGGAATGCTATTTATGCTTACAGCTTTGCTGGACTATCAGCAAAGCTGGTGATATTCCTGGTAAATGGTTGGCCAATGAATATCAAATGCGCCCATAATTTGTGATGCATAAGTATAATCTCGTGTCAAATACAAATCAAATTAAAATGTTTAATAGATATTTGAGGTATAGTTCAATTAAATATTGGGATATTTGCCAAACAGATGTAATCCCTTTGGTACTATTGGAATCTAAGATGAAAGATGAAATTAATTTCACCAAAATCGTTTACCTGTGCATTTCCGTATTCAATGTATCTGCATCAGGACTGGGTACATTTGAAATGGCAGTTAGTGTATCTACCACTTAAATGTTGGAGTTGTCATTCTTCTTACCTTTGTACTTTAGGCTTGAAGTGACCTAATATAATCATACTGTTATTATCCTCTGGAATGCGACCTGCTGTTAGGTGCTGAAACCAGACACCTACGTTTGGTATAAAACGTCTGAGACTGGTTAAATAAATTTATGTTTATCCATTTTTGGGGAAACAAATCTGCATACATTGAGTAGTGGTGTTGGGGTCCATATTGGGTCTGCCCTTTTGAGACATGTTAGCCCGAGTATGTGGCATCCTCTCGCCAATGGTATGTTGTTGCATTGGTTCATCCGATTCATCAAGATCTGGGTCCATGGGTTCTCCGAAGTGGTGTTCCACATCTTCAGACATTAGTTAAGATTCGTGGGAATGTCCTACAATGTGACCAGTTAAGAGCATCCTAACTGGTCACATTTTAGGACATTTTCACCTGCCAGATTTTTAAGAGCAAAGAAAACTGTATTTAATGAAAGGTTTCTTCTTTTTGCTCTACCCTTAAAATATATATCTTTGACAGTAATAATGATCCTATGAGCAGTATGCAACTTTTTTGTTTTTACAGCCACGGTTACCACTACAACCACACTCTACAGTATGCTTCATATACTTCTTAGTCACAAGGAAGTTCAGAAAAATCTTCAGAAGGAGATTGATGAAATCATTGGACAGTCAAGAGTACCAACTCTGAAGGACCGATCGCAGATGCCATATATGGAAGCTTTCATACTTGAAAACCTGCGCTATGCCTCCATATTCCCTATTCTGTTTCCCCATGCTGCGACCAGAGATTCCTCCATATTAGGGCACCATATTCCAAAAGGAACCACGGTACGTATAGCATGGGACCCCATTATGAGAAGGGATGCTCCATTTTAAAAAATGGAGGGGGACCCGAGAAAAATATTGATCCTCCCCTAATTCTTAACTTTTTTCTATACGACCCCTGCCCCTCCCCAAACTTTTGAATATCCTTTACCTACCCCCAACCACCCGCATTCAGAGTGCTCATTACTCCTCCCACTTTCTGAATTGTTATGCGGTCCGCCACCACTATTATAATGGGCCTGGTCACATACAAGAAAAGACCGCCGTGCAGCCTGTCTACGGTCTAAAAACCGTGGTGGTCGTGATGCGACCTGGTCACAGCAATCGGTCGCATGCGTCTTATAGTCCACACAGAGTTTTTTTTTATTTGTGACCAGGCCTTTAATGGAACAGCCCTAAGTAGACCAAGAGTCAGGGCACTAATGCCCTAAAGGTGTCAGGGCACTAATGCCCTAAAGGTGTCAGGGCACTAATGCCCTAAAGGTGTCAGGGCACTAATGCCCTAAAGGTGTCAGGGCACTAATGCCCTAAAGGTGTCAGGGCACTAATGCCCTAAAGGTGTCAGGGCACTAATGCCCTAAAGGTGTCAGGGCACTAATGCCCTAAAGGTGTCAGGGCACTAATGCCCTAAAGGTGTCAGGGCACTAATGCCCTAAAGGTGTCAGGGCACTAATGCCCTAAAGGTGTCAGGGCACTAATGCCCTAAAGGTGTCAGGGCACTAATGCCCTAATGGTGACAAGGTGATGACTGATTGTTTGGATGCAGAACCAAATTTTCATGCCAGATCTAAACTCTACCTCTTTGCAGAATTTAGCAGATGATAGGGGTGAAAATTACAGTTATGTATCTCCTGGTCAGAGAAAGGCCTTTATCCAAAAATCCTCTTCTTCATGTTATATTCCTATCACAAACCATACACAACATCTACACAACCTGAACGAGACCAAAGAAAAACGGACTGTTGGGTGGGGTTATCAATGGTCTTGATAATGATTTACTGGTATACTTCTGTATTTTATCTGGAAAAGGGATTCGCTAATGTAACTGTACGGGTCTTCAGGTTATGACCTTTTTTTGCACATGAAACCTCACTCTTCCCGCCGTCTAAGATAGTGTTTTTCTCTTTCCATCTCTGCACATAAAAAGTGGTAGCCACCTCTCTATACCCAGCAAGGGGCACACCTTATGGTGTGCAATAGGAATTGACACCTCCCGGGGTAACCCTGAGCTGGTGTGGCACCCTGCTCGCCTTATAAAAGAAAGTAGATGTGTGGATCAGTCTTCGGATACACTGCATCTAAAATATCCCTTCGTCCTCTTTGGATCTGAAGGCTCTGATCTTACTCTCCCTCTTTCTTTTCTTTCATCTAGAATAATTATGCTTTGTCATTGTTCTTCAACAGTGACAGAGGACCACCTTTTGCATATGTCGTATGGCACTAAATGACCTTTGTGTGTCTATGTGCCTTTAAACACTTATTCATTCATTCATTCCCACCTCTCTGTTATCAGTTATGTTAAAGGTGTACAGTGCTATACCTTGGAAGGTTACTATAATATTTTTCAGTTACAGTACAGACATTTAATTCCTGCACCTGTCGACCGGACGTCAGCAAATGCCTGGTTGTACAAACACCCATGTAAAACATTATAAATGATAAACTAAGCACATCAATGACCCAGGTAGCTTGCGAATAATAGCTACGTTCTGTTTTGAGCTCATCCATGCATCTATGCCCTAGAAACTGGGTGGCAATCGGGCGTGCGGTCGTGCATTAAGCCCGGGCTGCCCACGCATTTAGTGCAGGTATTAAAAGTCGGCACTGTACCTTAATGTACTATAAAGTTCCTTTGTTATACTAATTTAGTACCTGTATGTTTTATTGGAGCTCCTACCCACAATTATAGACCAGGGACCCTCAATTTTCACAAATGTGGAGGAAAGATTAATAGATCGAAGGGCACTACAGTTCTTTCTATGTTTACTCCATGCAAAGTTTCTAACCATCTCATTCTGAGAAAAGGTTAATTTCACACCTTTGAAGGTAAGGTATGGAAGATCAATAGATTATCATCTTGACAAAAGGAAACGTAGGCCTTGTTCTCAACGATGTTTGTACTGGTAAACAAAGCTATCTATTTACCACACACACACCAAGTATACGCTTTCTTACTGTAACCTTATCTCATCAAACATGAAATAGTAACCATATTGTTGTTGGTACTAACAAACATCTATACTACGATACCTGTAATACCTGCAGCTACAGAATTGAACAATGTTATGTACTTATACTCATTCTATTCTCGTACTTCAATGCGAGAATAATTCATCTTGTTACATATTTGCCAGGTACCAATGACTAGGTCTTTGTCATTGAGTCACAATCCAATATCCTTCATCAGGTTATTACAAATAGCCCTAAGAGATGTATAACAATAAGAAAGGGGATGCCATGTATGTAACACAAAACACACAAGGACCGACCTAGCCTTGGATTCTAAACTCAGTAATTGTGTTTAAATATGTAGGGATTTTGAACTCGCATATGGTTTGTTGATCTCTCTCTCTCTCTCTCTCTCTCTCTCTCTCTCTCTCTCTCTCTCTCTCTCTCTCCGGTGAATCTTAGTGGACACCCCTGTAAATCGGACACCCTCACTATAGTGAACACTTCTTTTGTCGGTTCCAATTTTTTTCTTTTTATGTATCATACAATGCAGTCTCATTCTCTCTATTGTGGGAATCCCACTAATGTGGACAACCCCTCCAATGCCAACACTATACAAGGTCCCAAATCCACTTTCTACCCCCAGTAAAGTGGACACTCATTTGCTTAGTTGTCCTAATTTCATGAATTAACCATTACCTCGCCCCCCCCCCATTTTCATAGATTTATCAATAAGAGAACAGACGGTATATTTTGAAGTAGGGCCGTTTACCTGGCAATTATCTATTTTTCGTATGAATAAATGAATGAGGGTTTAAAGGCAGAATGGCACACATAGGTCATTCAGTGCAATAAAATATTACCAAAAATTGGTCCTTTGTCTTGTCACTATACATGAACAATGCTTGTTTATGAGTGGTTCCAATAAAACAGGACGCAATGTGCTTATATCAGGGCCTTCAAATATCTTTTAAAGATATACTTGATTCCAAAGTTATAACCAACAGTATATTTATATGGGTATGTATATAATGCTAATAGGCTATCGGCCAAATCTTAAAAGAGCCTTATTTAGCGAGTTTAATTACCCCCCCATGTAGATGGAATTTTTTACTTTAGGTGGATAGGGGAGTATATGGGGCCTACCAAAATGCCGTGCCCCCACTTTGGGACATGGTCAGATTTGCGTTAGGCCTGATCAAACTGACCACCCACAAATCAGGGAATCGGCCACCTGAAGCACACATATATTGAGGAATAATGGGGTGGGGGTAAAGAAATTGACCATAAAAAATGCTCACAGTTCATTGAATACCACAAGTTTGGTATCAAAATGTTGGTCTGGAGGAGACGTATCCTTTAAAATACTTAACACATAACAAACTCTATTCCATGATGTAATAGAGGTCATTCAAGGTCAAAATGGCTGCCAAATCAAGAATCTGGGATTTTCCCATAATCTATAGTTTCGGTTTATAAACTTCTCAGTTTTTTTGAAGGGATGTATTTCATTTCTGTAGCCACTTTTTCAGAAGGAATGGTTTTTAGTGGAGTTGTTCAACATTTTAGAAAGTTCATTGATTAGAATGTTAAGTCTAATTTTGAGATTTAAGACACAAAGTAGGGTACCAGGCCCACCTAGTGACCCCCCAAAATGCCGAAAATGGTAAAAAATTGAAAACCAAAATGCCTGTATCTTAAGTTTTACAAGTTGGAAGTGAGCAGATGATGCACCAAAATATCAGGTTCAATTTTCTCTTCAATCTGGAAGATGATGGTAAAAAATCCTAAAATTAAGGGGTCATTGAAGGTCAAATAAAGGTCAAAATGTCAATTTTTCTCTAAATAATTCAAATTTTGATGAAGATATTTTGATAAAGTAGTTGTGTTTTGTTTGGGATTTAATTACTCCCCCCATGTAGATGGAATTTTATACCTCAGATGGATAGGGGAGTGTCTGGGGCTTACAAAAATGATGTGCCCCCACTTTGGGACATGGTCAGATTTGCGTTAGGCCTGATCAAACTGACCACCCACAAATCAGGGAATCGGCCACCTAAAGCACACATATATTGAGGAATGATGGTATGGGGGGTAAAGGAATTGACCATAAGATTGCTCACGGTTCATTAAATGCCACAACTTCGGTATCAGAATGTTGGTCTGGAAGAGACTTATCTTTTAAAATACTAAACATAAGACAAACTCTATTCCATGATGTAATAAAGGTCATTCAAGGTCAAAATGGCTGCCAAATCAAGAATCTGGTATTTTCCCATAATCTCTAGTTTCCTTTTATGAACTTCGCAGTTTTTTTGAAGGGATGTATTTCTTTCATGTGGCCACTTTTTCTGAGGGAATGCTTTTTAGTGGAGTTGTTAAACATTTTAGAGAGTTCATTTATTAGAATGTTAAATCTAGTTTTGAGATTTAAGGTACAAAGTAGAGTAACAGGCCCACCAGGAGACCCCAAAAAGTGCCTAAAATGGTACAAATTTGAAAACCAAAATGACTGTTTCTTTATTTCTACAAGTCGGACTGAAGCAAATGATGCACCAAAGTATCAGGTTTAATTTTCTCTTCAATCCGGAAGATGATGGTAAAAAAAACTAAAATTAAGCGGTCATTGAAGGTCAAATAAAGGTCAAAATGTCAGATTTTCTCTAAAAATTCAAATTTTGATGAAGAAATTTTGATAAAGCAGTTACGATTTGTCGTAGTATAAGGTCCAAACCAAGTTACCACAATAACTGACAGATATATTACTTGAAGTATGGTCCACTCTTATATTTTTGACCATATATCGGTAAAAATGAAGTAGTTTTAAGTCAATATGGAGGTGTGGATTATGGCATATAGCAATTTCATGCTTATAATAAGTGCTTACAGACGGTTGGTGAGGAAGTGCTAGTATTGCACCACTGTTTAGGTCATAGAAGTTGTGAAAACCAAACATCATAGGCATTGTTTGGTATCAAAATGCTTGTTGTAGGACATTTCTTTTTTATTCAATTCAACCAATCTAGGGTAAAGTATATTGCTCTAATATTAGAGGTCATTCAAGGTCAAACTAACCCCAATTTCAGGCGTTAAGGTATTTTGTCTTTGAATTGTCCATTCAGCAGCTTATTGAATTCTCCTGGAATACATTTTGTTATCCTGGAATTAATTTTAGGTGAGAAATATCTTTATAAAGGATCCTCAGACACTTTTTTAGTCACGTCAAGACAAGGTCTGGGCCAATCTTGAATATTTACAGACCAAAATGGCCACATGCCTGAATATGGGTGCACCCAAATATCTAAGTGAAGAATGTTGACATAATAGAGTTATATCTTATTGTATGTCAGCTTTCATTTTCAATGAGGAGAACAGGGTTTTAAACTTGCCTATTGTCTTGAAGTGGCGTTGTTGAACATTTTAGAAAGCTCATTGACCAAAAGTTCCATTTCAAGCTTTAAGGTGCAAAATAGGGTACTTAGTCCACCTGGCGACTCCAACAAGTGCCTAAAATGGTACAAATCTGTACACCAAAATGACTGTATCTTAAGTTTTGCAGGTTGGAAGGGAGCAGATGATGCACCAAAATATCAGGTATAATTTTCTCTTCTAACTGGAAGATGATGGAAAAGTGATACTAAAATTAACGGGTCATTGAAGGTCAAATTAAGGTCATAATGTCAATTTTATTTGAAAGTTCATACTTTGATAAAAAGAGTTTTGATGAAGTAGTTGTGTTATGACATTTTACAATTTCCAATTCAAGTTATCACAATAAATGACAGATAAATTACCCCAAGATAGGATCTGAGAATATATTTTGAACCATTTACTGATGAAAATGAGGTAGTTTTAAGTCAATGTGGAGGTGTGGAATAAGACGTTTGGCAATTTCAGGTTTCTAATAAGGAGAGTTTGTGAGAAAGTGCTAGTATGTGACAACTATTTAGGTCATCAAAAGCGTGAGCACCAAACAATATAAGCATTTTGTTAGCCAATTATTGTGGTAACTTGGTCAGGAAATTAAGTGATGACAAAACACACCGTCCATCAAAATCTCTTCATCTAAATTTGAATTTCCTAGAGAAATAGGATGTTTTGACCTATATTTTACCTTTTTTTCTCAAATCTCTTTAACATCTTACATGACAAACACAATAGGCAAGTTCAAAAGCTTTAAAGCTGACATACCATAAGATACAACTCTGCTATGTCAACTTTCTGCTGCTTCACTTAAATATCTGGGTGCACCCATAATCAGTCATTTTGTCATTTTGGGCCCTGAATATTCAGAATTGGCCCACACTTTGTTTTGAAATGACTCAAAATGTCTGAGAATCCTTTATAAAGATATTTCTCAACTAAAACTATTTCCAGGATAAAATATGTATTCCAGAAATATTTTATAAGCTGCTAAATGGACAATTCAAAGACGATATACCTTAAATCATGAAATTGGGGTTAGTTTGACCTTTAATGACCTCTAATATCACAACACTATACCCTACCCTCGGTTGATTGAATGAAATGAAAAGATTGACTTACAGCAAACATTTTGATACCAATCAATGCCTATGATGTTTTGTTTTCACAACTTCTATGACCTAAACAGTGGTGCCATACTAGCACTCCCTCACCAACCGTCTTTAAACACTTATTATAGGCATGGATTTGCTAAATGCCATATTCCAAACCTCCATATTGACTTAATATATGGTATATATATGGTCAAAAATAAAAAGGGTGGACCATATTTCAGGTAATATATCTTTCAGTTATTGTGGTAACCTGTTTTGGACATTGTATAATGACAAAAGAAAACTACTTTATCAAAATCCCTCATCACGATTTGAATTTTTAGAGAAAATCTGACATTTTGGCCTCTATTTGACCTTTATTTGACCTTCAATTACTGCTTAAATTTACTGTTTTTTACCATCATCTTCCAGATTAAAGAGAAAATTAAACCTGATATGTTGGTGCATCATCTGCTCCATTACGACTTGTGGAACTAAAGAATCAGTCATTTTGGTTCTCAAATCTGTAGCATTTTAGGCACTTTTTGGGATCTCTAGGTGGGCCTGGTACCCTAAATTGTACCCTTAAATCTCAAAAGTAGATTAAAAATTTCAATCAATGAACTTTCTAAAATGTTGAACAACTCCACTAAAAAGCATTCCCTCAGAAAAAGTGGCCACATAAAAGAAATACATCCCTTCAAAAAAACTGAGAAGTTCATAAAAGGAAACTAAAGATTATGGGAAAATACCAGATTCTTGATTTGGCAGCCATTTTGACATTGAATGACCTTTATTACATCATGGAATAGAGTAAGTCATGTGTTTAGTATTTTAAAAGATAAGTCTCTTCCAGACCGATATTCTGATACCAAAGTTGTGGCATTTAATGAACTGTGAGCAATCTCATGGTCAATTCCTCTACCCCCATACTATCATTCCTCAATACATGTGTGCTTTAGGTGGCCGATTCCCTGATTTGTGGGTGGTCAGTTTGACCAGTCCTAATGCAAATCTGACCATGTCCCAAAGTGGGGGCACGTCATTTTTGTAAGCCCCGGGCACTCCCCTATCCATTTGAGGTATAAAATTCCATCTACATGGGGGGAGTAATTAAAACCCAAACAAAGCACAACTACTTTATCAAAATATCTTCATCAAAATTTGAATTTTTTAGAGAAAAATTGACATTTTGACCTTTATTTGACCTTCAATGACACCTTAATTTTAGGATATTTTACCATCATCTTTCAGATTGAAGAGAAAACTGAACCTGATATTTTGGTGCATCATCTGCTCCCTTCCAACTTGTAAAACTTAAGATACAAGCATTTTGGTTTTCAATTTTTTACCATTTTTGGCACTTTTTGGGGTCACTAGGTGGGCCTGGTACCCTACTTTGTGCCCTTAAATCTCAAAAGTAGACTTAACATTCTAATCAATGAACTTTCTAAAATGTTGAAAAACTCCACTAAAAAGCATTCCTTCTGAAAAAGTGGCTACAGAAATGAAATACATCCCTTAAAAAAACTGAGAAGTTTATAAGCAGAAACTATAGATTATGGGAAAATCCCAGATTCTTGATTTGGCAGCCATTTTGACCTTGAATGACCTCTATTACATCATGGAATAGCGTTTGTTATGTGTTTGGTATTTAAAAGGATGAATCTCCTCCAGACCATCATTTTGATACCAAACTTGTGGTATTCAATGAACTGTGAGCTTTTTTATGGTCAATTTCTTTACCCCCCATCCCATTATTCCTCAATATGTATGTGCTTCATGCGTCCAATTCCCTGATTTGTGGGTGGTCAGTTTGACCAGGACTAACGCAAATCTGACCATGTCCCAAAGTGGGGGCACGTTATTTTTGTAGGCCCCAGACACTCCCCTATCAATCTAAATTTAAAAATTCCATCTACATGGGGGGAGTAATTAAAACCCAAACAAAACACAACTACTTTGTCAAAATATCTTCATCAAAATTTGAATTTTTTAGAGAAAAATTGACTTTTTGACCTTGATTTGACCTTCAATGACCCCTTAGTTTCAGGATTTTTAAACATAATCTTCCAGATTGAAGAGAAAATTGAACCTGATATTTTGGTGCATCATCTGCTCCCTTCCGACTTGTAAAACCTTAGATACAAGCATTTTGGTTTTCAATTTTTTACCATTTTCGGCACTTTTTGGGGTCACTAGGTTGGCCTGGTACCCTACTTTGTGCCTTAAATCTCAAAATTAGACTTAACATTCTAATTAATGAACTTTCTAAAATGTTGAACAACTCCACTAAAAAGCATTCCTTCTGAAAAAGTGGCTACAGAAATGAAATACATCCCTTCAAAAAAACTGAGAAGTTTATAAACCGAAACTATAGATTATTGGAAAATCCCAGATTCTTGATTTGGCAGCCATTTTGACCTTGAATGACCTCTATTACATCATGGAATAGAGTTTGTTATGTGTTAAGTATTTTAAAGGATACGTCTCCTCCAGACCAACATTTTGATACCAAACTTGTGGTATTCAATGAACCTTGAGCATTTTGATGGTCAGTTTCTTTACCCCCCATCCCATTATTCCTCAATATATGTGTGCTTCAGGTGGCCGATTACCTGATTTGTGGGTGGTCAGTTTGACCAGGCCTAATGCAAATCTGACCATGTCCCAAAGTGGGGGCACGGCATTTTGGTAGGCCCCCTATCTATCTAAAGTAAAAAATTCCATCTACATGGGGGGGTAATTAAAATCCATAATTTGGGTCCCTGGCCGATAGCCTATAAGACAAATGGTGTTAGACAGTCTGAACATTTACTTTAATGATCAGAGCAATCAATTTCAGTATTCGTTGTACTACACTATGCTATAATTACATATTCTGGTAGATGAAAAGTCATATTGAAATAATTTTCATCATTCATGCATAAAACGGGCTTCTATCTTCATTGACATAATCTTAGGTGTTGAGACATGAACAATTGCAAGTCATTACTAACAAACTATCATTTGAACAGAACCATTTAATTTGAAATATTCAAAACCTTCAACGAATATTCAAGTGTGCATTTTTACATCCTGGTTTTGAGGATTTCAAGTAAATTAAGTGTTTATGAAAGAAAATAGGTAGTTCAAAAGTTTCCACATATGTTAATTATTGTTAAACTGAATCCTATTTATATTTTTACAGATCTTTTGCAATGCCTGGAATCTTCATCATAATGAAAAGTACTGGAATGATCCATGGAAATTCTCACCAGAAAGATTCCTGGATGAAAATGGCTGTCTGCTGTCATCACAGCACGAACACAGGAAGAAGTAAGAACTTTGAACCCATTCATGCCTGGAGATCTATTTCACCAATGTCGTCTGGATCAGACGAACCTTTTAAAATAACTTTGATAGGAAACATAAATTTGCAAAATATTCGAGGAGGAATTGTACATAGAGTTCAAATGAACAATTCTACTTCAAATATATTCTTAATATTGTTTTTGTTAGAATGATATCACAAAGCATGTCATGCTGTCTTGGCTTATATGGGCATGCATGGGTCAATACTCAGAATTAAAGGAGAGCCAGCAAATGGCTTTAAAAATATATACTGTAAATCACTTATACAGGGCGTGAACATTATATAGCGCAATTACAGTACTGGCCTGGATAGCGTGATCTAAGTATAGCGGTGAACAGGAACAGCAGCAACAAGTTCGATTAAGAATTACATAAGGACGGAGATTTTACAATAACGCATATGGGCAGAGTGCTATTATCGCTATCTTATTGTTCCCGCTATACTTAAGTGATTTACAGTATCTTGGTTAACATGCTTTGTATATTTTAAGGGCTATTCCATTTGAATGTACATGGGGGGGGGGGGATGGAACGCTCACCTATTAAAAAATCATGGGGGAGGGGGTCAAGATGAAAGAATTGGAGGTTTACATGAAAACAAAAATCATTGGGGGGGGGGGGGTCTGAAATTGTGAGCGTTCTACCCCCCCCCCCCCCCATGTACATTCAAATGGAATAGCCCTAAGTACAATATGTGGTGCCTTTCTTAAATCTTCAATCGATAGGAAAACGAATATCATAACATCTCAGATCACAACTGGATGTGTACATACGTCATCTTGAACGCTTTATTTTTCTATCTTTAAGTTTTGGAAGTAGCGAAATTCAAGTTTTCAATGGGAAAACCAAAATATAAATTACCATGTTAATAGATCAAGTTGATTTAAGACCAGCAGCCCCCCATGAGCTAGGACAGGCCGAAAAGATGATAAGGATTCAAACCAGAAAAGTCGACTTTAATAGAAATACCCGCTACTTCTGCCAAAAAGAATTCCTTGAAATAACACTATAGACTAATCGTTCATGATCAAACACATACACCATCCATGGATACAAACATAATCATACAATACTCAAATACATACATACATACATATATACATACATACACACACATACGTACAGGTGTGTGTGAATGAATATTTTATGTGTGTATGAATGTTTCTTTTATCCATGTATGTACACATATACACACTTACATACATACATACATACATGCAGGTGTGTGAATGTATGTTTTATGTGTGTGTATGATTTTTGATCTATGTATGTATACATATCAAACAAACGCACACACCATACATATATACACACTCATATAATACTTGAATACATGCATACATATACATACATACACACATACATAGATAGATAGATAGATACATACATACATACATGCATACACATACATACATACTCATATAAAGCTTAAATACATGCATACATACATACACATATATTCATACATAGATACATATATACATACATACACACATATAGAGATGCATACACACAAATACATATTATCTATTTATACATATATTGCAGATTGTTGGCATTTGGAGCAGGTAGGCGGGTGTGCATGGGAGAAGCTATGGCAAAGAATCGTCTCTTCCTTTACATGTCTGTTCTGCTGCAGCATTTCACCTTTGAGCCAGAAGGGGAGGGAATTACTGCAGGCGATCCAAGAGACTATGCCCTGGGTGTGGTAATAAGCCCTAAGGATTACAGGCTAAGGGCTGTGGCTCGTGCACATTAATCCTTTAGTTCTCGGAGCCACATGTGAAAAGTGTCATCTGCATCCCCGGGGTCTGCATCAACGCTACAGTGCCGACATCTAATTCCTAAACTAAATGCCTGGGCAGCCCTGGCATAATACACGACCGCATACCTGATTGCAACCCAGATTCCTTGGTCGACATGCAAAGATGACCTCGCAACGGAACATACATTTAATTTGTTATTTGTTATACTGCTTTCGTGGGTGTCTGTGTCTTTAAAACTCGGGCAACACTGGCAGACGTCCGTCACACAAATTAAGTGTCTGTATGGTACATCCTAAATAAACATACTTATAAGAGGAAACCTTTGGAATAATTTGAAGGGGATTTAAAGACTGTGATAAATATTTCTCTATTAAAACATTTACCACGTTCATAACCACCAAAGGCGTGTGCTGTAAGGCACTATCTTGCAGGAACTCCACATTTTCCAACTAGTTGCCCTAGCCTAGTATATTTAGCAAACGTGCATGGCATTTGCGAATCAAATGTACCCTTCATTGATCAAGAAAACCTTATTTGAGGTAAAACACTTAAATAGAAACCGTGTTTCTATCCAGGTGATGCCAAGCAGCTAAATTAAAGAAAACTTCATATCAAGTACGATATAAGGTACATAAAGTATGCATCTACAATAT
Organism: Maea johnstoni; assembly: GCA_963942565.1. NCBI lineage: Eukaryota > Metazoa > Annelida > Polychaeta > Spionida > Magelonidae > Maea > Maea johnstoni. The sequence continues at coordinate 30,434,680 of OZ012699.1, forward strand.
ACAAGTAACTGCCACGACAGTCCAGTTATTAAAATGTTTATTCTTTGATATCTAAACTGGGCTTAAATAGTTCTTTTCCTGCATGTTTTCTTCTTCTCTTTTTGCCTCTTCTTCTCCCTCTTCTCCTTTATTATTAAATGGTGTTGGTGGGTTTACAACGACTCCTGTTTAACATATTTACACACTGAAATATGATCCAATTTGCTCATCCTCCATTTCAAATTGGTATAGTTTTTGGATTTCTGTTATTTCTGCAGTCCAACACTTCGGGAAACCAAACTTCTTCTGTTGTATATACACCTGGCGCACCAGTTTCCCTCGGTTTCCGCTCAATATTCTGTACAGGAACATCATTTTTTTCCTGACTATCTGGTCTTCGGCTGGGAGAATTTCAGTTTCTGCAAATATACCCATGCCAGGTGTGCTTATGGGTAAACTTAGTATCCTTTTCACTCCGTCGAGCACAATCTTGTCCAGATTTTGTGGGTCAGTTTTCCATATATTAGTCCATGTTTCACAGTTGTAGAATATCTTCGGATATATAATTGTGTTAAACAATTTTAGCTTTATTTTTATGTCTCTCTGTCTCCGGGGTGTTCATTTGCTTGGTAATTGCTATCATTTCTATAATGTCAATCTGTGCTTGTCTCTCTCTTTTTTCAAGGTTCGTCAGGTTATTTTTAGTATGTAGGTGGCCTCCTAGGTATTTGAACTGGATACATCTACTAAATCCCTGATTATTAATTCGAACAGTTTGTTTTTGGGGTATGCACATCATTTGCGTTTTTACCATGTTAAACCTCATCCTGTTTGTGTCTTGCAAGACTTCATTTGCTATTGCTGCTCTATGTGTTGTGTCCGCGTTTGTTGATGATTGTAGGATGTCATCCTGATTTATCTGCGTTGTCATCCTAATTTCACCATTTTGGACCCCAGCACTAACATTCTCAAGATTTTATGTGGCTGTATCTATTAGGCTATCACATATCACTGCTGCCATTACGGTTCCCTGCATCACAACCTCTGTATTTCAATTGGCTGGGTTTCACCTACAGGTGTCTGTAAAATTATTTCTGCAGATTTACTCATGAGGTAGATTGCTATTCACTCAGCTCCTCTCACACCACTTTCCCACAGCAAAGTCATGCACTTACTCAGCCACAAGCGGTCAAAGCATTTCTCCAAGCCATAGAGTTGCATTGTAATGTAATTTAAGGTAGGCTTAGTAGTCAATAATCGCTTGTGTTATGTACAGGTGTTCAGAAGAGCTTCTCTTTTTCCTACCTTCATTTTAATTTGGAATTTGCTCATTGACTGGTCTATGATTGGGTATTTTCTGTTGAGAATGACCCTTTCGAACACCTTCTGCACATTCGATGTGAGAAATATTCTAAATGGCAACTTTTCAATAATAACAAAATTGTGACTTGCAAAAAATATCGGCCAAACAGCCAATTTCTTTATACATTTCCTTTGGTTTTACCCCACAAGGTATAACAAATACAAAAATTAAGAGAATTCTGAGGGCATTCTTAAGGAAATGCTGAAACATGGTTAAGCGTACTAACTCATGGTAGTGCAAGTTCTATATGTATGAAGAACACACTAAGTATTGATGGAAATGTTACAGACATCACTCAGTCACTTAATTATCGAAAATGTGTATAAGACCAGAGACAATATTCTTACTTAGTCTCTCCGAAACCTCCCAGTACAACCCTCTTAATAATCCAACATCAAACTGCCCATCACAAATAAAGTAACTTAAAAGTGTTACCTAGATAACTGTTAACTGTAGTTCTTATATGGCTTATCAATCTTATATGGCTTATTAATAATGGATACAAAGACTTGGAACTTGGTGAAATATGATTTTATTGGGTCCTGAAAAGTCTGACATGCTACCATACACTGTTACAAGTATCATAAATACATAGAAAATACAAAAACAAAGCGCCGACTATTAAAAAGATATGATATAATCTAAATACATCTACGACAATAGAAGGGTACATGGCAAAATGTAACTCAAAGATGCATTTAGAAAAACAGGTAGGATTACATGCATTGTTTTTAGAACTGAAAACATCTCTCATGCAAAAACATTCTTGTATGTCCAAACACTGTGCAGTTGAACAGTATAAGACTGTAAACTTAATTTATGAAATGAAATCGAAATTATATTTAAAAGACAGCCTTTTACCGTAAAGATATAAATGAGGTATTTAACATTCAAAGATTATCAAAGGGTTAATGATTTTTGCAAAATATGGAATGAAAAATGAAAGAATAATATCAATACAATATAATCATCATCGTCTTTCATAGACATCACATATCCTCTAAGGGCATCTATTTGAAATACTGTAAATCACTTAAACAGGGCGTGAACATTATATAGCGCAATGACAGTACGGGCCTGCACACAAAAAATATGGGGCTCAAAAACTTGTCAAAAGTTTGTCATATTGACAAGTTTTGGGTCGTCATTTCGATGGTGCCCAAAACGAAGAGTTTACGTTTGTCAAGACGAGTTTCTGTGGCAAGGTCGTCAAGTAGAACAAAGCAATATATGTCAGTTTCAAATTATTTTCATTTATTTCCCCCAAAAAGGACACAATAAAAATTACTGACTCAAAAGTTCAATACTGGATCTTGCAGTGGCAAATTGGAGATATGTGCACATTTATAAACTAATTTTGACAAAAAAGAAAACAATAATTCCAAACATGTCCAGATTGAGGCATGCACAAGGTTCACCTTCAAGATTGAAAATATGCTTCACATTGCACTCAAAACATTCCTAAAATACCTGCATGTCCAAAATAGTCAGTTTGTTTAATATGTTATTGGAAAAATAATGCAAGATGGATCATATTTAAGTAGATATTGAATGGATATGAAATACAGTACTTATTTGATTTAGCTCCTTTGTCCTCCATTAGAGCCTCGTTCTGAGTTGAGCAGTGCATTATGGGATACGTACTTGACGACCTTTTGACTAGTTTTTGACAACCCACTTTGCAGGGTTGTCAAAAACTCGTCAGCGTACTTGACGAGCCTTAACTTGTCAATATGACAAGGTTTTGACAAGAAAAAACTTGTCACATTTTTGTGTGTGGATAGCGTTATCTAAGTATAGCGCTGAACGGTAACAGCAACAACAAATTCAATTAAGAATTTAATAAGGATGGAGATTTTAAAATAGCGCATATGGGCAGAGCGCTATCATCGCTATATTATTGTTCCCGCTATACTTAAGTGATTTACAGTATACACAATTTTACGCACTTCATAGATAATTGTTCACAAATAAAAAACTATAAAAGATCAGAATGAAGAAAAATGATTTGTATAAGTCCTGTATATCAGCTGCAGACAATGTAGGTCGTATGTTAATGACATGCCCCATTGTAGACGAACACTCCGAAGATTGCTTGTAAGTATTGGTTTCATAGATTATCATTTATATCACAAATGTATATTTGGGAATTTAGAAAATAGTCAAATCCCAAAACGTATTATGCTATAAACCAGTGAATAATAGTGTTCATCTCCATGAAAGAGGAATCAATACCTGCAATGGCTAATGTGGTACAGGAGGCAAAAACACATCATTTGCAAACAAAATACAGTAAGTGTGTCTCATGTAAAATTTTGTTCAGGGAAATGTAGCATTTTGTAAAAGACATAATTGAAAACAACTGGAGATTGGTGCTAAAAGGGAAATTTTTCGTAAAGAGTTTCTCTTTTGTTTCTTTTAATTAGTTCATGAACTTTCGACCTATGCCAAGAACGACTTCTACATATACCATATTCACTGTGGGTAACAGGCTAGGAGAAAATCACTAGAATGTGGAATATGTAATCTTCCATACAGCCGCAACCTACGGCCACTACGAGCTTGACACTTGTATGCGACGAGCTTAGAGGTTCATAAGCACACGCGTATTAAGAACCTATTTCTGCTACGTCCCATAAGATAAATAATCAGTAAATAAACTTTTACAGTATACGAGGAGAGTGCTGAATTCACCGTGATGATGAACCAGAAGTAAACGTTGCTTCCGAAAAACACTCACGCGGATTGGTCAATTCCAGCACGTGCTAACTATATACTATCTAGGTCACACACACACGAAAGTAGTGCTGTGTTCCGTATATGGCAATCTTAACCAGTTATGGTCATAAAATGATTCCAAATGACCGTTGAAAATGGCCATTGGGTATTGAATTTCTACAACGTGATTATAGCCCCATAGTGTTAGAAAATAACGTCAACTGGCTTTTTCAGAAAAGAATTTGGGGTTTCTCTTATTTGAGGTCTGTACAATTAAATGGAGGAATACGGTGATAAATTAAACTGTATTTACAATATGATATAAGATATGCACCTGCTCTATGTATATACCATATATTCCTATTCTAATATGAAAGATGATATTACTACATACTCGTAAAAGACAAGTGACTGAATAGGAATGTCCCCCTCCTCTCAATATAGCATATGGAATATCACTTTTGTCAAAATAGATGTGGGCTATGGAAAATTATTAAATTTGTAAATAGGGATAGTAGGACTATTGAATAAGTTGTTGTAAGTTCACTTTAAGTACACAGGTTCCCCCCCCCCCCCCCCCCCCCAACCTTCCCCCCAATCTTCAGATACTCGCTTCTCCCTAATCATGCGGGCTGCTGGCAGAATATGGTAATGTTGAAATGTTTCGACAAAAAGACGTGTACTGTTCAAAGGCCTTTTAAGTTTGAGAAAAGTCGTTGTTCTTTTTCTTTAATTTTTACTTTGGCCCATAACAGATTAATGGTCCTAGTGTGTGATATCCCTCTTCGTATCTACCTCCCGTGTCACCAAAATAAAGCTTGGTAACTGGGAGAGTGTTTCTGTCAGTTAGGTATCCCTCATCATAGCGCCATATGCGATCATTCTTATCACAATTGCAGCCATCGCCCGCAACAGCACAGGACGCAGTCTTCCCGCATGCGCACTTATCACTTCCAGGACTAGCTCCTCCCCAGTACGTCATGGCGAGGCCTTCACGAGACACCCATGCAGCAGCACTTGGTGAAGCATCTAAAAACATTATAGAGTTGTAACATTCATAGCGGATGAACTGCTTGCAGTCATCTGACATATCTAGGAGGGCAAAAATCTGTGCCAGAGGTAGCTTGTAATGAATATGTATATCGTAACTGCGTCGGTCCTCATAACCAGATACATGGGTACGTGCCTGCGAGTCATGGGTAACGTATGTTGCTACAAGACCATTCTCACCAGTCATATTGCAGTAAGCCACCACAGGTCTCTCTCCCCGTTGCAGCCCATCAGGATCAATCACGTATTCTCCATCACTCAAGTAGCCATCATCCTTGAAGTCCTTGCATGTCCGCCTCACTGCAACAAAATACCGATAGCATCAGTTCCCTTCCTGTTACACTATGTGATTCTGCCTAAAGCAAATTATTCAACCTATCTTTCTAGCTACTTTAAATGGAGACTTATAAATATGACTAAGATGCCATGATGATTCGTTTTAATACCTGAGATTTCACGACCTTTTGAGACACAACCGCATGCCTGATCATGCGGTCGTGAGTTATGTCTGTGCTGCCTACGAATTGAATTTCATTTAATTAAATGGTGGCACTATATATATATATATATATATATATATATATATATATATATATATATATATATATATATATATATATATATATATATATATAAATATATATATATATATATATATATATATATATATATATATATATATACATATTATATATATATATATATATATATATATATATATATATATATATATATATATATATATATATATATATATATATATATATATATATATATATATATATATATGTGTGTGTGTGTGTGTGTATTTCATGAAATTGAACTGTTAGGCCATGTTTCGTAGGTCTCACCCGCTAGAAATTCAGAAGCCCCTGCCTCAGCTCCAAAAGTATTCATCTTCCTAATCCCCCTCCCCCATCCCTGCCCTCCCTACCACCTGCCTCCTCTGAATCATTGAGCCCCGCTTTTCTAATCCAGCCCCATCCATAATTTCTACAATGTGTGACAAATCATACGTTATACTTGAATGTAGACATTATACTCATTTGAAAACACTTACTGATATGTCTTAAATATTTTATTGGATAGCTCTCGCCGGGTAAACTCGGGTGAGTACCCATGTGCCAAGGTTTTAGTCATTTTCCAGACTTTTGAATAATTTTGTATTGCCCAAATTGCCTACTAGCAGCATAAGTGTTAAAACTACTTACCTTTGGCCCATTGAATGGAATTCGTCTTATTCCCCGTAGTATCTCTTGTAGCGCTCAGTACCTCGCACTCCTGTGAAATGTTATTATAGTTAAAGCCAAGACATTTTGGTTCATCTAAACAGTATGAGCTACAATCAACTTCCGAGATGATTGCCCCATTGACATTTGTAACATCTGTTGTCATCCTGATATCTTTAATCTTATAGAATATTTCCTCTTGTCCCCAGACTGATAGGAAGAGTAAGAACAGTTGAAGTATGATATACATTCTTTCTGAAATATGAAAAGTGTCACTGTCTGTATCAGCCTGCCTTCGATGCTTAATGTATTGCTAAGTTCTTGGTAGAACGTGCATCAACTTGGCAACTATCTCTGACAGATTAGAACCTGCAATTGGGTTATATATACGCACAGAGATGATACCTGCAACAAAAGGTAAGAATCAATTGTTCTCTCAGAATGGGGGCGAATATAAGTATCGTGTTGCCAAAACATTTGACACCTCATGAAATAAAAGAAAAGTACGAAGTTATTGATTTCATGCAATGTTTCAATGGCTTTTGCACGCTATCATTCAATGTTATATTCCACATCATATTTATTGCATAGTATGGAACCTGGTTCCAAGTATGGAGAACGTAACCAAACATGTATTGTGTATGAGTAAATTTATCAAAGGATAATAATATGCACTACTGATAAAAAAGCTTCATGTCACAGGAGAGGTCTCTTACTATGCACGGAGTCACCATCTTTATATACCTAATTCAAAGTTATGAAAAAAGACTTCAAGTGGATGTTGTATGTTCTTTGTATGTTCATCGATGTTCTCCATAGTTATTGGTATGTTCTGGAACATGCGAATTTTTTTTTGAAATGTTTAAAACTTTTTTCGAGGTTCCTGTATCTTGTACATCCAATGATTTTTGTTCGTAGTACACTTTTCTTTTAAATTTCAAATTTCACTTATGTCCAACAGCATTTTTATTCTCCACGGACATTCAAATTGCAAGTTCACAAAATCAAATCAAATCTCATAACTGTATGAGCGTACAATATATATATATATATATATATATATATATATATATATATATATATATATATATATATATGTATGTATGTATGTATGTATGTATGTATGTATGTATGTATGTATGTATGTATGTATGTATGTATGTATGTATGTATGTATGTATATATATATATATATATATATATATATATATATATATATATATATATATATATATATATATATATATATATATATATATATACATACATATATATATATATATATATATATATATATATATATATATATATATATATATATATATATATATATATATATATATATATATATATATATATATATATATATATATATACTAGGTGATATGCAAAGACATAATAAGGAATGAATTCCCTTATGGTCAACATCATTCTTTTGTATAATAAAAAGGCATATTTCAAATGTAATGTTCATAGTACACTTGTAACACCTCCAATCGTTAGTGTTACATTCTTGTTGATTCTTGTTGGCTCTCCACTATGCTTGACTAAAGAATTCTTCATAAAATTTAGCATAATTAGTAAAACTACAAGGGCCAACATTCTACCTCCTAGATAATGTGTTGTGTGCTGGGGATCAATTCTACCCTTACATGCATAATCGCTCTCGCTTTACAAAGACAATGCTGGCAATGTAAGAATCAATATATGTGTACGTAACCCATTTATGCTTGAAGTCCTCTAGAAATTGAGGTCTGGATCTATATATCGTATTGGTATTAAATTCAAGCTAGGTAAGAAAATAGAGGAAAAGAATTGGGCTATCCTTTACACAATACCACTGAGATTTGAAATCAATGTAAACCTTCAGTGTTTTCAACATCAAAATATTACCTGTACTTTAATTACAAATGAAGAAAACTTAAACCATACAGTATGTTTACAGACGGTAACTGTTCTTTCTGTGCAGTATATGAGGAATCAATGAAAAATGTCTGATATGGCTGCCCAATGGTTAGTTCTCTGTGGATAAAGATCCAAACATGGCTTAATAAGAACGGATACAGAGGTTAGAACTTGATGAAATATGATTTTATTGAGTACTGAAAAGTCTGACATGCTAGTTTACACTGTTATGTACAAGTATCATAAGAAGAAGGTGCAGAATCTTCAACACATACAATATAATCTAAATACATCTATAAAAATCGAAAAGGTAACTCAAAGACGCTTTTAGGGAAACAGGCTGGATTACAAAAGTTATTATTAGAATTGAAATCATCTCTCATGCAAAACAATTGTGTATGTTCCCACACCATGCTGTTGGTGTTAATTGTGTTTGTATCCGTAAGACTGTATACATGATTTATAGAATAGAATAGAATAGTAGTTACATAGAGACAAAACTTTCTACTGTATAAAAGGGTTATCTAACATTTAAAGAATATGAGAGGGTTAAACATATACTGAATTATATAGCAAAACGTGGAATGAAAAAAGAAGGGACGATATCAATACAGTAGAATTGTATGGGGCGCCATTGTGGACAAAAGTCCGAAATACATTGAAACAATATAATTTACATTGAAATTTTATCAATATCGAGAAATTTCTTTTATATTAATGAAATTAACATTAAAACATTGAAAAGAAATTTAAAACATTGATAGTTATTGTTTTGATATTGAGAGACATCATCATATTTCTCGATGTCACCAGACCACAAATTATATTGTTTCAATGTATTTTGGACTTTTGTCCACAATGGCGCCCCATAGAATTGTCATGGTCCTTCATAAAATTACTTATCCTCTAAGGATATTTATCTGAAATACACACAATCTTAAACGCTACACAGATGATTATTTACAAATGAAAAACTGTACAAGATCAAAATTAAGAAAATTGATCTGTTTAAGTTCTGTATATCAGCTAGAGACAATGTAGATCATGTTTCTGAAATACCCCATTGTAGACAAATAATCCAAAGAAGTTGAAGATTGCTTGTAATTCATGGATTCATAAAGTATCATCTGTCATACCACAAATGTATAGTGTGGGATTTAGAATATGGACCAACCCCAAAATGCATTATGCTCTCAAGCAACTCGTGGGATATAATTACATTAAAGAGGATTCAATACATGCAGGAGGTAAAAACAACCTTTATAATCAGAATACACTAAATATATCTCAATGAAAAAACTATTTGAGGAAATGTAGCATGAAGTAAAAGACATTTTTGAAAACAGCTAAAGATTGCTGTTAAAAGGGAAACTCTTCAGTAAAGCTGTCCTCTTTTGTTGCTCTTGATTAGCTTATGAACTTTCTAATTATGCAAAGAACTATTTCTACTTATAATTTCTATCTATAATATATTAAATAATATTAGCATTAATTAACCCACATGATATGCACCTACTTCATGTATCTACAATATATTTCTAATTGTATTATGTAAGATGATATTACCACATACTCCTAATAGAAATATCCCTCTATTCTCAGTTTTCATATGGAATATATCACTGTATTTATACATTGAATAAACGAAAAGAATATTTAAAATAAATTGACTCTTTTGAATCAATCGCAATTGAATATGCTATGGACCTCAAAATATGAACACCTCCATCTTAGTGTTGAAATAGAACTGGCCTGTGGAACGTGATTAAATCTGTAAATAGGGATGGTAGGAGTATTGAGTATTTTTGTTAGTTCAGTTTAAGTGCACCGGTTTCCTCCTACACTTACAATTAACTCGCAAGTCACGATTTAGTCTAAACGTGGTAGAAAAATGATGATATTCTAAATGATTCCAAACCTCCAAATTATCAATATTGATGGAATTCCTGACAGAAAGTTAAGTTTATATTTTAAAGTTCTATGATATGTTTTATGTTGGTGTCTATATATTTTAAGTTCTATAATATTCATAATGATGTCTATTTTTGATGTTTATATTTTTGAAATCATATGATGTAAAGACATATATTTTGTTTTAGTCTGTATGAGTCCTATGACATTAAGAATGATGTTTTATTTTGATGTTTATTATCGTATATTTTCATTCTGATGTATATCATTAAATATTTTTATCTTTATGGGCAGGGCCCTAGGGTGGTAATCACGAGATGTTTTGCAAAAAAGGCCTATACTCTTCAAAGGCCTTTCAAGTTTGACAAAATTCACAGTACCTCTGCCAGAAATTCATTAGAACTGATACGAAAAAATCAAAGTTTCGAGTTGTACGTTTTGTTTTGGCATTATCTTATTTTGATGTTACTGTGGCCCATAGCAGATCAATGGTCCTAGTGTGTGATAGCCCTCTTCGGAATTTAATCCGGTGTCACCGAAGTAAAGCTTGGTCACTGGGAGAGTGTTTCTGTCAGTCAAGTATCCCTCATCATATCGCCATGTTTGATCATTCTCATCACAATTGCAGCCTCTGGAAGCATCATCACAGGACGCAGTCATCCCGCATGCACACTTATCACTTCCAGGACTAGCTCCTCCCCAGTACGTCATGGTGAGGCCTTCACGAGACACCCATGCAGCGAAACTATTTGAATGATATAAAGCCATTGCAGAGCTGTGACATTCATAGCGAATGAACTGCTTGCAGTTATCAGACATATCCAGGAGGGCAACAATCTGTGCCGTAACCATGTTGTACTGAATAGGCCTATTGTAACTGCGTCGGTCGTCATAACCAGACACATGGGTGCGTGCCTGCGAGTCATGGGTAACATGTGTCTCTACACGACCATTCTCACCGGTCATATTGCAGTAAGCCACCACAGGTCTCTCTCCCCGTTGCAGCCCATCAGGATCAATCACGTATTCTCCATCACTCAAGTAGCCATCATCCTTAAAGTCCTTGCACGTCCTCTTTACTGGAACAAAATACAAATAGCATCAGTTCCGTTTCTGTTAAGCTAGGTGATTCTGCCTATATCAAATTATCTTTCTAGCTACTTTAAAAGGACAGTATGTCAGTATGTCTAAGATGCCATGATGATTCTTTTTAATACTTGAGATTTCACGACCTTTTGATACACGACCGCATGCCTGATCGTGTGGTCGTGTGTTATGTCTGTGTAGCCTAGGAATAAAATTTCAATTAAGTATACGTTGGCAATATATATATATATATATATATATATATATATATATATATATATATATATATATATATATATATATATATATATATATATATATATATATATATATATATATATATATACTGTAGAACACACATATGACGCGTGTCCAAAATACAGCGAGTTTGAAAATTTTCGCATCAAAGCGTTTCTTTATGTTAGCGATGGAAGCTGCCGCTGACAGCGCCAGTACAGTACGACAAAAGTACAGCGTTTTTATATATAGCGAAGCGGAACCACACGCTATGTACGCTTTCTACAGTATATATATATATATATATATATATATATGTATATATATATGTATATATATATATGTATATGTATATTGTCCAAATTGCCCACCAGCAGCATAAGTGTTAAAACTACGTACCTTTGGCCCATTGAATGGAATTCGTCTTATTCCCTGTAGTATCTCTTGTAGCGCTCAGTACCTCGCACTCCTGTGAAATGTTGTTATAGTTAAAGCCAAGACATTTTGGTTCATCTAAACAGTATGAGCTACAATCAACTTCCGAGATGATTGCCCCATTGACATTTGTAACATCTGTTGTGATCCTGGTATCTTTAATCTTATAGAATATTTCCTCTTGTCCCCAGACTGATAGGAAGAGTAAGAACAGTTGAAGTATGGTATACATTCTTTCTGAGATATGAATAGTGTCACTGTCTGTATCAGATTGCCTTCGATGCTTTATGTCGGCCTAGGCATGTGAGAAAGTTGCCAGTGACTTGGGGTTAGGCGGTGGTTTACGCCGGGTACTCCGGTTTCCTCCACTAATTACAACTGGCTAGTCAAGAATTAGCCACAATTGGCATAAAAGTGACGAAAAACGAAATTCCCAGTCCCAGTCGATGCTTGATGTATTGCTAAGTTCTTGGTAGGACGTGCATCAACTTGGCAACTATTTATGACACATTCGAACCTGTTATTGGGGTTATATATATATGCGCACAGAGAAGATACCTGTAACAAAAGGTAAGAATCAATTGTTCTCTCAGAATGGGGGCGGATATAAGTATCGTGTTGCCAAAACATTTGACACCTCATGAAATAAAAGAAAAGTACGAAGTTATTGATTTCATTCAATGTTTCAATGGCTTTTGCACGCTATTATTTAATGTTATATTCCACATCATATTCATTGCATAGTATGGAACCTGGTTCCAAGTATGGAGAACGTAACCAAACATGTATTGAGTAAATTTATCAAAGGATAATAATATGCACTACTGATAAAAAAAGCTTCATGTCACAGGAGAGGTATCTTACTATGCACGGAGTCACCATCTCTATATATCTAATTCAAAGTTATGAAAAAAGACTTCAAGTGGATGTTGTATGTTCTTTGTATATTCCTCGATGTTCTCCATAGTTCTTGGTATGTTCTGGAACATGCGAATTTTCTTTTGAAATGTTTAAAACTTTTTTTGAGGTTCCTGTATCTTGTACATCCAATGATTTTTGTTCATAGTACACTTTTCTTTTAAATTTCAAATTTCACTTATGTCCAACAGGATTTTTATTCTCCACGGACATTCAAATTGCAAGTTCACAAAATCAAATCAAATCTCATAACTGTATGAGCGTACAATATATATGTATATATATACATATATATATATATATATATATATAAATATATATATATATATATATATATATATATATATATATATATATATATATATATATATATATATATATATATATTTATATATATATATATATATATATATATATATATATATATATATATATATATATATATATATATATATATATATATATATATATATATAAATATATATATATACTAGGTGATATGCAAAAACATAATAAGGAATGAATTCCCTAATAGTCAACATCATTTTTTGGTATAATAAAAAGTCACATTTCAAATGTAATGTTCGTAGTACACTTGTAACACCTCCACTCGTTAGTGTTACATTCTTGTTGATTCTTGTTGGCTCTCCACTATGCTTGACTAACGAATTCTTCATAAAATATACCATTAGTAAAACTACAAGAGCCAACAATCTACCTCCTAGATAAGGTGTTGTGCGCTGGTGATCAATTCTACCCTTACATGCATAATCGCTCTCGCTTTACAAAGACAATGCTGGCAATGTAAGAATCAATATATGTGTACGTAACCCATTTATGCTTGAGGTCCTCTAGAAATTGAGGTCTGGATCTATAGATCGTATTGGTATTAAATTCAAGCTAGGTAAGAAAATAGAGGAAAAGAATTGGGCTATCCTTTACACAATACCACTGAGATTTGAAATCAATGTAAACCTTCAGTGTTTTCAACATCAAAATATTACTTGTACTTTAATTACAAATGAAAAAAACTTAAACCATGCAGTATGTTTCCGGAAGGTAACTGTTCTTTCTGTGCAGTATATGAGGAATCAAGATCCAAACATGGCTTAATAAGAACGGATACAGAGGTTAGAACTTGATGAAATATGATTTTATTGAGTACTGAAAAGTCTGACATGCTAGTATACACTGTTATGTACAAGTATAATAAGAAGAAGGTGCAGAATCTGCAGCATATACAATATAATCTAGATACATCTATGAAAATCGAAAAGGTATCTCAAAGACGCTTTTAGGGAAACAGGCTGGATTACAAAAGTTATTATTAGAATTGAAATCATCTCTCATGCAAAACAATTGTGTATGTTCCCACACTATGCTGTTGGTATTATTTGTGTTTGTATACGTAAGACTGAATACATGATTTATAGAATAGAATAGAATAGTAGTTACATAGAGACAAAACTTTCTACTGTATAGATACAAAAGGGGCATCTAACATTTAAAGAATATGAGAGGGTTAAACATATACTGAATTATGTTTGCAAAACGTGGAATGAAAACAGTAGGGACGATATCAATACAGTAGAATTGTATGGGGCGCCATTGTGGACAAAAGTCCGAAATGCATTGAAACAATATAATTTACATTGAAATTTTATCAATATCGAGAAATTTCTTTTATTTTAATGAAATTAACATTTAAACATTGAAAAGAAATGTAAAACATCGATAATTATTGTTTTGATATTGAGAGACATCATCATATTTCTCAATGTCACCAGACCACAAATTATATTGTTTCAATGTATTTTGGACTTTTGTCCACAATGGCGCCCCATAGAATTGTCATGGTCTTTTAAAAATTACTTATCCTCTAAAGATATTTATCTAAAATACACACAATTTCAAACGCTACACAGATGATTATTTAAAAATGAAAACTGTACAAGATCAGAATTAAGAAAATTGATCTGTTTTAGTTCTGTATATCAGCTACAGACAATGTGGATCATATGTTTCTGAAATACCCCATTGTAGACAAATGATCCAAAGAAGTTGAAGATTGCTTGTAACTCATGGATTCAGAGAGTATCATCCGTCATACCACAAATGTATAGTGTGGGATTTAGAATATGGACCAACCCCAAAATGCATTATGCTCTCAAGCAACTCATGGGATATAATTACATGAAAGAGGATTCAATACATGCAGGAGGTAAAAACAACCTTTATAATCAGAATACACTAAATATATCTCAATGAAAAACCTATTTGAGGAAATGTGGCATGAAGTAAAAGACATTTTTGAAAACAACTAAAGATTGCTGTTAAAAGGGAAACTCTTCAGTAAAGCTGTCCTCTTTTGTTGCTATTGATTAGCTTATGAACGTTCTAATTTTGCAAAGAACTATTGCTACTTATAATTTATATCTATAATATATTAAATAATATTAGCATTAATTAACGCACATGATATGCACCTACTTCATGTATCTACAATATATTTCTAATTGTAATATGTAAGATGATATTACCACATACTAGTACTCCTAAAAACACAAGGAACTGAATAGAAATATCCCTCTATTCTCAATTTCCATATGGAATATATCACTGTATTTATACAATGAATAAACGAAAAGAATATTTATAATAAATTGACACTTTTGAATCAATCGCAATTGAATGTGATATGGACCTCAAAATATGAACACCTCCATCCTAGTGTTGAAATAGAACTGGCCTGTGGAACGTGATTACATGGTACATGGATGGTAGGACTATTGCGTATTTTTGGTTAGTTCAGATTAAGTGCACCGGTTTCCTCCTATACTTACAACTAACTCGCAAGTCACGATTAAGCCTAAACGTAGTAGAAAAATGATGATATTATTGATAGAATTCCTGACAGAAAGTTAAGTTTATATCTTAAAGGTCTATGATACTTAAAAAGATGTTTAATGTTGGTGTCTATATATTTTAAATTCTATAATTTTCAGAATGATGTTTATTTTTGATGTTTATATTTTTGAAATCATGTGATGTAAAGACATATTTTGTTTTAGTCTTTATGAGTCCTATGATATTAAGAATGATGTTTTATTTTGATGTTTATCATCGTATATTTTCATTCTGATGTATATCATTAAATATTTCTATTTTGATGGGCAGGGCCATAGGATGGTAATCACGAGATGTTTCGCAAAAAGGCCTGAACTCTTCAAAGGCCTTTCAAGTTTGACAAAAGTCATAGTACCTCTGCCAGAAATTCATTAGAAATGATACGAAAAATCAATGTTTCGAGTTGTACGTGTTTTTTTGGCATTATCTAATTTTGATTTTACTGTGGCCCATAACAGATCAATGGTCCTAGTGTGTGGTATCCCTCTTCGCTACTTGCTCCCGTGTCACTAAAATAGAGCTTGGTCACTGGGAGGGTGTTTCTGTCAGTCAGGTATCCCTCATCATATCGCCATGTGTTATCATTCTTATCACAATTGCAGAGTTTGGAAGCATCAGCACAGGAGGCAGTCATCCCGCATGCGCACTTACCACTTCCAGGACTAGCTCCACCCCAGTATGTCATGGTGAGGCCTTCACGGGACACCCATGCAGCGTTTCTTTGTGATGGATAGTAAAACATTGTAGAGCTGCGACATTCATAGCGAATAAACTGCTTGCAGTTATCAGCCATATTGACGAGGGCAACGATTTGCGCCATAGCCATGTTGTAATCAATAGGTCTGGCGTAACTGTGTCGTTCCTCATAACCAGATACATGGGAACGTGCCTGCGAGTCATGTGTAACATGTGTCTCTACACGACCATTCTCACCAGTCATATTGCAGTACGCCACCACAGGTCTCTCTCCCCGTTGCAGCCCATCAGGATCAATCACGTATTCTCCATCACTCAAGTAGCCATCGTCCTTGAAGTCCTTGCATGTCCTCCTCACTGTAACAGAATACAATTGGTATCAGTTGTGTTTCTGTTATGCTAGGTGATTCTGTCAAAAGGCAAATTCTTCTACTTTTCTTTCTAGCTACTTTAATGTATGGCAAGTTCTTTGCACATCTATCTATATATATATATATATATATATATATATATATATATATATATATATATATATATATATATATATATAAATATATATATATATATATATATATTGCTTACTTTTGTGGGAAATCTATTTTGTACACTTCAATAAAAAATATATGGTGCCTGTGAGGTTGTGTTATCCCAACCACACTGTTAACGTATGTAGATATCGTGTTGTCGATACATTGGAAACGTCATGATATAAATAGAAAAATAGAAATAGAAAATAGAAACGCACAAAGTTTTCATACCTTCATTTACTTTTTCATACCTTCATATATATATATATATATATATATATATATATATATATATATATATATATATATATATATATATATATATATATATATATATATGTATATGTGTATATATGTGTTTATGTATCTGTATACGTATATACTAGTATGTGTGTATACATCACTTATATTAAGAGTTGTCTTTAGATTTATTATTCATATTTGTGTTGCGTATGTATTTCATTGTTTTAGAATTTAACTGGTAACGAATGCTATGCAAGTCTAACACTCTGGAAATTCTAAGGCCCCGAGTAATATCTGAAAAATTAATGGAATTAGTATTGACGAACCGAAGGAGCAACATCCACTACTTCTGGAATTAGAATAGTTCTATTTCTATTTGCTATGAAATCCTTTCTGTCTGTATCAGGCCATGGCACTATTCAAATCTGAAAGTGAGAATCGGTTTTTGTTTGAGTGTTAAGGTGATGAGTACCATTGCAAGCGAGTTAAAAGCCCCATCCCAAAACACACCTATCAACAGCATAATCATATAACAAGGTGTATCTACAGGTTCCTGAGTGTTATCAGGGAGAGGATATCATAGTCAGCCGTCTGTAGTCAACCCATATTCTAATTCATTTCAATATTTACAACTTTTCACTCAAATGACATAATATCATTACTTACGCAGGTGATGGTCACTACAGGTTCACAGTTACCTTAGGGATATCATTGACTATGCCCAATAAGAAGTAATTTTTTAATCTTTTACTGCTAAAGATTTTTACAGGCCATAACATTGAAAGTTTTAGTGAGATATCTCGTGTGTGGAAGCATGGGAACCCCTTTGATAGTAGTGGACATACCTCGCTGATCACTCCTGAGCACTCGAAACAAAAGATAGTTGCACAAAGATACACATCGACGATCTCAAGACAATGGCTTGTGGTCATGATGCTATAAATAGGTGCTAGATATGAGCACGTGAGGTTTCCAAGTGAGGTTGGGGTGGAGATTTCTAACTAAAATTTTCAACGTTATGGCTTGTAAAAATCTTCAGCCGTAAAAAATCAAAAAAATACTTTTTATTGGGCATAGTCAGTGATATCCCTAAAGTAACTCTGAAACTGCAGTAACCATCACCTGCGTAATTAATGAGAATATGTCATTTGAAAAAAAAGTTGTAAATTTTGAAATAAAACAGAATATGGATTGAATAATGACAGGTGGCGATGATATTCTCTACCTGATAACACTCAGGAACCTGGAGATACACCTAGTTATAGGATTATGCTGCTTTGAGGTGTGTTTTGGGACAGGGCTTTAACTGGCTTGCAATGGTACCCATCACCTTAAAGATACTTACCTTTGGCCCATTGGATGGAATTCCTCTTATTCCCTGTAGTATCTGTAGTTAAAGCTACTTACCTTTGGCCCATTGAATGGAATTCTTCTTATTCCCTGTAGTATCTGTAGTTAAAGCTACTTACCTTTGGCCCATTGAATGGAATTCTTCTTATTCCCTGTAGTATCTGTAGTTAAAGCTACTTACCTTTGGCCCATTGAATGGAATTCTTCTTATTCCCTGTAGTATCTGTAGTTAAAGCTACTTACCTTTGGCCCATTGAATGGAATTCTTCTTATTCCCTGTAGTATCTGTAGTTAAAGCTACTTACCTTTGGCCCATTGAATGGAATTCTTCTTATTCACTGTAGTATCTGTAGTTAAAGCTACTTACCTTTGGCCCATTGAATGGAATTCTTCTTATTCCCTGTAGTATCTGTAGTTAAAGCTACTTACCTTTGGCCCATTGAATGGAATTCTTCTTATTCCCTGTAGTATCTGTAGTTAAAGCTACTTACCTTTGGCCCATTGAATGGAATTCTTCTTATTCCCTGTAGTATCTGTAGTTAAAGCTACTTACCTTTGGCCCATTGAATGGAATTCTTCTTATTCCCTGTAGTATCTGTAGTTAAAGCTACTTACCTTTGGCCCATTGAATGGAATTCTTCTTATTCCCTGTAGTATCTGTAGTTAAAGCTACTTACCTTTGGCCCATTGAATGGAATTCTTCTTATTCCCTGTAGTATCTGTAGTTAAAGCTACTTACCTTTGGCCCATTGAATGGAATTTCTTGTATTCCCTGTAGTATCTGTAGTTAAAGCTACTTACCTTTGGCCCATTGAATGGAATTCTTCTTATTCCCTGTAGTATCTGTAATTAAAGCTACTTACCCTTGGCCCATTGAATGGAATTCCTTGTATTCCCTGTAGTATCTGCTGTAGCACTCAGTACTTTGCACTCCTGTGAAATTTGATCATAGTTAGTGCCAATGCATTTTGGTCCATCTAAGCACTTTCTGATACACTCATTTCCTGAGGCGATCATCTCATTCACTATTGCAACATCTGTTGTCATCCTGGTATCTTTCATCTTATGGAAAATTTCCCCTTGTCCCCAGACTGAGAGGAAGAATAAGAACTGTTGAAATATGATATACATCCTTTCTATGTAATGAGTAGTGTCACTCTTTGTATCTGCTTGCTCTCAATGCTTGATGTATTGCTGATCGCTTGATAAAACTTGCATCAACCTGCGAGATGTGTATGACCAACTCCAACCTGTAGGTAAGTGAATATATCTATATACGTATGTACATATACTCAAAGACAAAATGTAATAATCTATTGCTCTGTCAGAATAGTGGCGGATATAAACATTGTGTTGCCAATACATTAAACACGTGATTATATAATCAATAGAAACATATGTACTCATTTATCCCATGCAATATTTCAATCGCGTTTTCATGCTCTTATCCCAATAGAGATTTCATACTACGCTCACGGGTCACCATCTTAATATATTTAATTTCAAGTTATAAATAATTATAAGAATTAACTATAGATTTTGGTAGAATTTTGTTGTCCCAACCTTGCAGACAACCAAGTTATTAAGCACCGTCGGGTTTCACCACCCATCAGTCATTTCTGATTTCAGGGACACACAAGCTTTAAAGTAATGTTGTGTTACATTTTCCTTAATAAAGCAACAAGGGCGGACCTACTATCTCCTAATAGGCGCTCTGTGTTGGTGATCATTTCCAGTTCCTGCTTGGATGGAGTGATGTTGCTATACAAAGAGAATGTTGGTAAAGTACGAATCAATATATATGTTTACTTAGCCGACTAGTATGCAAAATACGGTCTGGACCTATGGATCTTTTAGCTATAATTTGGGAAAAAATCATGCTTTTTATAAAAAAAATATTTGAAGGAAACATGCTGTTCGTATGCTCATAAAAGTAATTCATTCATTCTCAGATTTTCCTCGCTATGCTTTTGTCTGATAGAGTTCACCAACAAAAAGCATGCTTTTTATAAAAAATATTTGAAGGAAACATGATGTTCATATGCTCATAAACGTAATTCATTCATTCTCAGATTTTCCTCGCTATGCTTTTGTCTGATAGAGTTCACCAACATTGTCTGGCTGCTTTTGGCCCTGTTGTAGGCATTAATGGGTTGACCAAGACAATTTATTTATTGTACTGTCTACTAGTGTTTTCCAAGCCCAAAATGTCCGTCACAATAATTATATCATTATTATTCATTATTTATTAAAAAAATTTAAATTTCTTTTTTTTTTGGGGGGGGGGGGGGGCACCAAGCGTAAGCTTTTGCTGGGTACTCGAATTTCATCCACCTCCTGCAACTAACCTGTCACAAAAAATGGCAGAAAGAGTGGTGATGAACGAAACTAGGAATTCCATATGACTGAACAAAATGATCCATAATTGCTTCCTTTTGTGGGAAATATATTTTGTACACTTCAATAAAAAAAGGCTATGGTGCCTGTGAGGTTGTGTTATCTCAACCACACTGTTAACGGATGTAGATATCATGTTGTCGATACATTGGAAACGTCATGATATAAACAGAAAAATAGAAACGCACGAAGTTATTGATTTCATGCGATGTTTTAATTACTTTTTCATACCTTCATTTAATGTCATATATCATACCATATCCATTGCCTCTTAGGGAACCTTATTCCAAGTATGGAGAAAGTAACCTCACATGTATTATGTAGAGCTGAATTTATCAAAGAAGAATCATATACATTGATGATAAAAACTCTCACAAGAGAGATTGTGTACTATGCACAGAGTCACCATCTCAAAACATCATATTTCCAGTTATTATATAAATGGATTTTGCTAAATTTCAGTTTTCCCAAGCTAGCAGACAAGTTATGAAGCCCCATTAGATTTCACCACAGAGCAGTTATTTCTGATCTCAAACTCGTATTGTGGTACATACAAGCTTCAAAATAATGTCTCGTAACATTTTAAGTGAAAACTACAAGGGCCGACCCTATACCTCCTAGATAAGGTGCTGTGTGTTGGTGATCAACTCCACCCTTATTTGGATAGATCGATATAGCTATACGAATACAATGCTAGCTCGCAAAGCAAGAATCAATGGACGTGGACTTAACCCGTTCGTGCTGAAGGTCCTCTATGAATATTCTGGCCATAACTTGGGATAAGATTGCTTTCACAAAATCATTGAAAGAAAAATTGTGTTTGCAGTGTTATGAACGTAATTCCTTCACGAATGTTCCTAGCTATGCTTTTGCCTGAGATATTTCACCAGAATTCTCTGGCTGCTTTGGGCCGCTACAGGCATTATTGGGTTGATCAATTCAATTCATTGATAGTACTGCCTCTCAGGGCCTTCTAGCTTAGCCCAGCATGTTTGTCACAGTTTTGGGATCATCTCAATAATTGAAATGAATATGCTTTTAGTTTTCTGATAAACATATTTTTCATTTTACACATTTTTCTAGCGACGCTTTTTCCTGAGGTATTTCACCAAAATTATCTGACTGCTTTTGGCCGCTACAGGCATCAATGGGTTGACAAATGCAATACATTGACAATACTGTCACTATAAGGGCTTTCTATTTATTTTATTTTTTTTTTTTTGGGGGGGGGGGGGGGGTACTACAGTTTCCCTCAACTACTTAAAACTAACTTGTCACAACTTATAAGCATTATGGCAGAAGGCATGGCGATAAAAGAGATTGGAAATTCCATGAGAATGAACAAAACTACCCATAATTGCCTTCTGTTGTGGACAATGCATTGAGAACACTTTTAATGTTCATCAATGGTGCCTGTGAGGTTATGTCTTTTTGCATTTTCCATCGTAAAACTACAATCGCCGACCTTCTATATTCCAGATAAGGTGCTGTGTGCAGGTTATCATTTGCAAGCTTTACTATCATACATCGCTGTCACTATATACAAAGACAATGCTGGTAAAGTAAGAATCAATATAACCAACCCACTCATGCTGAACCCTTCCAATGCTGAGGTTACTTTCTCATAAGCAAAAGTACGCAAAGATTTTTGAAAACAACCTAAACCTCGTTTGTCGACACTCTTTCTGCAACATTGCAAATAAGTTGTGACAAGCTAGTCCTCCATAGCTTACAACTAAATTGTCACAACTTATCTGCAATATGGCAGAAAGTGTTGCGATAAACGGAATTCCATATGAATGATCAAAATGATCTATAATTGCCTTCTGTTGTGGACAATCCATTTATTACACTTATATGATTATCAATGGTGCCTGTGAGGTTGTGTTATCCAAACCATGGTGATGGCGGATACGAGTATCGTGTGTTCAATACATTTAAAACGTCATAATATAAACAATAGAAAAGTACGAAATTATTGATTCCATGCAAAGTTTTAATCGCATTAATACCATAATTTAATGTTATATATCATACCATATCCATTGCCATTTGAGGAACCTGATTTCAAGTACGGAGAAAGTAACCTCACATGTATTATGTATAGCTGAATTCATTATAGAAGAATAATATACTAGTACACTACAGATAAAACGCATAAGAGAGATTCCATAATATGCATGGGGTCACCATATCATTATATATAATTTCAAGTTACAAAAACGGAATTGTATGGTTTTGGTAAAATTCAGTTTTCCCAAGCAAGCAGACAGCCTACAATGCCGGCATTTAATTCCTGCACTAAATGCGTGGGCAGCCCGGGCATGATACACGACCGGACGCCCGATTGGCACCCAAATCCCTAGGCATGAAGTGCTTGGCTTCTGTTTTTGACATGTCATCCATGGGTGTTTGTACAACCAGGCATTGGCAGATGTCCGGTCGACTGGTGCAGGGATTAAATGTCTGTACTGTAGTTATAAAGCCCCATCAGGTTTGACCAGACATCATTCAGTTGTGATCTGATAATCCTGCTGAGATACACACAGGCTTAAAGGACAATTCCACCATGAATAAAACACAGGCCTATATCGTTTCTTAGGGTATTCTCTACTCAAACCCAAGTTCCCACTTCTGCCAACCTTCATACAAGAAGTATATTGCTGTTTAAAAACATCTTAACCGACACAAAATGGAGGCACTGGGAGCGGCCATTTTAGTCTACCAATAGCTTATCTGATCAGCTTAGTACCCAGATGACATTAGCAGCTACCTTACTGCTAATCTAATAATTACATATGGGTACCAAGCTGATCAGATAAGATATTAATAGACTAAAATGGCCGCTCCCAGTACCTCCATTTTGTGTCCGTTATAATGTGTCTATCATTCGATTCCTCAGCAATATACATCGTGTATGAAGGTTGGCAGTGGTTGGAACTTAGGTTTTAGTACAGAATACCATAATAAACTATTTGGGAATATGTTTTAGTCATGGTAGAGTTGTTCTTTAAAAATAATGATTTTTACATTTTCCACCGTAACACTACGATCGCCGACCTTCTATTTCCTAGATGAGGTGCAGCATGTTGGTGATCATTTGCAAGCCTCACTTTCATACATCGCTGTCGATATATATAAAGACAATGCTGGTAAAGTAAGAATCAATATATTCAACCTACTCATGCTGAATCCTTCCAATGCTGAGGTTACCCTCGCCATAAGCACGAGGACAGAAAGGTTTTTGAAAACAGCCTAAACACTGTCCAGTAGGTATTCAACTGATAGCTCTCACTAAGGACTCTCAAATGAGTACCCATGTGCCAGGGTTTTAGTCATTCTTCAGATATTTTTTATAATTTTGTATTTATTACCAAAATTAGCAACCAGCAGAATAAAGGTCAATGTCCTCAAGAAATGTTGGTTTAGATCTATGGGTCTTTTGGTTACAACGGGGGGAAAAGAATGGTTTTACAAAAATGATTTAAGTAAATATGCTCTCAGTACTGCTTCATACATCTCCTAGCAATGCGTTTTTCCTGAAGGACTACTTTTTGCCGCTACATGCTGAGGAATGAAATTCATTGACATAATATGTACTGTCTCTCCGGGCTTTTGCAATCTCGAAAAGCTTGTCCAATTTTTTGGAGATAAACTGTGGCTTTTGCTGGGCACTCCAGTTCCTTCCGTCTATTGCGAACAATACAAACACGCGAGATCGTAATGTTGGCAATGGGCAGATTTTACATTGGGACCTGATGAGCAAAATCAACATTTTGCAGAGTTAAGACAAAATGTATGTTTATACACACACGCAGTCACGGTAGTGCTCCAAAGAGGTTTGCCAAGTATGGACGTCAAAGTCGAACGTTTTGTTACGAGAAATGGAACATGCTGTCTGCCAAGCTTGAGTCAGACAGACTATAGTACACTTTAATTGATCATCAATTGTGTTTGTGAGGTTGTGTTATCCCAACCATGACGATGGCGGATACAAGTATCGTGTGATTACTAAAGATCCATTTGAAATGTCATAGTATAAACATTAGAAACCAGAGAGATGGATACTACTCCCAGTTAGAAACAAAGGCGAGTGTCCGGTTTGCTATAAAAAGTTGAAAATGTTTCTATCTGTACGACCCTAATGTACTTGGTGTCAAGATTTCTCACTAAAATTTTCAATGTTATGGTCTGTAAAAATCTTCAGCAGTAAAGAATACCGTATTACCCCGCATACAACACGCACTTTTATACACTGCAGAACCTACGTTAAGGAGGCGGTGCGTGTTATCAACGGGTACATAAACCAGAACATTTTTACAGCGATTCTAAAGACGTGTGGGGCATGGTCGCAAATACTTTGGTGGGTTCCTATTGTCTATTGGCCTGTCACCATGACGACGTTATGATGATTGCCATTCTGATACCCTGGACGTACCAGATCATGTTTGAAAATAGACTTTTCCCGTACTGTTAATTGGTATCACTTGCACAGTGACTCTGAGCACTATAAACACAGTACGATTTAAGCCTCTAATTATCTGAGTCAACGTGGGTTACGGTACTGGGGTCAAGATTCCCACTCCCCAACTCCGCCTGCGTGTTATAAACAGGGCATTGTATTTTACATATGGGAAAGGGACTTGGGGAGGGGTGCGTATTATCTATGGGGTGCGTGTTGTATGCGGGGTAATACGGTAAAAGAAATTACTTATCCTTAAAGTAACTGTGAAATTGCAGTAAGCATCACCTGCGTAAGTAATGAGATTATGTCATTTGAAAGAAAAGTTGTAAATATTGAAATGAAACAGAATATGGGTTGAATAATGACAGTTGGCGATGATAATCTCTACCTTATAACACCTAGGAACCTGGAGATACACCTAGTTATATGATTATGCTGCTTTGTGGTGTGTTTTAGGATGGGGCTTTTACCTAGCTTGTAATGGTATTCATCACCTCAAAACTGCTTTTATGCGCAGTTTTCTTCTAAGAGGGGAAATCAGTAAGACTGTCTCTTTTTATGCAACACCCTCTCTGATAGCCTCGTTGATTTGACCTAGAAAGATAAACCACCATCTAGAGCATTGAGGGGGGCTAGTAAGTAGGAAGCACAGCCCAGCCTGGGTCAGCCACATACCATATTCACGACCCCACTTCTGGGGGCCTGGCTTCTGTAGGCTCTGTGCACATTTCCTGTAATATCCTTTCTTGGATAGATCACTCTCGCTATACAAAGACAATGCTGTTAAAGTAAGAATCAATATATGTATACTTAACCCATTAAGGTCCTCTAGAAATTGCGGTCTGGGTCATTTGGACCTTTTGGCTATAACTTGGGAAAAGAATGGTTTTTACAAAAATAATTGATGTAAATATGCTGTTAGTATTCTAATAAAGACAATTCCTTCCTACATTCATTTCAAGTACAAGTATTTCACCAAATTATCTGACTGCTTCTGACCAATATGAGCATTGATGGATTGAAACAATTGAATAATTGAAATAAATAAGCTTTTGGTATTCTAATAAACATAATTCCTTACTACATTTTCCTAGCGATGCTCTTTCCTGAAGTTCACAGTTCAAAGACCTAAAACATAAGAAAAACTTTAACCTTACAAGACACTAAACACTCTAAACACACAACTTACAAATCACCTCCAATATTAGCAGAACATAAACATTATAAGCACTTAAACCAATGATCCACTTCATCTAAAAACAATTTTCAAAAAATCGTTATAAGCAATTAAACCAATGATCCACTTAATCTACAAACAACTTTCAAAAAATCGTTATAAGCACTTAAACATGTGATCCACTTCATCTACAAACAACTTTCAAAAAATCGTTATAAGCACTTAAACTAGTAATCCACTTCATGTACAAACAACTTTCAAAAAATTGTTATAAGCACTTAAACCAATGATCCACTTAATCTACAAACAATTTTAAAAAATCGTTATTAGCACTTAAACCAATGATCCACTTAATCCACAAACAATTTTTAAAAATCGTTATAAGCACTTAAACCAGTGATCCACTTCATCTACAAACAATTTTCAAAAAATCGTTATAATCACTTAAACCAGTGATCCACTTCATCTACAAACAATTTTCAGAAAATCGTTATAATCACTTAAACCAATGATCCACTTAATCTACAAACAATTTTCAAAAAATCAATTGAATCAAAACAATGTCAAGCCCACATCTGAGGCTGACAGCGCTCATGCAACTCCCCATAGCATACATAGGACGGAGCCGTGAAGACAAAGCCAGCCAGAAATGAGGCATCAAACTAACAAAAACGCCAATAAATCAAAAAAAGAAACCAAAAATGAAACAAAAAAATTGGCATAAAAAACACATTCCATCTGGAAAATTGCTTAACTAAAAGATGCCAATTCGTCAAAATATGTGACACAATATCCAAATAGCCTAAATATCCATGTGCAGGACAGAATATAGGGACGACCGTACCAATAAGTGGAGAAATATTCTAAATATTCCTCTCCACTTAAAACTTGGCATGATGTTTTTTGATGTGACATTCTAGTGTTCTTATATACCACTTGGGAGCAAACACAGGAAAATAATAATGGTTTATAGCCACTAGTACACTTTTTTTCTCCAGAAAACTATTTAATTTATATGTGGGCTAATTTTCTATGCACTTTATACCTAGCAGAAAAATTTGTTCTTTAATACTGCTGGTATACATGTTATAATTTAATAATGCACCACTTGTTATACTTGATTTATGACTATTTCGATGTAATATGTACTGATATTTTTGGCTCTTGGACGGGCCGTCAATAAAAATACAATACAATACAATACAATACTTGTGCAGCGAGAAAGTTAAAAATGACCTGGCGTTGGGTGGCAAAATCGCGAAGCCTCGTATGCATGGAAAGACAAGGCTTTCTAAGAATTCCAACAACAGTGTTCATGCAAGTATTGACACTTCTCTCAAGTCTGAATCAATACAAATAATGTCAAATGTGAGGACTGAAACATAGGATGGTCTACTTGACTTGGTGACACGCCTGCAAGTAAAACACGTAAGTAAAATATGCTATAAAACTTCCAAGTGTCAGCTTACATAATGTATATCATTAGCAGGGGTTCATTTCTATAGAAAACAAATAAGACCTAGATATGGATTAACACAAACAATGGTAGCCTGTGTAATATATATATATATATATATATATATATATATATATATATATATATATATATATATATATATATATATATATATATATATATATATATATGTATATATAATATATATATATATATATATATATATATATATATATATATATATATATATATATATATATATATATATATATATATATATAAATATCTGATGATTGAGGTGGGATTACTACATTTGAAACCCCGTAAGGCACGCCATAACACAGCACTCGCTCTTGTGGCCTGTTGGCCTCTAACCATTATACATTTAGTTACCTCACTCCTTTTCTCATTTCAGATCACTAGATATCTCATTAATCATCACAAGTAGTATCCAATTCAATATCGTACCACCTTTTGAGTGGTTGGTGTCAATACCTGGGCTACATGACAGGAAATGGGGCACATAGAACTTTTGAAAGTCACTAAATACAACTTTCAACCCTCAAGGGCACGCTAAAACTCCTATATTAAGCTGCGAGCCGGTGCATCAAATACTTCCTTACCTAAATATACCACTTTTATGTAGTCATTTCCATTAAAACTGCTTTTACACTCAGTTTTCTTCTACGAGGAGAAATCACTGAGGCTGTCTCTTTTTGTGTAACAGCCCATAAGATAGCTTACTTGATTTGACCTATATATAGATGCGGATGCATAGGATTCTTAGGGGAGCAGCTAAGCAGGACGCACAGCCCAGCCCAGCCACTTACAGTGGGGAGGACTCCACTTTTGGGGACTTCTGTGCACATTTCCTGTAATGTAGTAGGCTTGCCGA
This sequence comes from Maea johnstoni, assembly GCA_963942565.1. Lineage (NCBI taxonomy): Eukaryota > Metazoa > Annelida > Polychaeta > Spionida > Magelonidae > Maea > Maea johnstoni. Next base: position 30,463,624 of record OZ012699.1, read on the forward strand.
GGCCGTTGAGTGAGATCTGCTGGTTGTGTAACTGCTGATGAACATTCGTAGTTTTTCCTATATCTCTCTTGTTCTGTGATTTCAGTTTCACAAAGAAAAAGTTAGCTAGCTAAACAAAGCCATCATAGGGCCGCTTATGCACTAGTACTCAGCAAGAGCTATCTAAAGAATACTAAGAGTTTTCAAAAATATTTGCATCTGTGTGCTTTGGACATATGTATATATATACATATATATATATATATATATATATATATATATATATATATATATATATATGTATATATATATATAAATATATATATATATATATATATATATATATATATATATATATATATATATATATACATGTATACATATATATATATATATATATATATATATATATATATATATATATATATATATATATATATATATATATATATATATATACTGTATACCGTGTTAATATTGCGGCAGTTTGATAAATACATACTTTGCACACCCATGGAGTCCGCATTGCTTGCCGGCTTGAATAAAGCAACACCAGCCTACCCAAAAGCCGGGTAGGTTGCATACCCTTGGGTCCCTCATATGTATATATATATATACATATATATGTGCACATATATATATATATATATATATATATATATATATATATATATATATATATATATATATATATATACATACATACATACATATATATATACATATATATATATATATATATTTATATATATATATATATATATATATATATATATATATATATATATATATATATATATATATATATATATATATATATATATATATATATATATATATAAATATATATACACACTAAATTGCTGGTAAACTAGATGTCTGCTCTGTTTCTTAAAAAAGAAATTAAAATCCTTTACAATTCGACTGAGGGCTTGCAAGGGTTAAGTGCCAGAGGGCCTCAGGGAATATCCTTACTGTTGGACTGAGTTACCCTCTTTAAATAAAGATTATTATTATTATTATTATTATTATTATTATTATTATTATAAGTGGAATTGATACTGATAAGTAATACCTGGTTGTTGATTTCAATCATTAAGAGCTAACATGAGAGCAAGATAATTCTGGATGATTTAAAATACTAGCTTATTCAATATATGAACAAATAGGTATTTAACCCATTGATGCTCACAGCGGCCAAAACAAGCCTGACAATTTTGATGAAATCTTTCAGGCTATAGCAAAGCTTTTGAAGGAGAAATGTTCATCGGAATATTATCCACAACTCTACTTCAAATATTCTGTAAAGTTATTCTTATTCAAAAGTTATTGTCAAAAGTATCGTCGATCCAGACGACAATTTCTGGAGGAACTTTTAATTGTTAATGGGTTAAGACCTTACCTAGATTACTATTGTAACAACTGTATGTTATCTTATCCACAGTTGCTTAGTATTTGTATTTGTTTTAACCCGATAATGCTTACAGTGGCCAAAACAGCCTGATGATTTTGATAAAATCCTATTTGAAAAAGCATAGTTAGGAAACTATTTGATGGGGAAATGTCAGCTAGAACACAGCCAACAACTCTCCTTCAAATATTTTGCAAAATCATTCTCAATTCCAAAGTTATTGTCAAAAGCATTGCAGATCCAGACAACCTTATCTGAAGGAAATCTTTAAGCATTAATTTATTATGGGGGCCAGGGTCTTAGCCAGGATTTTCATAACAGGGTATCCAAAATGGGGTTTCAAGAAGACAGGGTGTCCAAACCCCCTCAGTGAAAAAGAATAAGTCATTATACTGATCATATACATTGACAAATCAAGTAATCATATGCTTTATTTCTTCAACAAATGTTTTAGCTATCATATAAGAATAAAACTTTTCAAAATATCTACTTGTAAATAATATTTTCAAAAAATTCTGACCAAATTCCCCCCCAAAATAGGCATTTTTTTGTGGACCAGGGTGCCAAAAAGACACCCTGCTGGCTAAAACCCTGATGGGGGCACAGAGGATATGCCAAATTACTACTGATGATAAATAAGACAAGATCTGTTCTCCGTGCTGTTGAAATGCAAACTTTATTATGTTTATTGTACAGGATGGCCATGATGCTTAGCAAGCAGGAAAATAACCAAATTTTTTTAATAATTAAAAAAAATATATACATGAGATCAGGCACCCACTAGTTTATCCCATTCACACTCGAGAGTTCCCCAGGAAGGTAACGTCTGCTATTTTCATACTTTTGAAAATAACTTGGAAATAAAACAAATTCTCACAAAATATTTGAACGAGAGTTGTTGGTAATATTCTGATAAACATTTCTCCTTCAAATATTTTTGATAAAAACGCTATTGTGAGGAAAATATCAACAAAATAGTCAGGCCTGTTTTGGCCGCTCTGAGTGCCAATGGGTTATACAACTTGCCAACTGGACCTACTCTGCTTGGCAGTATTCATTTCTATTCATCCCCCAAGCCCATTTAATTACTTAAACATTTTGAATAGATGTGCAGCTCTGTCCTTATTCCTCCTGTAATAGTATCAACAGTGATGTCATTGATATAAAATTTTATCGATTCGATTAATTGATATATTTTTCAAATCGATTTGATTCGATTTGATACGCCTTAACGTGCTCGTAGGGCACAATTATTTATAGGGATGTCATTGATATCCCTTTTTTCGATTTATTCAAAAAAATCCCTACCCTAATGTTTTTTCCGCCCTCCCAACACCCAATCAACTTAAAACATTTTTGACCAAAAAAATAATCACTTTCTTTTTTTACTGACCTGACTACCCTATTTTTTTACGGACCGTTACAGGAAACAAACATTTTTTTTTATGCCAAATATGGTGAGTGTCTCTTTGTAACTAAGTCCATGTCTGAGAACAATATGTCAATACATGACTTTTGTGTGACATCTAAATGTCACAGAAGTGACACCCAGAGTCTTAGCCAGGATTTTATAAATGCCTGTCTAAAACAGGAAATTCAAAGTTTCTGCCCGTCCAGATTTAGCTACCCAACTATTTCAAATCCTTATACCAACTACACTTAAACTGTATTGTGTCAAAAAGGGCAATTTACACCTCACCCATGTCATAGAATATGATTTGTTAGGAAAATATTGGGATATTACCCCCAAAAAGTCAAACTTGAAAATTCTTCAAATTTTTGCCTGTCCAAATAGGTTTTCAGGAAACTGCCTGTCCAAAAGACAGGTAGGACAGGTCCTGGCTAAGTCCCAGGACCCACATGCTACATATGCTGTCAACCTGATGCACATGTGAGATCCACACAATTCACATGTGACATCTGTGTAACGTACATGTGATATCCAACTGGTGCACATATGATATCCATGCAGTTAACATAAGACATCTGTGTAAAGTGTATGTGACACCCAACTGGTTCACATGTGACATACATGCAATTTTCATGTGAAATCTCTGTATCGTACATGTGACACCCAACTGGTTCACATGTGACATCCATGCCATTTACATGTGACATCTGTGTAACGTACATGTGACACCCAACTGGTTCACTTGTGACATCCATGCAATTTCCATGTGACATCTGTGTAACGTACATGTGACACCCAACTGGTTCACTTGTGACATCCATGCAATTTCCATGTGACATCTCTGTAACGTACATGTGACACCCAACTGGTTCACATATGATATCCATGCGATGCACCCATCCATGCACTTTGCATATGACATCCATGTGATGCACACATCCATGTGCAGATGTACATGTGACATCCACATGACTCACAATCACAAGTGACATCCATAATTCACATGACATTCATGTAATTCATATGCGACTTCTGTTTGACATCCATCTGATTCTTGTGTGACATCCATGCACTTTGCACATGACATCCATGTGACAGACTTGTGACATCCACGACTCACAAGTGATATCCATGACGCACAAGTGACATCCATGTTTTAAAAGACATCCATTCAATTTACATGTGACTTCTGTGTGACATCCACAAGATTCACAAGTGACATCCATGTTTTAAAAGACATCCATTCAATTTACATGTGACTTCTGTGTGACATCCACATGATTCAGGTGTGACATACAGGTGATTCACACAACATCCATGCAATTCATCTGTGACATCCATGTGACATCCATGTGACATCCATGTTTTACAAGTGACATCCATGTTTTACATGACATCCATTCAATTTGCATGTGACTTCTGTGTGACATCCCTGTGATTCACACAACATCCATACAATTTATCTGTGACATCAGTGTGATAAAAATGACATCTTTGCCATATTCATGTGACATCTATCTAATATATGTGCTTTGATCATTGGATATCCACTGGTGAATGTGATATCCGCTGGATGTCTCTGCAACACAATTCATCTGGTCCATGATCCGTATGGATGCAGAATCCGAAAAAGAGCTCATCCCTTAATCCACCCAAGCTTGTTGCAATATGGGAAACCCTGGAGCGCGACGGACCCTGTGCAGCCTACGGCAAGCCATAAGCCAACTGGAACTCTTCACTTGAGAGAATTCACCTGAAATGAAGGAGGGAAAGTTACATAAAATATAAACGTAGAATGTGATACCCAGTTTACTACACAGAGTGACACATATTTTCCTATTCTAGCATATTCCCTTTTTTATATATATATTTTTAAAATTCTGCACCTAATGGAGAACATTGATTTCAGTCATTATTATCATTATTATTATAATTATCATTATGATTTATTTATTAACATTATCAATAGCATTCTTGTTATTATAAATTCTTCTTCTTATCATTATTATTATTTCTATTATTTTCATTATTATTATTTCTATTATTATTATCATTATTATTATCATCATTATATTATTACAATTATTAGGGATTGGGATCGTTGAGAATTCTACGGTTCGGTTCGGTTCTCGGTTTTGCTTCTACGGTTCGGTTTTATCACGGTTTCCTAAACGGTTTATTAATGACATTTCTTGGATACGAAACTACGCAATGGAATGCGTGGCTGAACTTGCCTGAACTGGAAAGTTCTTGAAAGTTCCTATATACTAGCTCCCTGGGCAATCCAATAGTGGATTATGGGGGCCAGGGTCTTAGCCAGGATTTTCATAACAGGGTATCCAAAATGGGGTTTCAAGAAGACAGGGTGTCCAAACCCCCTCAGTGAAAAAGAATAAGTCATTATACTGATCATATACATTGACAAATCAAGTAATCATATGCTTTATTTCTTCAACAAATGTTTTAGCTATCATATAAGAATAAAACTTTTCAAAATATCTACTTGTAAATAATATTTTCAAAAAATTCTGACCAAATTCCCCCCCAAAATAGGCATTTTTTTGTGGACCAGGGTGCCAAAAAGACACCCTGCTGGCTAAAACCCTGATGGGGGCACAGAGGATATGCCAAATTACTACTGATGATAAATAAGACAAGATCTGTTCTCCGTGCTGTTGAAATGCAAACTTTATTATGTTTATTGTACAGGATGGCCATGATGCTTAGCAAGCAGGAAAATAACCAAATTTTTTTAATAATTAAAAAAAATATATACATGAGATCAGGCACCCACTAGTTTATCCCATTCACACTCGAGAGTTCCCCAGGAAGGTAACGTCTGCTATTTTCATACTTTTGAAAATAACTTGGAAATAAAACAAATTCTCACAAAATATTTGAACGAGAGTTGTTGGTAATATTCTGATAAACATTTCTCCTTCAAATATTTTTGATAAAAACGCTATTGTGAGGAAAATATCAACAAAATAGTCAGGCCTGTTTTGGCCGCTCTGAGTGCCAATGGGTTATACAACTTGCCAACTGGACCCACTCTGCTTGGCAGTATTCATTTCTATTCATCCCCCAAGCCCATTTAATTACTTCAACATTTTGAATAGATGTGCAGCTCTGTCCTTATTCCTCCTGTAATAGTATCAACAGTGATGTCATTGATATAAAATTTTATCGATTCGATTAATTGATATATTTTTCAAATCGATTTGATTCGATTTGATACGCCTTAACGTGCTCGTTGGGCACAATTATTTATAGGGATGTCATTGATATCCCTTTTTTCGATTTATTCAAAAAAATCCCTACCCTAATGTTTTTTCCGCCCTCCCAACACCCAATCAACTTAAAACATTTTTGACCAAAAAAATAATCACTTTCTTTTTTTACTGACCTGACTACCCTATTTTTTTCCGGACCGTTACAGGAAACAAACATTTTTTTTTATGCCAAATATGGTGAGTGTCTCTTTGTAACTAAGTCCATGTCTGAGAACAATATGTCAATACATGACTTTTGTGTGACATCTAGATGTCACAGAAGTGAAACCCAGAGTCTTAGCCAGGATTTTAAAAATGCCTGTCTAAAACAGCAATTCCAAAGTTTCTGCCCGTCCAGATTTAGCTACCCAACTATTTCAAATCCTTATACCAACTACACTTAAACTGTATTGTGTCAAAAAGGGCAATTTACACCTCACCCATGTCATAGAATATGATTTGTTAGGAAAATATTGGGATATTACCCCCAAAAAGTCAAACTTGAAAATTCTTCAAATTTTTGCCTGTCCAAATAGGTTTTCAGGAAACTGCCTGTCCAAAAGACAGGCAGGACAGGTCCTGGCTAAGTCCCAGGACCCACATGCTACATATGCTGTCAACCTGATGCACATGTGAGATCCACACAATTCACATGTGACATCTGTGTAACGTACATGTGATATCCAACTGGTGCACATATGATATCCATGCAGTTAACATAAGACATCTGTGTAAAGTGTATGTGACACCCAACTGGTTCACATGTGACATACATGCAATTTTCATGTGAAATCTCTGTATCGTACATGTGACACCCAACTGGTTCACATGTGACATCCATGCCATTTACATGTGACATCTGTGTAACGTACATGTGACACCCAACTGGTTCACTTGTGACATCCATGCAATTTCCATGTGACATCTGTGTAACGTACATGTGACACCCAACTGGTTCACTTGTGACATCCATGCAATTTCCATGTGACATCTCTGTAACGTACATGTGACACCCAACTGGTTCACATATGATATCCATGCGATGCACCCATCCATGCACTTTGCATATGACATCCATGTGATGCACACATCCATGTGCAGATGTACATGTGACATCCACATGACTCACAATCACAAGTGACATCCATAATTCACATGACATCCATGTAATTCATATGCGACTTCTGTGTGACATCCATCTGATTCTTGTGTGACATCCATGCACTTTGCACATGACATCCATGTGACAGACTTGTGACATCCACGACTCACAAGTGATATCCATGACGCACAAGTGACATCCATGTTTTAAAAGACATCCATTCAATTTACATGTGACTTCTGTGTGACATCCACATGATTCACAAGTGACATTCATGTTTTAAAAGACATCCATTCAATTTACATGTGACTTCTGTGTGACATCCACATGATTCAGGTGTGACATACAGATGATTCACACAACATCCATGCAATTCATCTGTGACATCCATGTGACATCCATGTTTTACAAGTGACATCCATGTTTTACATGACATCCATTCAATTTGCATGTGACTTCTGTGTGACATCCCTGTGATTCACACAACATCCATACAATTTATCTGTGACATCAGTGTGATAAAAATGACATCTTTGCCATATTCATGTGACATCTATCTAATATATGTGCGTTGATCATTGGGAATCCAATAGTGGATGTGGTATCCGGTGGATGTCTCTGCAACACAATTCATCCGGTTCATGATCTGCATGGATGCAGAATCCGAAAAAGAGCTCATCCCTTAGTCCACCCAAGCTTGTTGCAATATGGGAAACCCTGGAGCGCGACGGACCCTGTGCAGCCTACGGCAAGCCATAAGCCAACTGGAACTCTTCACTTGAGAGAATTCACCTGAAATGGAGGAGGGAAAGTTACATAAAATATAAACGTAGAATGTGATACCCAGTTTACTACACAGAGTGACACATATTTTCCTATTCTAGCATATTCCCTTTTTTATATATATATTTTTAAAATTCTGCACCTAATGGAGAACATTGATTTCAGTCATTATTATCATTATTATTATAATTATCATTATGATTTATTTATTAACATTATCAATAGCATTCTTGTTATTATAAATTCTTCTTCTTATCATTATTATTATTTCTATTATTTTCATTATTATTATTTCTATTATTATTATCATTATTATTATCATCATTATATTATTACAATTATTAGGGATTGGGATCGTTGAGAATTCTACGGTTCGGTTCGGTTCTCGGTTTTGCTTCTACGGTTCGGTTTTATCACGGTTTCCTAAACGGTTTATTAATGACATTTCTTGGATACGAAACTACGCAATGGAATGCGTGGCTGAACTTGCCTGAACTGGAAAGTTCTGGAAAGTTCCTATATACTAGCTCCCTGGGCACTTTCTCTACGCTCAGAAGGCTTCTGAGCATAGTGAAAGTGGGCAGGGTACCAGACTTGAGAGATTTTGAAATGGCTGTTTGATCGTCGCGCTTGGCAGACATTGTGAGGCCAGCGAGGAGGTAGGTGCTGACAGTTTTATTACGCCTCCAGGAACCCTGAGCATGCATAGAAAACCGAACCGTTTAGAGGGAGGTCCGGTTTTTGACTGGTTAACCGCAATGCTCAGGCCGGTTCCTGGTTTCCGGTCCCCATCCCTAATAATTATTATTATCATCATTATTATTATTACTATTTCTCTCCACGATTTTGCAGTTTTTATGGTCTAGGTTGGATTCGTCTAACTACTTACATAATGATCAAGAAACTTCTTTTTGTACTTTCTATTATCACCCTGGAGTATGACAATGTGATACGTAAAGTCTTCCTCATTACCATTTAGATAATTGTTATTATTATTGTCATCAATATTACTATCATCATTATTATCACTATCAATTTCATCTTTATCATTATTATCATTATCATTTTTGTTATCTTATTATTATAATTATCATTATTATCATCAGTATTATTATTGTTTTCGTTTTTATGATGCCAAGTGCAGTTACCTTGAGCAGAAAAGAATCAGTGGCAGCCTGAACAAAATCTTCCCTGGTCCAGTTGCCATGGGAACCACTTGTAATTGACATGGCCTGAAAATAGATAAGGAAATAATCAAAATGGCTTCACTTTAACCCTACCAATGCTGAGGCTACCTTCGCCAAAAGCATAAGGATGCAAAGTATTTTGAAAACCATTTAAACCCTGTCATGTTGGTATCTATTGGATAGCTCTCACTGAGTACTCTCAGATGAGTTCCCATATGACAGGGTTTCAATCACTTTTCAGATTTTTTGCATCATTTTGTATTGGCCAAATTAGCCACCAGTAGCATATGGATGTTCCATGGATGTTTATTCTGACTTTAATATGCAGGTTTTAGCTGCACAATACCCTTAATAGTAAACCAAGTGTAAAAAGATAAGATATCTTTAGGAATTATCCTCACATAGTGCAGGTCACTGAGTGGAAGAAAACAAATTCCATATTACTATGCCTTAGTAAGTGAATAATTGTTTAAACAGCTGGATTTTGATCACCAGAGGAACCCAATTTAGTGATGAATTTGATTTTTAAAGGTGATCATGCTGATTTGAGCAAACCTGTAACATATTTTCCAGGTACATTTGACTCTTAAATTTATACATTAAAATGGCGGTGTTTTAACCCTTATGCTGCTCGTGGCTAATTTGGCAAATACAAAATGATGCAAAAACCTGAGAAATGACTGAAACCCTGGCACATGGGTAATCATCTGACAGTACTCAGCAAGATCTTTCCAATAAATACCAACATTACAGGGTTTAGATGGTTTTCAAAAATATTTGCTTCTTTGTTATTTGGATGAAAGTAGCCTTAGCATTCAAAGGATTAGAGAGATCTATGTACTACTCTATACAAATTAAGATAATCATCATTTTTTCTGCCATAATTAGGCGTAATCATGACCGGCCAGTTGTAAGTGGTGGAGGAAACCTCAGTACCATAATTTTGCGTGTATAAGACACTTTTTTACACAAATTCTTACCCATAATACGGGGGTGCGTCTTATACAGAGAGTCCCCAGGCCACATGGAGATCGGAAATCGATGACCCGCCATTACCCCACCCCATATCAGAATAAGCCTCTGGTATGTTTTCATTTCAATTGCGTTTCTAACATGTTTAGCACGTCTCAACTTAAGCTGTATCGGTAAAACATTAAAAGTCCTATATAGCCGTAGATGTCTTAGTGAATTATTTGTTTTACCAGGCCCGTCCAGCCGGTTCTATTTTAGGCACACTAATTACAATACACTGCATGAATGTACGAGCCCCTATTGTCTTTAGAGCAGCATTATAAGTGACTTCAAATTACAATCAACTTAATGTTTGTCCGAATCCACTGCTAGTTTGTTCGTTTTTTACAAAATAGCTAGAGACATGGACCGAAAAGGGGGTACGCACTATACACAGGGCTAACGTCTATACACTGTTTTAAAGGCCTGAACAAGGGGTGCGTCTTATATACGGGTGCATCTTATACACGCGAAATTACCGTATCTGGTTAATAGCAAGGCCTAACCCATGGTCTTAGCCAATATTTAGAAACAGGGTGTCCAAATAGAAGTTTCATAGACGTTTGCGTGTCCAAGGTGTGGTATAAGGTACATTCTGCTAATAAAATAAACCATATATATTTACAGATTTTGCTTTTTTAGGACAGTAACTGCTTTGTGTGTCTTACAAAAGTGACACTACAGCTTCTATCTTCAAAGTCATCATCAGCAAATTCTGACATAAACTTTTGGGTGTCCAAACTGTCAAAAAACAGTGTTATGGGTGTCCAAATGACACGCTGGACGCATAGGCGGCTAAGCCCCTAACCCCAAGTCACTCTCAACTTTTGCACAAGCCCTAGTCAGGATTCAAAACCTAAAGGACAATCAGTAGCAATGCCTTTAATCACTCAAAATCCCTTAAAAATGTGACAATTGACAAAATTCCAAAATGTAATTGCTCACCTTATTAATGGCCAGAAAGAGTTTATCGGGAATAAGGCTGTATCCAGCATCCATGATTCTGCAATAGAAATATAACGAATATATCAACTTAACCCTTCCAATGCTGAGGCTACTTTCGCCCAAAGCCTAAGAATGCAAATTTCTTTCAAAATCATCAAAACCCTGTCCTGTTGGTACTCATTGGAAAGCTCTTGATGAGTACTCTCAGATGAGTACCCATTTGCCAGGGTTTCGCTCATTTTTCAGGATTTCTGCATCATTTTGTATAGACCAAAGTAGCCACCAGCAGCATAAGGGTTAAAATAAGGGATAGGCACCATTAAAGTTTTCATGATATGATATCAAAAATATCCTGAAAAATACGTTATCTTAACATTTTTTTAATGACATTCTCTCCAACCCAGGGACATAATTTTGTTCAATATTGTTCATCTGTGAAAATCTTGCTTATAAATGTCAAAATATCAGGTAGGTCAATATAACATCATTAAGAATTTCCGATATGATAGTTCCTAGCCCTTATGCTGTTGGTGGTTTATTTTGCCAATACAGAATGATGCAAAATCCTAGTAAAATGACTGAAACCATGGGTACTCATCTGAGAGTACTCAGCAAAAGCTTTCCAATGAATACCCATATGACAGGGTTTAGATGTTTTTTCAGAAATCTTTGCGTATTGTCCTTTGGATGAAAGTAGCCACAGCATTGGAAGAGTTGCAGGCATAGTAGGGTATTCGACAAGGTGACAGTGACATCTTAAACTTAAAGTGCATTAAAAATATCCCACAGTTAAAAATCCATTAAACTTTGCATAAGCTATCATTGTCAGATACCCTTTAAAAATCCAAAATAAAAAGGGGGTCACCAGTCATCCTGTCCATATAGGTGGCACCAAAGTGTCACTAAATTTGCAAATTTCATGTCTAAAATTGAAAGTCCATTTAAAAAATAAACAACTTCATCAAATTTCATCAAACCTTGCATAGTCTTTCATTATCAGGTCCCCTTTGATTATCTAAGGTAAAAGGGGGGTAACCAGTCATGCCGTCCATATAGGTGGTGCCAACATTACACTAAATTTGCAAATTTCATGCCTAAAATTGAAAGTCCATCAGGGCTCGCCGGTCCCCAGAAGGACCAGGTAGTCTAGCGGGCTACATGAACCCAAAATCAGTTAGTCCTGCCAGCATTTTAGGTAGCCCCGCATGTCATTTTTTCCAAAAAGGTTATTTTTTCCCCTTTTCATGTTAGTATTGGTACTTACAGCATGCTTTTTTTCTTCTTTTTTGTAGGTTGCATGCTTTAGTGATGCTCGATGCTATACTTTTCTTTTTTGGAAAGTTTTTCTCTACCATGATTTTGTAGCGGTTTAGTGGGGAACTTCCCCAGGATTCATGTTTCCGTTTGCGAATTACATTGGCGTCCTCTATATGTATGCTATAGGTGGCACCATGGTCTTAGCCAGCAGGGCGTCTGGGTGTCTTTTTGGACACCCAAACCCTTAAAAAGCACCCATCAGGACACCCAAAATCTTTGATGAGGAATTTCTTAAAATGTCAATATTAAGAATACAATCAATTTTTTTCATCTCCATATTATTCCTATGACATTATATAAGGATATCAAGCATTATTTTGATAAATTCATACATGTTTATGGTTGAAATCTCAGTGTATTGTGGTACATCTCAAAGATTTGGACGCCCAAATGTTTTTCAATTGCCAATTTTAGGCACCCAGTTTCTAAATCTGGGTGGCACCCACTATACTTACGCTGTAGGTTCTGTGGATGAATTTTGAACAGCTGCATGTAGTTGGTGCAGTGCTGTTTCACACAGTACCTTGTCAGCCTTTCCAGTATTATTAACGTCAAGTACTTTAAACAACGCGTCTGCTTGCCGTACATAATCTGAAAGAGATCGATTATATATGATTTAGTGACTGAAATCATCAAAATATTCATTATTAATTGATTGGCAAGAAACATGTATGAATCATCGACAATAAGCAATTATGAGGAAAGAATCCAAATTGTATGTGTAATCCTCATCAAAAGACCTTCCAGACAATATAATATGTAGGGGCAGAATTTTCAAATAAAAGCAGGGTATAATAAAAAATGTATGAATCATCGCTAATTAGCAATTATGAGAAAAGAATCCAAATTGTATGATTGTGTAGTCCTCATCAAAAGATCTTCCAGGGAATATACACTTTGTAGGGGTAGAATTTTCAAATAAAAGCAGGGTAGAAGAAAAAATGTATGAATCATCGACAATTAGCAATTATGAGAAAAGAATCTAAATTGTATGGTTGTGTAGTCCTCATCAAAGGATCTTCCAGGGAATATACACTTTGTAGGGGTAGAATTTTCAAATAAAAGCGGGGTAGAAGAAAAAATGATGAATCGACAATTAGCAATTATGAGAAAAGAGTCCAAATTGTATGATTGTGTAGTCCTCATCAAAAGATCTTCCAGGGAATATACACTTTGTAGGGGTAGAATTTTCAAATAAAAGCGGGGTAGAAGAAAAAATGATGAATCGACAATTAGCAATTATGAGAAAAGAATCCAAATTGTATGATTGTGTATTCATCATCAAAAGTTCTTCCAGGGAATATACACTTTGTAGGGGTAGAATTTTCAAATAAAAGCAGGGTAGAAGAAAAAATGTATGAATCATCGACAATTAGCAATTATGAGAAAAGAATCTAAATTGTATGGTTGTGTAGTCCTCATCAAAGGATCTTCCAGGGAATATACACTTTGTAGGGGTAGAATTTTCAAAAGAAACTGTCCCTAGACTTTCCCCATGTGTACACATGGTTTGTCGTGTATGGGAATATCTCCAAGCAAAGAGATAACTGAACAATATATAAGAAATGTGTATGACTTAAATATGTTGTTTATTGGAATGGAACAATCACAATAAAAATACATTTCTTGACCCTGATGCTGGTGGTGGTTAATTTGAGCAATAATAAATGATGCAAAAAACATAGCACAAGGATGCAAAGATTTTTGAAAACCATCTTAACGCTGTCATGTTGGTATCCATTAGATAGCTCTCACTGAGTACTTTCAGATGAGTACCCATTTGCAAGAGTTTCTGTCATCATTCAGCTTTTTTGTATCATTTTTTATTAGCAAAATAGCCATCAGCAGCATAAGGGTTAGGTCAATTCCTCTTGACCATGTGTGCACCACAGGCACAGATGGGTTGAAAGAGAGTGCTTTGGAATTCGGAAATTAGCTTATTGTCACTTTTTCTGCCATATTTAGGCTAAGTCTTGACTAGCCAGTAATAAGTGGTGGAGAAAAGTGGATGGACTACCCGCCAAAAACCACCTTATCCCAAGTCACTGTCAACTTTCTCACACACAGCAGTAACCTATTATTACAAAGCTGGTGAAGACTCCTGACCTAAAGACATCATAGACCACAACCTCCTTACCCCAAGTCACTGCCAACTTTCTCACAAGCAGCAGTTACCTATAATGACAAAGCTGGTGAAGACTCCCGACCTAAAGACATCTTAGACCACAACCTCCTTACCCCAAGTCACTGTCAACTTTCTCACATGCAGCAGTTACCTATAATGACAAAGCTGGTGAAGACTCCCGACCTAAAGACATCATAGACCACAACCTCCTTACCCCAAGTCACTGTCAACTTTCTCACATGCAGCAGTTACCTATAATGACAAAGCTGGTGAAGACTCCCGACCTGAAGACATCATAGACCACAACCTCCTTACCCCAAGTCACTGTCAACTTTCTCACATGCAGCAGTTACCTATAATGACAAAGCTGGTGAAGACTCCCGACCTAAAGACATCTTAGACCACAACCTCCTTACCCCAAGTCACTGTTAACTTTCTCACATTCAGCAGTTACCTATAATGACAAAGCTGGTGAAGACTCCCGACCTAAAGACATCTTAGACCACAACCTCCTTACCCCAAGTCACTGTCAACTTTCTCACATGCAGCATTTACCTATAATGACAAAGCTGGTGAAGACTCCCGACCTAAAGACATCAAAGACCACAACCTCCTTACCCCAAGTCACTGTCAACTGTCTCACAAGCAGCAGTTACCTATAATGACAAAGCTGGTGAAGACTCCCGACCTAAAGACATCATAGACGACAACCTCCTTACCCTAAGTCACTGTCAACTTTCTCACAAGCAGCAGTTACCTATAATGACAAAGCTGGTGAAGACTCCCGACCTAAAGACATCATAGACGACAACCTCCTTACCCCAAGTCACTGTCAACTTTCTCACATGCAGCAGTTACCTATAATGACAAAGCTGGTGAAGACTCCCGACCTAAAGACATCATAGACGACAACCTCATGTTCACGGCACTGAATCTTGGCCATCAGTTTGTCCGTCACAGGCTGAGCAAGGTCTCTGCAAAATACAAACAACAAATTAGGCATTGGCACCTTTATAAGGCCTAAAAAAAGAAATTGTTTGTTTCCTGTAACGGTCCGAAAAAAAATAGCATTATTTTTTGGGTCAAAAATGTGTGTTTTATGCATGTTTTACGGTGATTGGGAGTTGGGAGGGCGTAAAAAACTTTAGGGTAGGGATTTTTTTGAATAAAAACTTGTTAGGGTAGGGTTACAGGAAACAAACAACTTTTTTTAGGCCTAATGTTTATGATATGATACTAAACAATATAATACCTTTACCTTCCAATGCAGAGGTTATTTACGCCCAAAGCACAAGGATGCACAGATCTTGAAAAACCATCTTAACCTTGTCATGTTGGTATTCACTGGATAGCTCTTGCTGAGTACTCTCAGATGAGTACCCATGTGCCAGAGATTCAGTCATTTCTCAGATTTTTTGCATCATTTTGTATCATCCAAGTTAGCCACCAGCAGCAAGAAGGTCAATGATAATTCTTGTGATACTGCATGTCTCTGACGGACCTAATCTTCTTATATTTAGCACTGTCAACTTCAGAAATATTTCCAATATATAGTTGACCTAAGATGTAGCAGTAAAGTGAATTTTACACTATTAACCCTTATCCTGCTGTGAAACCTATGAGCACTGCTGCACACCACAATAATTGTTGTGGTTAGCAGGATACAGGTTAAACAGTACCAGTATATCAGAACTATAGCCATGAGACAATTTTCCAAACACTATGTTGATATTTGGTATTTTATTCATGAGAAATATGTACTATCAATACATGAACGCAGTGAATGAACCTTGTATCAAGCACAACTTTCTGGAAGCCAATTTCATACTTTCTAACCTCTGTAGGGGTCTCATAGAATGGCAACCCAGATACTTATTTAAATGAATTTGACCATCTCTCACACATAGTCACGCTTGGTTCTCTAGAGCAGTTTTGGTAAAGACACACAAATAAATATATATATATATATATATATATATATATATATATATATATATATATATATATATATATATATATTTATACATAATATATATATATGTAGGGTTGCATACCGGTACTCGGGTACCGATAGGAACCGAGATTCATTTAGGAGAGTACCGGTATTTTACCGTTTCGTTGAGAACCGGTACTTAAAGGCACCCTTTCGTTTTTGAGTACCGCTTCGTTTTAACAAATTAAAAAAGTTGTTGCGTTATATACATATATATATATATATATATATATATATATATATATATATATATATATAATATATATATATAAATATATATATATATATATATTTATATATATACAATACATACATACATATATATATTATATATATATTTTCTTCCGTGTGAATAGTCCTAAGGGGTCTTTCAGTTGCAGCACAGGCAGCAAAGTCAGTTCTTCACATGTGAAACACCCCTTATTAGGAGTTAGGACTATTTATAAAGAGGAGGATATCTCTTCCCAGTTCAAGGGTTTGAATACCAGTAGGGGCTTGTGAGAAATTTGACTGTGACTTGAGGTAAGGCCTTGTTTTTTTTGATGGCACTCCTGTTTCCTGTTCCGGCCAAGAACACTTACAACTGGCCAGTCACAACCAAGCCACAATATGGCAGAAACATAGTCTTAGCCAGCAGGGTGTCTGGGCATCATTTGGACACCCAAACCGTCAAAAATCGCCCCTCCAGGTCATCTATATTTTGATGAAGAATTTCTTTAAATGGCAATTTCAAGTATATAGTTGAATTTTTTACCCTCAATCTTATTCCCATGACATTTTATAAGAATTATGTGTATTATTTTGATAAGTTAATATATGTTTACGGTTGAAATTGGAGTATAAAAGATATACTGTATAAAAGATATAATATTTAGTTTGTGTAAAATATCATCTGAAGTTACTTGGCAAAATCATACCTGCCATGTAGGGCAGGCACAATCTGAATCTTAAATGTCCTCCAGCCATTTCAAAATTTTAACCTGCCCGGGGCAGTAGGGCAGCCCTTAATGTTGAGCCCTGATAACCAAAGCTGGCTATACCCTTACCATTCCAGATCCAAGCTCTAAGCCAGATTCTGATATTTACTAGTATAAGTGAGGATGTATCAGCTAGAGTAAAAGCTTTTCATCTTGGATAAAGCTTGTTTTTTCTTCAGCTATTAATACTACCTAGTAGGTACAAACTTGTCCAAGCTACCTTACACATGAAAAGGCTGGAATAAGCTGCGCTTGCCTGATACTTGTATTTCAAAAGTCATAGCTGCTACTAGCTGTGCTACTAGCTGCTACTGGCTGCTACTGGCTGTGTTGCAAGCTGCTATTACCTGGGGTAAGCCTGAACTTAATGAGAAGTTCTGGATTCTAGTTTAGGCTAGATTAAGCTGTAAAAGCCAGTACTTTAATATCTATCAGTATTGTATTTCAAAAAGTCATAGCTGCTACTAGCTGCGCTACTAGCTGCTACTGGCTGTGTTGCAAGCTGCTATTACCTGGGGTAAGCCTGAACTTAATGAGAAGTTCTGGATTCTAGTTTAGGCTAGATTAAATTGTAAAAGCCAGTACTTTAATATCTATCAATATTGTAGTAAGAAAAGGTTTTTACTTTAACATTTTAAATACTGATAAAAGTTCGCTGCAAAATCCAGGACTATATAATTGTGAAAGAGAACTGAGAAATCTTACACAAGTTTAAAGTTTAGCTGTCTTGACCACAAGGTTTGGGTCAAGGGACACATTTCCCAAAAGATGTGTTAACTTTGCAATGGGGGACTCAGCTCAGCTAGAGATTCACTTTTTCATCTTGAATGAGTTCTTAATACCTACTTTTCCTAGGTAGGAGTATTAGAAATTCTTTGTCAGGGAGACATTTTCAGAGCAAGTTCCGTAATTTAGTTTACTTATGAATATTCCCTTATGAATTGTGAATATTTGTAAATGAATTATTAATATTCAAAATTGAATAAGGAATATTTAAAAATGAATTATGAATATCTAAATTTCATTTCTGAATATTCATAAATACTACCAGATTATGAATATTCAAAATTCATTTTTGAATATTCATAATTCATTTTTGAATATCTACAACTTTGAATATCCAAAAAAAAGATAATAAATATTCAAAAATGAATTATGAATATCCATTAATGAATTATGGATATTTGTAATTCATTCATAAATATTCATAATTAATTATAAATATTGAATTATGAATATTCATTATTGATTATAAATATTCAAAAATGTTTTTTCGTCCACTTTTACTAGCCATACTAGTTTAAATAGTTAAAGACCCCCCAAAAGTGTAATGTGTTTGTCTCATACTCAAGACCGGTACTATTTTGTACAAATTAAATGGTTTTGATGCCAAATGGGATTTGTATAGTATAAATTTAAGTTGTGGAAATCCTTCATGTTAAATCAGGTAATTCATTCATGTATCACATTAGATGCTATTTTGACATTATTTGCTGCTTAGTATGTACAACTTTTAAACCTATACTTAATTTGAGTCTCAGATAAGCAAGAATATCTCAGTAGTGTAATGGTTAGCACAGCTGCTCATGAGGCAGGAGACCCCGGTTCAATCCCCCTTGCTGCCACACATTCTTTTATCAATTTTTGAGTCAGGGAAGTACCAGCTTATACTAGAAGCTTGGATATATACTAGCTGGCTTGGATATACCAGAAGCTGTGATTTCCTTGGCTTTGAGGCGCAACTTTTCCTGCCTTATCCTGGCCGAATTACTGTGTGACCTAGTTGATGCTCTATAGGCTTGTCCAAGCAAAAATTTAAGAAAATCACAACTTTTTTGTACAAGCTAATGCCAGTAGAAGGTGCGATAAATCAAGCTTATCCAAGTTACAAATGGTAGATATAGATCAACATAATTCCTAACTAACCACCAAAGAAATCTCACCTGCATATCATCTGTAGTAGTTCAGTGTAGACTCCTCCACTTACTCCCTTCATACTCTTACCACCTGCAATATACAACAATATACAATGATAATATATACAATATACAATAATATACAATCATAATATATACAATATACATTCAAGGTAAAAAAGGAATTACTTTGAATTTTCGTCACTTCTTCTGCCATAATGCGGCTAAGTTGTGACTAACCAGTTGTGACTTGTGGAGGAAACCGTAGTTCCCGGTGAAAACCACCAAGTCACAGGCAACTTTCTCACTTGTCCCAGCCAGGATTCGAACCCAGGCAGTGGTGAGAGACTGTGAGCAGTCAGTGGCAATGCTTAAGGCCACTCAAAGTTGGGAAAATATGTAAAGGAGATGGATAAATCAGGGCATGGTCTAAGCCAGCATGGCGTCTGGGCGTCACTTAGACACCCAGACCCTCAAATTTCATCCCTAAAGACACACACAATTGTTTGTGAGGAATTTCTTAACAAGTCAGTTTCATGAATGAAATTGATTTTTTTAAACTCAAGTATAATTCCCATTACATTGTACATGTATAAATATATTGTGTCTTGTCTAAATATTAAGTAAAGACATGTTTATTTTGTTTTTTTCCCTTGAAACAGAGGACGCAGAGGTCTAGCTTAAACGTCGGTCCTCGGTCAGGGACAGGAAATAGAATGGCAGGACCGATAATGTATTCTTTTTATCTGCCCAAAATGCCCGGTAACTCAAGTGGGTGGCCTAGTGTAACACTTGACTTTATAGCACTTGACTTTCCAGTGCACACTCTTACCAGCGAAGCAACCCACTGCATGCCTGCCACCCCGCATTTAATTGACCTACATTTAAGGTCTCCAAGGGTGCCGTAGTTATCAATAGCTGCTGAAGCTACAGGAAATGGGATGGTCCACGTGTTGTCTGCTTGATCACAACATCTGGCCGTGCAATAGCAGTGGTACTTGACTCTCAAACTACAGAAAATTGTTTTCCATGGATAAAGCCAAAATGTTTCTTTGAAAATATGAATACCTAGTTAGCATACATTTACAATTATTGAATTAACCTTTAAATGATGTCATAATCATTATTGACACTTTCATACCTGATAGAAAATTTATGAAAAAAACTAAGGGATTGATGACAGGACCGGTAAAAAAAAATTGGAGGACCAGTAATCTACAAATATTACTGGTCCTGATGTCCTGTCTTCAGAAAATCAAGTCTAAACCTCTGGAGGATGTCCACATATTTTATAATTAACAATTTTTTGCACCCAGTTTCAAAACCATGGTTAAGACCCTGAATCTGGGCAGTACAAACAACCCAAGTAGTATGGATGACTTAGCCAGGATTCTGAAAATGCCTGTCTAAAACAGCAATTCCAAAATTTCTGCCCATCCAGATTTAGCTACCCAATTACTTCAAATCCTTATAACAAATCTTTTTAATACCCTTTTGTTTTTTAAAAAGGGAAATTGACACTTCAGCTATGTCCTAGAAGATGGTTTGGTAGGAAAATATTTGGTTATTACACCCCAAAAGTCAAAATTGAAAAATCATAATAGAAATTTTTGCCTGTCCAAACAGGAGGTTTTTAGGAAACAAAAGACAGACAGGAGGTGTCCTGGCTAAGTCCCTGCTGGCCTACCTTTATCTCAGCCTAGTCCTAGGCCAAGAAATTTATTTCACTTCTTAAATACTGTAGAATGGCTTATTTTTCCGTGTGTTTTATTTTCCTGTTTTTTCCAGAATGCTATCAAACAGGAATAATTAACACAGGGAAAAAAAGAAATTCTAAGCAACGCATGTCCGGACTTAATAAACGCCGAAAATTCTGACCTTAGTAAATAAGACTGGCACAGCTTTATCTCGGAAGTGTCTGACCATTTTTATCCAGAGTGGTAGCAGTCATCACTCATTGCAATGTGGCGGGGAACAATCGCTTATTGCACTGGATGACCACTGATCATGCTGTGACAGCTACTCAACCATGAGCCACTTCACAGATTACATTGCCATTGATCTATTTCTGGACTGGTCTCTAGACTGGTCCCATCGCCATGTGCATTGCTGCAATTAAGGCCCTGCAAGTAATATTTACTGCAAGTAATATTTACTCTCTGGTATACTAAAATTAAAGATCTACATAAAACGGGAAAATTAAAAACGGAAAAAAGCATATGTCCTCTTTTCGGAAATATTAGAAACGGAAACACCCAAAAATGAGAAATTAGGGGAAATTGTCACACGGAAAAATTAGCCATTCTACAGTAACTTGTTATTATAACATTCTAAGATGTCTACCCATATCTAGTTCTATATTGGCTCACCAGGACGCCAGCATGGGTACATTTGGATTTCTTGATTCTGACTGACCAGTGTGACCACCCTTGGTGCCATCTATCACGCGCCATTGGAACTAACACCTAGACATTAATGAAATGACAGAGACCAGAACAGAGAAAAGCATAATTTAATGAAATCCTAGACTAGGAGCTAGGCTACAGGTTCTGACACTTAGATTTCAGGCTAGTGGCCCGAAGAGGTCTTTTGATAAAAATTAGTGACCAAAAACAGGATTTCTGGTTATAATAGATACTATTTTGGGCCCCTAGTGTGAAAAATCTAGGGGCCCACAGCAAAATCTAGGGGCATATGCCCCTGGGCCCCTGGGAAAGTCGAACCCTGGGCTACCCTTACCTTTGTTGTGGCTGAGAAGTTCGTAGGAGATGCGCGTGTTGGTCTCGAAAGCGGGTCGGGAATGATGCGTGAGGGTCAACTGCTGGTGCGCCTTAACCACTCGGTTAGTCTTGTCTCCCAATGTGTCAAAACTACAATAGGAAATAGAAAAATCTGGCATCAGGGGTTGAAATCAGGGTCTGACATTTAGATATCAGGCTAGGGGCCCGAAAAAGTATTTTGATGAAAAAATAAGTGGTCAAAACAGGAATTCCGGTTATGATACATATCATTTTGGGCCCCATGTCTGAAAAATCTAGGGGCCCACAGCAAAATAGATAGGAGCATATGCTCCTGGGCTCCTGAGAAATTTGAACCCTGGAAATCAGCCTGGTTCTCAGGCCGAGTTAGGTAAAGTGGCCCCCATCACTATAAATACTAAGTAGGTTTGATATCTCTCTCAAACTATAGATGGCAGCACTGTTTTCATGAGTTGCAGTTTGAAGCGCATGTCTTACAGATGTCAGCTCATGTGTGTCCCCCTTGAGGATTTATTCAGTTAACTAAACCTGGAGTGAAATCAACTCAGGTTAGTGAGACTAAGGAAAGAGCCAGATATCACAGATTTAATTGTAACAAGTCTAGGATTGAATAGAAAGTAACACATATATATATTGAAGTCTTGACCATTGAGAAATTGACATCAAGAGTAACATACCAAGTCAAAATTAATAAATGCTAGCATATGTCTAAGGTAACATATTATGTATGTGTTGGAGGAAACCACAGTACCCGAAGAAAACCACTGCCTAACCCCAAGTCACTGGAAACTTTCTCATCTCCCCCAAGCGGAATTTGAACATGGGCAGTGGTGAGAGACATTGAGCAGTCCGTGGCATTATGCCTAAGACCACTCAGTCATAAGGGGCATGAAAGTAACTTTTTAAGTCATGTTCAATTTGAATAAGTCTGGAGAAGGTCTGGAGAAATTCATCAAGTCATGAATGGTTTGAATCTGGAAGCAGGGGTCAACTAAATACTTTCAAGTCATGCTCAGTAGTGCTGGGAATCGTTGGAATATTTCAGCTTGATTAAACGTCCAATTTTTTGATTGATTAATCGATTATTATCAATGTTAATAAGCCCACTTGCCAGTGTCCGATATATGACTGATTTATTACAGTAATCCTTTACTATTATGCATTGTTTTCATGGTATATATGGCGCATTTTGAATGGAAACTTTGACCAGGCATGTGAGCCTAGAACATAATCGAAGATGATAGATCCTTTGTTTTAATGATCGATTAATCAGAAATCATGGCATAACTATCGATTAATCGATTAAAATGATTAATCGTCCAAGCCCTTATGCTCAGTAAGAACCAGCCAGGGGCATAGTCTTAGCTGGCAGGGTGTTTGGGTGTCATTTGGACACCCAAACTCTCAAAGATTTCAAACATATACTGTATACAGT
The DNA here is from genome assembly GCA_963942565.1 of Maea johnstoni. NCBI lineage: Eukaryota > Metazoa > Annelida > Polychaeta > Spionida > Magelonidae > Maea > Maea johnstoni. Next base: position 30,487,247 of record OZ012699.1, read on the forward strand.
CAAACTTGTGCAAACGACCACTTCTCTTAACCCTTAAAGGGGAACTAAAGGCTCACATACATATTAGCTTATATGAAAGTTATACACTTCAAGAATAGGATGCTGTCCTCCTTTTTCTCTTAGTGATTCCATGAGGGGATAATTTTGTGTATTGCCAGCAGCCTCAGCCAGCCCCTAGCAGCCCCTGGTAGCAGCCATGTTTTTCAACTGCTATCAGCTGTGACTCAAATGGGTGTCAGCCCACTTCATGTCCCCTAGCTCTGAGCAGTGTATCATAGACTGTATAAGTGCTCTACACACCAACTCTCTTTCGAAAGTTGCATAACAACTTGTATGAGTATCAAACAGGTAAATGGTAAAATCATGAGCAGCAATTGGCTGTACAAAAAGACAGGGTAGTAGAATTATATTTCATATATTTCCTGTTGTTAAATTCAGACAAAAACAGTGGCTAGCGTCACTGAATTCCTGTCCTGAAGCATGTAATTTTATGTTCAGACCACTTAGCTGATGCATTTTATACCAGGAATCATAAATTCAGTCAGGATTACTCAACAGGATGGTGCTGTGCCATTCAGTGTTTTTGTTTTCAACCCTTCTGTATCAACTGCTACAAAGCAAGCACAGAGAGACAGCTAACAGTTAGGTTTATTAGCATACAATTCTAGGTACCTAAACATGGTCATCATTAATCTGTACAATTGAAAATAGACTTTAGGATTGTGTTGGTTGTCTTACAACTTGGGTTTTGTTTAATATCTAGGTCCCTTTGGCAACAACAAAAGGAAGTAACAACTCCTTAAAGGAAAAAAAAGGATAAACAAAGGGTTAATTATAACCTTGTGGCATTACACATCTAGATCCCAGGACACAGAAGTTAATCAACGCAGGACATAGCTATCAGTACTTGGAACATCAATCATTTCCTTTAGTATTTGTGTAGGTTACATGAAAGAAAACAGTTTTTGTAGAACAGCTAGTTTCAAGTAAAATCAAATACTGAAAATCTGGATGATTGGTGATGTACATACTAGTATTGTTTTTATTCAACCCTTCCTTCATAGTCACACAGGTATCCAATGTATTTGCATATGACAGATGTTGAGCTATGTTGAACTTCATAATTTTTCAAATAACCTTATGATTTGCTGTCCCCAAAGTCCCCTTTTATAAGTAATCCTGACTGTAGTTTGTGATTCCTTACATAATACGCATCAGGGAAGTGGTCTGAACAAAGAACTGCACACTTCAAGACAGGTGGATTTATAAGTTTCAGTGACTGCTAGCCACTGTTTTTGTCTGAATTTACCAACAGGAAATATATGAAAAAATAGCTCTACCACCCTGTCTTTTTGTATAGCCAATTGCTGCTCATGATTTTACCATTTACCTGTTTGATACTCATACAAGTTGTTATGCAACTTTCGAAGAGAGTTGGTGTGGTAGAGCACTACAGTCTATGATACACTGCTCAAAGCTAGGGGACATGAAGTGGGCTGCCACCCATTTGAGTCACAGTTGATAGCAGTTGAAAAACATGGCTGCTACCAGGGGCTGGCTGAGGCTGCTGGCAATACACAAAATTCTCCCCTCATGGGATCACTAAGAGAAAAAGGAGGACAGGCATCCTATTCTTGAAGTGTATTACTTTCATATGAGCTAATATGTATGTGAGCCTTTAGTTCCCCTTTAACACGCTGAATTGCCTGACGGGGGCTTGTCCCTCAAACTGAGTTGTTTTTTTTTGCAACAAATAATGTTGCATTGCTGTTGCGCTGTCAGGGGGGTGTAAGTCTCTCAGCCATAAAAGGCAAAATATCATACAAAAATCTGAAATAGAAAATACTGCCTGAAACTACTGTTCTTGTTCTTTTAAATTATGTTTGTTTTGTAGATATTGCTTTTTAGAATATATTATGTCTGATCAGTGTTAACATAAGGTTTTGAAGAGAGCATGCTGATTTTGATTTAAAATAAATGAAAAATCAGGTATTGATTATGCATTAGCCCTACTTTAGCTTGAAATTTCACAAGTTGTACATAAGTATTTCTTTTCAAAAATTGTATATGTAGAATGCTTCATAAAAACTGATCATATATTATGAAAATTAATGTTTGTTTCTTTGTTTTAATTATTCATGAGCGATCTTAAACAACCACTTGCTGTGAACAACCACTTCAGATCCCCCAAGGCTATTCCCTGTATATTTTACCTTGATTAAACGACCACTTGCTTGACGTGACCAACAACCATGAAATAGTATCCCTAACAGTAAATGGCCCTTCATTCAATGGCCACTTGAATGCCTAGATGCCTTGTCTATTGGAAAGGGCACAATGGAATGATGAAATAATCAGTAATTAAGAGACCACCTCTTTAAGAAACCACTTTTGACATTTCCCCTTGAGCGGTTGCTTTCAAATAGAGGTTTGCCTGTATTTGAATTTTATATTTTCAATGGTCATAATCTGAGTAAATGCTCAGTGAGAACCAGTCAGGGGTCAAAAGTAACTTTAAGTACTTACTAGTCAGCAAGGAAGGCTACAGGGTCAGCAGGCCTGTTCTCAATGATCTTGGCCAGGACATCCTTTATCTGGCTACTTGTGCCTGTACGCTCTGGAAAAGAAAATATGTAAGACCGATATATATATATATATATATATTATATATATATATATATATATATATATATATATATATATATATATATATATATATATATATATATATATATATATATATATATATAAATATATATATATATATATATATATATATATATATACAGTGGAACCTGTCTACATTAAACACTCACGGGAAATGAAAACGTGTTCAATGCATCCAGTTTCTGATTATTTGGAGGGTGGGTGAAATAGAACAAAGTCAAAAGTAAATTAAGGTAAATGTCCAGCTTCATCAGCACTAAAAATGTCCTTATATATAAGTGATATATATATTATATATATATATATAGAGAGAGAGAGAGAGAGAGAGAGAGAGAGAGAGAGAGAGAGAAGGAGAGAGAGAGAGAGAGAGAGAGAGAGAGAGAGAGATGAGAGAGAGGGAGAGGAAGAGAGAGAGAGAGAGAGAGAGAGAGAGAGAGATTTGAACAGTTACAACTATAAAAAGTGACATGCGCAACAGTGTGAAACTGGCTTCAACTACAATTTCACTCTCAGCTGACTGAACGACAGAGTATGAATATCGATAGAATTGCATGGAGCTTAAACATGAGATTGGTTCAAAACAGATATGGATATTTTTTTGTGAGCAGACACTCACAGATGTTCCAAAAAACTTCTGCAGTACTTATTCTGGTTGTTGTGTAAATATATTTAACAATGGTCGGCAAAGACTCTGCATTCTAGCTCTACAATGCCACCGCGATCCTGAAATATTTAATAAACATCCAAATAACCAAATTAACATAGAAAATCACATCTAGGCAAATGTAGAGTCAGATATTTCAGGCTACGCTGTCATGTGGAACAAATGCTCAGTTCTCACGCGACTTTATAGTAGAGGGGAAAAGCTGCCACAGTAAAAATGAATTACTCACCCCTATGAGGGTCAATTTTATTGAAATTCAGTTTAAAATCATTAGAAACCGCCACATTCATTCTACATGTACTTGCCTCTTAATGTAGTTTAAATTTGTTGCAAAATTAACAGGTTTGCGACAGGTTGAATTGTTAGCAACTTTTATGCCATTGATTTTTTCGTCAATGGCTG
>OZ012699.1:30496179-30528679 GCA_963942565.1 Maea johnstoni
TTCATGCAAGTATTGACACTTCTCTCAAGTCTGAATCAATACAAATAAGGTCTACTTGACTTGGTGACACGCCTGCAAGTAAAACACGTAAGAAAAATATACTAAAAAACTTCAAAGTATCAGCTTACATAATGTATATCATCAGCAGGGGGTTATTTCTATAGAAAATAAATAAGACCCAGATATGGATTAACACAAACAATCGTAGCCTGTGTAATATATATATATATGTATATATATATATATATATATATATATATATATATATATATGTGTGTGTATGTATATATATAAAACATATATATATATATATATATATATATATATATATATATATATATATATACATATTCTTATATATATATATATATATATATATATATATATATATATATATATATATATATATATATATATATATATATATATATATATATATACATATATATATATATATAAATATATATATATATATATATATATATATATATATATATATATATATATATATATATATATATATATATATATATATATATATATATATATATATATATATAAACTGATGATTGAGGTGGGATTACTATATACTTATTATAGGCTGCTTGTACTTAGATTGAAGTAAAGAGGGAAACGTGTCGTGTTTCATTATAATAATTTTAAGTTATTCTTCATCAATACAAAGTTGAAACCCCTTAAGGCACACCACAACACAGAAATCGTTCTTGTGGCCTGTTGGCTTCCAACTATTATACATTTAGTTACCTCACTCCTGTTCTCATTTCAGATCACTAGATATCTCATTAATCATCACAAGTAGTATCCAATACAATTCCGTACCACCTTTTGAGTGGTTGTTGTCAACACCTGAGTCTTGCCGAGGCTGTTGAGTGAGATCTGCTGGTTGCGTATCTGATGATGGACATTCGTAGTTTTTCCTATATATCTCTTGTTTCTGTGATTTCAAGTTTCACAAAGAAAAAGTTAGCTAGCTAACCAAAGCCATCATAAGGCCGCCTAGGCTCAAAAAAGGTGTTTGTTTCCTGTAACCCTACCCTAACAACAAAATCCCTACCCTAAAGATTTTCCGCCCTCCTAACTCCCAATCAACGTAAAACATGTATAAAACACACACTTTTGACCATAAAAATAGTGCAATTTATTTTTGTTACTGACCTACCTACCCTATTATTTTCAGACCAATACAGCTTGGATTAAGAAAAGAATGGATATGTAACGAGAGACCAATTACTATATGCCCTATAGTTACATGCTAGCCTCATGCCAGGACTAGCAGATAAGGCAGCAGCACGAGGTCACGTGGGAACAAGGACCACTCAGGGCTCCCGCATCGATTACATTACAGAGAAACCTTATCTCCACCACCTGCTGGGGGTGCCCAGAGCACCTATTAGCGACTATTAATTGACACTGGTTGAGGCTAGCATGTTCAGGTTGACCGGCTGGTTTCCATTCCATGTGTTGGTCTTCTAAGCAATACAGGAAACAAACAATATTTTTTTCTTGGCGTTATGCACTAGTACTCAGCGAGAGGTATCTAATGGATACCAACATGACAGGGTTAAGAGTTTTCAAAAGATATTTGCATATGTGTACTTTGGACAAAAGTAGCCTTCGTAAGCACCATTAAAATGGCTAAGTCGTTCTCTTTTGGTACCAGCATATAAGATTCATATATATTCCTTGGCGTCATGTTTCACTGATGTTTATCATAACTTTGAAGGATTTAGTGGGGGCTACATATTATCCGGAGCTACATATATATATACATACATATATATATATATATATATATATATATATATATATATATATATATATATATATATATATATATATATATATACTGATTTAATTACTATGTTGCTGGTCTACATTTTTTGAGCTTCTTTAGAATGCAACACCTACTGCAAATGCTATTAATTTACCTATGTTTTTAATTTGCCAATATTTACCAATTAGACCTGATTGGTCAAATAAAATTTAGAAAATATTCAAAAGATTCAGATCAGCAAATTACTGGGTAAACTAGATGTCTGCTCTGTTTCTTAAAAAAGCAATTAAAATCCTTTACAATCCAACTGAGGGCTTGCAAGGGTTAAGTGTCAGAGGGCCTCAGGGAAGATCCTTACTGTTGGACTGAGTTACCCTCTTTAAATAAAGATTATTATTATTATTATTATTATTATTATTATTATTATTATTATTATTATTATAAGTGGAATTGATACTGATAAGTAATACCTGGTTGTTGATTTCAATCATTAAGAGCTAACATGAGAGCAAGATAATTCTGGATGATTTAAAATACTAGCTTATTCAATATATGAACAAATAGGTATTTAACCCATTGATGCTCACAGCGGCCAAAACAAGCCTGACAATTTTGATGAAATCTTTCAGGCTATAGCAAAGCTTTTGAAGGAGAAATGTTCATCGGAATATTATCCACAACTCTTCTTCAAATATTCTGTAAAGTTATTCTTAATTCAAAAGTTATTGTCAAAAGTATCGTCGATCCAGACGACAATTTCTGGAGGAACTTTTAATTGTTAATGGGTTAAGACCTTACCTAGATTACGATTGTAACAACTGTATGTTATCTTATCCACAGTTGCTTAGTATTTGTATTTATTTTAACCCGATAATGCTTACAGTGGCCAAAACAGCCTGATGATTTTGATAAAATCCTACTTGAAAAAGCATAGTTAGGAAACTATTTGATGGGGAAATGTCAGCTAGAACACTGCCAACAACTCTCCTTCAAATATTTTGCAAAATCATTCTCAATTCCAAAGTTATTGTCAAAAGCACTGCAGATCCAGACGACCTTATGTGAAGGAAATCTTTAAGCATTAATGGGATAACCCATTCACACTCAGAGCGACTCCAGAAAGTATTGTCTGCTACTTTCATACTTTTGAAAATAACTTAATCATAAAGCAAAAGTTCAAGAAATTATTGAAGTAGAGTTGTTGTTTGACTTCTGGTCAACATTTCTCCATCAAATATTTTCCCAAAAATACCTTTCGTTCAAAAGGTTTTACAAAAATTGTGAGGCCTGTTTCGGCCGCTCTGAGTGTGAATGATCATTTGACTTGATTTATAATGGGGGCAGAGAGGATATGCAAAATCACTACTGATGATACATATAACAAGATCTGTACTCCGTGCTGTGATTTGAAATGCAAACTTTATTATGTTTATTTACAGGATGGCCATGATGCTTGACAAGCAGGAAAATAAACAAAAGATTAAAAAACAATGAGAGCAGGCACCAATTAGTTAATACCACTTGCCACTCAGCTTAGCAGTATTTATTTCAATTTATCCCCTAGCTCATTTAATCTCTTGGAATTCTGATGTAATGCTATGCAACAGTTGGACACCCTTGTCTCTCACTCTGCAGTAGGGTCCTAGCCAGGATTTAAAAACTGGGTGCCCAAAATTGCCAATTGTAAAATCTTTGGGCGTCCTAATTTTCAAGGTAGGCCACAATATACTCAGATTGGAAGTCCTCAAATATTTACTTATTAAAATACGACATAATATCCTCATACAATGTCAAAGTAAATTTTAGAGAAGAGAAAAAGAATCAATTATATGCTTAGAATTGTCATCTTAAAAAAATTAATCACAGAAAATATTGGGTATCCTCAGGCGGAATTATTGAGGGTTTGGGTACAGTGTCCAAATGACACCCTGCTGGCTAAGACTATGCTCTGCAGTTGCCTCTTCCATGCTTTTTGCATGCAGCATCTGTGTAACGTACATGTGACACCCAACTGGTTTACTTGTGACATCCATGCAATTTACCTGTGACATCTGTGTAACGTACATGTGACATCCATGCGATGCACACATCCGTGCACTTTGCATATGACATCCATGTGCCGTACATGTGACATCCATGTGATGCACACATCCATGCACTTTGCACATGACATCCATGTGACGTACGTACATGTGACATCCCCATGACTCACAATCACAAGTGACATCCATAATTCACATGACATCCATGCAATTCAAATGCGACTTCTGTGTGACATCCATCTGATTCATGTGTAACATCCATGCGATGCACACAACATCCATGCACTTTGCACATGACATCCATGTGACAGACATGTGACAGACTCACAAGTGACACCCATGATTCACAAGTGACATCCATGTTTTAAAAGACATCCATTCAATTTACATGCGACTTCTGTGTGAAATCCACATGATTCAGGTGTGACATCCATGTTACGTACATGTGACATCCACATGATTCACAATCACAAGTGACATCCGTGCAATTCATATGCGACTTCTGTGTGACATCCATCTCATTCACGTGTGACATCCATGCGATGCACACAACATCCATGCATTTTGCGCATGATATCCATGTGACGTACATGTGACATCCACATGATTCACAAGTGACATCCATATGATTCACAAGTGACATCAGGGATCCGCCGTGGCCTAGTGGTTACGATGCCTGGCTCCCAAGCATGAGTTCGCAGGTTCGAGTCTCCGCTGGATTTAGAAGCGGGTTGGCCTGGTCGCTATATAAATGTGCGGCGTTGTGGAGGACTGCCTATGGTCCTTCTGCAACAGAAAGACCCCTTGGAACTATTCGTGAAGAGTAGGGAATTTCTTCCCGGTTCCGGGTTTTTATCTCGTCGCGATATGACCTAAGCTGTTGAAAGCGACGTAAAACCCAATTCCTTCCTTCCTTCCTTCCACAAGTGACATCCATGTTTTACATGACATCCATTCAATTTGCATGTGACTTCTGTGTGACATCCCTGTGATTCACACAACATCCATACAATTCATCTGTGACATCAGTGTGATGAAAATGACATCCTTGCCATACTCATGTGACATCTATCTAATATATGTGCGTTGATCATTGGGAATCCAATAGTGGATGTGGTATCCGGTGGATGTCTCTGCAACACAATTCATCCGGTCCATGATCCGTATGGATGCAGAATCCGAAAAAGAGCTCATCCCTTAGTCCACCCAAGCTTGTTGCAATATGGGAAACCCTGGAGCGCGACGGACCATGTGAAGCCTACGGCAAGCCATAAGCCAACTGGAACTCTTCACTTGAGAGAATTCACCTGTATTGGAGGAGGAAAAGTTACATAAAATATAAACGTAGAATGTGATACCCAATTTACTACACAGAGTGACACATATTTTCCTATTCTAGCATATTCCTTTTGTTATATATATATATTTAAATTCTGCACCTAATGGAGAACATTGATTTCAGTCATTATTATCATTATTATTATAATTATCATTTATTTATTAACATTATCAATAGCATTCTTGTTATTATAAATTCTTCTTCTTATCATTATTATTATTTCTATTTTTTCATTATTATTATTTCTATTATTATTTCTAATATTATTATCATTATTATTATCATCATCATCATAATTATCATCATTATTATAATAATTATTATTATCATCATTATTATTATTACTATTTCTATCATTACCATTTAGATTACTGTTATTATTATTGTCATCAATATTACTATCATTATTATTATCACTATCATTTTCATCATAATCATTATTATCATTATCATTTTTGTTATCTTATTATTATAATTATCATCATTATTATTATTACTATTTCTATCATTACCATTTAGATTACCATTATTATTATTGTCATCAATATTATTATTATTATCAATATTATCACTATCAATTTCATCATAATCATTATTATCATTATCATTTCTGTTATCTTATTAATATAATTATCATTATTATCATCAGTATTATTATTGTTTTCGTTTTTATGACACTAAGTGCAGTTACCTTGAGCAGAAAAGAATCAGTGGCAGCCTGGACAAAATCTTCCCTGGTCCAGTTGCCATGGGAACCACTTGTGATTGACATGGCCTGGAAATAGATTAGGAAATAATCAAAATGGCCACACTTTAACCCTACCAATGCTGAGGCTACCTTCGCCAAAACATAAGGATGCAAAGTATTTTGAAAACCATTTAAACCCTGTCATGTTGGTATCTATTGGATAGCTCTCACTGAGTACTCTCAGATGAGTTCCCATATGACAGGGTTTCAATCACTTTTCAGGTTTTTTGCATCATTTTGTATTGGCCAAATTAGCCACCAGCAGCATATGGATGTTTATTCTGACTTTAATATGCAGGTTTTAGCACCCTTAACCCTTTAATATGCTGGTGGTGGCTAATTTGGCCAATACAAAATGAGGCAAAAACCTGAAAAATAACTGGAACCCTGTAATATGGGTACTGATACCAAAGTACTCAGTGAGAGCAATCCAATGAATACCAACATGACAGGGTTTCAATGTTTTTCAAAAGTCTTTGGGTTCTTGTGCTTCGGATGAAAGTTGCCTAAGCATTGGAAGGGTTAACAGTGAACCAAGTGTAAAAAGATAAGATATCTTTAGGAATTATCCTCACATAGTGCAGGTCACTGAGTGGAAGAAAACAAATTCCATATTACTATGCCTTAGTAAGTGAATAATTGTTTAAAGGGCAAATGCACCATCAGAAAGATTTGGGTTCAAAATGATCTTTTACATGTCACCTTTCAAATAAGACCTCCCCCAAAACTGTCCTCTATAGCACTACCCAGTTATAGCTTACAGAAGTTCAGCAAGCAACAGCCCTGAGGCAGCTATACAGGGCCTCCATGCATCCCAAGATGCACTCTGTTTTTGACACCTTCTTAGCACCAGCCTGTGTCACTACTCACTAGTGCTTCAGAGATAGCAGTAGCAGAGAAGCCTGCATGGCTTTCCCTTTCTTGTTAATTTTTATTCCTGGCTCATCCCTGATCACAATTTTTGGAAGCAAATAAAACTTCAAGAAGTTAAACTTACATAGTATGGCAGAATTGAGCAATTCAGGAATTTGGAGGAATTGAAATATCTGACTCACCTAGGGAACTTCTCCCTTAGACCCACATGATCCTTTACTCAATGGTGCCAGGTTCTTTACTCAAAGATAGCATCTTGATAACAGGAAGTGAAGGAATACACATACTAATAAGCCTACACTATTCCCATGAGTAACTGCTAACTGACACAAGTGTTGCAATTTCCTGTAAGTGATTAGCACAAACTGATTTCATAGCAATTAGGAAGTAATGGTTTCTACCCAACAATAAGCTACAAATCAAAGACAAGCCACATAGTATAACTTCCAAGGATTGTTGGAATATACAATAGGAAATTGAAGAAGTTCAATCTTTGGGAATTGTGACTACTTATTGAAAGCCAGCAATGAAAATCTAAGCAGGAAAGGGGAGTCCAGCCCCCTATTACTGCTATCTCCTAAGCACTAGTGACACAGGCTGGTGCTAAGAAGGTGTCAAAAACAGAGTGCATCTTGGGATGCATGGAGGCCCTGTATAGCTGGCTCAGGACTGTTGCTTGCTGAACTTCTGTAAGCTATAACTGAGTAGTGCTGAAGAGGACAGGTTCGGGGGAGGTCTTATTTGAAAGGTGACATGAATACGCTCATTTTGAACCTAAATCATTCTGATGGTGCATTTGCCCTTTAAACAGCTGGATTTTGATCACCAGAGGAACCAAATTTAGTGATGTATTTGATTTTTAAAGGTGATCATGCTGATTTGAGCAGACCTGTAACATATTTTCCGGGTACATTTGACTCTTAAATTTATACATTAAAATGGCGGTGTTTTAACCCGTATGCTGCTGATGGCTAAGTCGCTCAATACAAAATAATGCTAAAATCCTGAAAAATCACTGAAACCCTGACAAATGGGTACTCATCTGATAGTACTCAGTGAGAGCTTTCCAATGAGTACCAACATGACAGGGTTTAGATGGTTTTCAAATATATTTGCTTCTTTGTTATTTGGATGAAAGTAGCCTTAGCATTCGAAGGGTTAGAGAGATCTATGTACTACTCTATACAAATTAAGATAATCATCATTTTTTCTGCCATAATTAGGCGTAATCATGACAGGCCAGTTGTAAGTGGTGGACGAAACCTCAGTACCATAATTTTGCGTGCATAAGACACACTTTTTTACACAAATTTTTACCCATAATACGGGGGTGCGTCTTATACAGAGAGCTAGAAATCCAGGGTGTTTTACATCGAGTCCCCAGGCCACATGGAGATCGGAAATCGATGACCCGCCATTACCACACCCCGTATCAGAATAAGCCTCTGGTATGTTTTCATTTCAATTGCGTTTCAAACATGTTTAGCACGTCTCAACTTAAGCGGTATTGGTAAAACATTAAAAGTCCTATATAGCCGTAAATGTCTTAGTGAATTGTTTGTGTTACCAGGCCCGTCCAGCCGGTTCTATTTTAGGCACACTAATAACAATACACTGCATGAATGTACGAGCCCCTATTGTCTTTAGAGCAGCATTATAAGTGACTTCAAATTACAATCAACTTAATGTTTGTCCGAATCCACTGCTAGTTTGTTCGTTTTTTACAAAATAGCTAGAGACATGGACCGAAAAGGGGGTGCGCACTATACACAGGGCTAACGTCTATACACTGTTTTAAAGGCCTGAACAAGGGGTGCGTCTTATATACGGGTGCATCTTATACACGCGAAATTACCGTATCTGGTTAATAGCAAGGCCTAACCCATGGTCTTAGCCAATATTTAGAAACAGGGTGTCCAAATAGAAGTTTCATAGACGTTTGCGTGTCCAAAGTGTGGTATAAGGTACATTCTGCTAATAAAATAAACCATATATATTTACAGATTTTGCTTTTTTAGGACAGTAACTGCTTTGTGTGTCTTACAGAAGTGACACTACAGCTTCTATCTTCAAAGTCATCATCAGCAAATTCTGACATAAACTTTTGGGTGTCCAAACTGTCAAAAAACAGTGTTATGGGTGTCCAAATGACACGCTGGACGCATAGGCGGCTAAGCCCCTAACCCCAAGTCACTCTCAACTTTTGCACAAGCCCTAGTCAGGATTCAAAACCTAAAGGACAATCAGTAGCAATGCCTTTAATCACTCAAAATCCCTTAAAAATGTGACAATTGACAAAATTCCAAAATGTAATTGCTCACCTTATTAATGGCCAGAAAGAGTTTATCGGGAATAAGGCTGTATCCAGCATCCATGATTCTGCAATAGAAATATAACGAATATATCAACTTAACCGTTCCTATGCTGAGGCTACTTTCGCCCAAAGCCTAAGAATGCAAATTACTTTCAAAATCATCAAAACCCTGTCCTGTTGGTACTCATTGGAAAGCTCTTGATGAGTACTCTCAGATGAGTACCCATTTGCCAGGGTTTCGCTCATTTTTCAGGATTTCTGCATCATTTTGTATAGACCAAAGTAGCCACCAGCAGCATAAGGGTTAAAATAAGGGATAGGCACCATTAAAGTTTTCATGATATGATATCAAAAATATCCTGAAAAATACGTTATCTTAACATTTTTTAATGACACTCTCTCCAACCCAGGGACCTAATTTTGTTCAATATTGTTCATCTGTGGAAATATTGCTTATAAATGTCAAAATATCAGTGAGGTCAATATAACATCATTAAGAATTTCCGATATGATAGTTCCTAACCCTTATGCTGTTGGTGGTTTATTTTGTCAATACAAAATGATGCAAAATCCTAGTAAAATGACTGAAACCATGGGTACTCATCTGAGAGTACTCAGCGAGAGCTTTCCAATGAATACCCATATGACAGGGTTTAGATGTTTTTTCAGAAATCTTTGTTTATTGTCCTTTGGACGAAAGTAGCCACAGCATGGGAAGAGTTACAGGCATAGTAGGGTATTGGACAAGGTGACAGTGATATCTGAAGCTTAAAGTGCATTTAAAAAAAATACCCTACAATTAGAAATCCATTCAACTTTGCATGAGCTATCATTGTCAGATCCCCTTTCAAAATCCAAAATAAAAAGGGGGTCACCAGTCATCCTGTCAGTTAGATTGGTGCCAAAGTGGCACTAATTTTGCAAATTTCATGTCTAAAATTGAAAGTCCATTTAAAAAATAAACAACAGTTAGAATTTCATCAAACCTTGCATAGTCTTTCATTATCAGGTCCCCTTTGATTATCTAAGGTAAAAGGGGGGTAACCAGTCATGCCGTCCATATAGGTGGTGCCAACATTACACTAAATTTGTAAATTTCATGCCTAAAATTGAAAGTCTATCAGGGCTCGCCGGTCCCCAGAAGGACCAGGTAGTCTAGCGGGCTACATGAACCCAAAATTAGGTAGTCCTGCCAGCATTTTAGGTAGCCCCGCATGTCATTTTTCCAAAAAGGTTCTTTTTTTCTCCTTTTCATGTTAGTATTGGTACATACAGCATGCCTTTTTTCTTCTTTTTTGCAGGTTGCATGCTTTAGTGATGCTCGATGCTATACTTTTCTTATTTTCAAAGTTTTTCCCTACCGTTTTGTAGTGGTTTAGTGGGGAACTTCCCCAGGATTCAGGAAGTTAGAGCTGCACTCACGGAGGGAGATCAACTCATGAGCTCACCACCCGTTTGACTCGTGAGCTCATGAGCTTACGGACGTTCCAATTTTCCAAAGTTATTTTCCAGCCCAGCTATTAAGAAATAAATATTTATTGGCGGAGATTTATTAACATTGCCATGTTTATTTAATTTAAAAACGTACAAAGGTCAGTATAGCACTCAACACCGCTTGAATGTATACATTGGAGATTGTAAAGAAGACATGACAGCGATAAGCAGTTATGTATGTTAATAATGTGTGTTAGGTGCTCTGTGTTACGTTTGTGTTCCCAACATAGACAAGCTCACGATTTGAACATTTCAGCTCGAGCTCGGCGAGTTTGCCTCAGGGCTCGAGCCACTCGAGTTTGTGAATGGTGAGTGCAGCTCTACAGGAAGTCCAATGGGACGAAGTGGCACTTCCGTTTGCGAATGACATTGGCGTCCTCTATATGTATGCCATAGGTGGCGCCCCCTATACTTACGCTGTAGGTTCTGTGGAGGAATTTTGAACAGCTGCATGTAGTTGGTGCAGTGCTGTTTCACACAGAACCTTGTCGGCCTTTCCAGTATTATTTACGTCAAGTACTTTAAATAACGCATCTGCTTGCCGGACGTAATCTGAAAGAGATTGATTATATATGCTTTAGTGACTGAAATCATCAAAATATTCATCATTAATTGATTGGCAAGAAACATGTATGAATCATCGACAATAAGCAATTATGAGGAAAGAATCCAAATTGTATGTGTAATCCTCATCAAAAGACCTTCCAGACAATATAATATGCAGGGGCAGAATTTTCAAATAAAAGCAGGGTATAATAAAAAATGTATGAATCATCGCTATAAATTAGCAATTATGAGAAAAGAATCCAAATTGTATGATTGTGTAGTCCTCATCAAAAGATCTTCCAGGGAATATACACTTTGTAGGGGTAGAATTTTCAAATAAAAGCAGGGTAGAAGAAAAAATGTATGAATCATCGACAATTAGCAATTATGAGAAAAGAATCTAAATTGTATGGTTGTGTAGTCCTCATCAAAGGATCTTCCAGGGAATATACACTTTGTAGGGGTAGAATTTTCAAATAAAAGCGGGGTAGAAGAAAAAATGATGAATCGACAATTAGCAATTATGAGAAAAGAGTCCAAATTGTATGATTGTGTAGTCCTCATCAAAAGATCTTCCAGGGAATATACACTTTGTAGGGGTAGAATTTTCAAAAGAAACTGTCCCTAGACTTTCCCCGTGTGTACACATGGTTTGTCGTGTATGGGAATATCTACAAGCAAAAAGATAACTGAACAATATATAAGAAATGTGTATGACTTAAATATGTTGTTTATTGGAATGGAACAATCATAATAAAAATACCTTTCTTAACCCTGATGCTGGTGGAGGCTAATTTGAGCAATAATAAATGATGCAAAAAACATAGCACAAGGACGCAAAGATTCATCCAAATCACAAGGACGCAAAGATTCATCCAAATCACAAGGACGCAAAGATTCATCCAAATCACAAGGACGCAAAGATTCATCCAAATCACAAGGACGCAAAGATTCATCCAAATCACAAGGACGCAAAGATTCATCCAAATCACAAGGACGCAAAGATTCATCCAAATCACAAGGATGCAAAGATTTTTGATAACCATCTAAACCCTGTCATGTTGGTATTCATTAGATAGCTCTCGCTGAGTACTTTCAGGTGAGTACCCATTTGCAAGAGTTTTCTACATCATTCAGCTTTTTTGTATAATCTTTTATTGGCAAAATAGCCATCAGCAGCATAAGGGTTAGGTCAATTCCTCTGGACCATGTGTGCACCACAGGAACAGATGGGTTGAAAGAGAGTGCTTTGGAATTTGGAAATTAGCTTATTGTCACCTTTTCTGCCATATTTAGGCTAAGTCTTGACTAGCCAGTAATAAGTGGTGGAGAAAAGAGGATGGACCACCACCTTTATCCAAGTCACTGTCAACTTTCTCACATGCAGCAGTTACCTATAATGACAAAGCTGGTGAAGACTCCCGACCTAAAGACATCATAGACGACAACCTCATGTTCGCGGCACTGAATCTTGGCCATCAGTTTGTCCGTCACAGGCTGAGCAAGGTCTCTGCAAAATACAAACAACAAATTAGGCATTGGCACCTTTATAAGGCCTAAAAAAAGAAATTGTTTGTTTCCTGTAACGGTCCAAAAAAAGATAGCATTATTTTTTTGGTCAAAAATGTGTGTTTTATGCATGTTTTACAGTGATTGGGAGTTGGGAAGGCAGAAAAAACTTTAGGGTAGGGATTTTTTTGAATAAAAACTTGTTAGGGTAGGGTTACAGGAAACAAACAACTTTTTTTTTAGGCCCAATGTTCATGATATGATACTAAACAATATAATACCTTTACCTTCCAATGTAGAGGTTACTTCCTTCCGAAGCACAAGGACGCAAGGATCTATGAAAAGCATCTAATAGTCCCTGGTATTCATTAGAAAGCTCTTGCTGAGTACTCTCAGATGAGTACCCATGTGCCAGAGTTTCAGTTATTTCTCAGATTTTTTGCATCATTTTGTATCGGCAAAATTAGCTACCACCAGCATAAAGTTAATGATAGTCTTAATGCCACTGCATGCCCCTGAGGGACCTAATTTTGCTATATTTGTCACTGTAAGCTTCAGAAATATTGCCAATGCTACAGTGTGGAGATGTCCAGCAGGGTCTTAGCCATGATTTAGAAACTGGGTGCCTAAAATTGGCAATTGTAAAATTTCTGGGCGTCCAAATTTTTAAGGGGGAACACACAATACTCAGATTTCAACCATAAACATGTATCAGTCTATCAAAATAAGCCTTAATATCCTTATACAATGTCATGGGAATTATATGGAGATGAAAAAATTCAATGATATGCTTGAAATTGACATTTTAAGAAATTTCTCACAAAATAATTTGGGTGACCTGTGGGGTGCTCTTTAAGGGTTTGGGTGTCCAAAAAGACACCCAGATGCCCTGCTGGCTAAGACCATGATGTCCAAGTAGCAGCAAGTGAATTTTAAACCATTAACCCATTTTTGCTTGGAAATCTACTTGATCTCTGTCATCTGGACCCATCAATCTTTTAAAAACAACTTAGGAATGAAGCAGATATTTGCAAAATATTTGAAGGAGAGTTGCAGATAGAGTTCTGACGAACTATACTCCTTCAAATATTTACTAAATATATCAGAGAGATATCACAAAAATGGTCAGGCAATTTTGGCTGATACAGACCTGACTTGATTAAGCAGTACTGGTATATCCTCCAACATTTACAAATTGCAAGTCATGAACCAAGCCACATTACAGCAGAAAAATGATGATACTGTAGAACAATGTACGCGTCTGTTTATATATAGCGTACATAGCGTGTGGTTCCGCTTGGCTATATATAAAAACGCTGTACTTTTTTCTTACTGTACTGGCGCTGTCAGCGGCGGCTACCGTCGCTAACATAAAGATACGCTATGATGCGAAAACTCCCCAATTCGCTATATTTGGGACACGCGTCATATGTGTGTTCTACAGTATAAAGAAATTCAAAATGACCAAAGCTGTCAAAATCAACATTCTGTATACCATGTTAATTTTGCGCATATGAAATAATGTTTTCTACAGGCTGCTGCCTTTGATGCAGAGTTTAATATTTGCATACTGAGGTTGGATGAAAATCTATCACATCAGTGAATTGTATGATATTATTACCACTAATATAAAAGATGTATAAATGTCAATAAAATGTAAAAACACTTTAATAAATGTGCAAAGGGGTGTGCAAAGTGTGCATTAATTAAACTGCAGCAGTATTAAGTACATTAACACACAGGCCTCAACACTAACTCAAAATGATACTGGCCCTGTAGGACCAGTAACACCTAGCATCTACTCGTCCTGCAAAATGTTTACTGGTCCTACATTTTTTCTTTAACATAACAAGAAAGAACATTGCATAAGATTCACCACAACACTTATCTTTATAAATGTTATCTTCATTTATTTCAAAAACAATTGGGGACATTCTCAGGGGGAAACTTTTTAACAAGAATGTCTCCAAATGTTTACTTAGTTTTTTTTTACTGGCCCAAAGCTGTTTTTGGGAATTTTCACTGGCCTGGGGCCATAGGTTCACCCTTAGCGTCGAGCCCTGACACACTATACAGTAATTCCTAATTAACGAATCCAGAAATCTCACCTGCATATCATCTGTAGTAGTTCAGTGTAGACTCCCCCACTTACTCCTTTCATACTCTTACCACCTGCAATATACAATATTATTATACCTCACGTGAAGATTCTTGATTCTGGTTGGTCAAGGGCCATGGATTAACCCTTTATCACTCAATGATGCAATAACATGCAATAACGCGTTACATGAGTGCAGTTGCACTTCCTCAGTAGCGAGTTATTGCGTCATTGTATTTGTGCACTTATTCCTACGAAGCGAGTTTGGGCGTATTTTGGGTAGCACGATCTTAGATCGCTGGTACACAAATGATTGTTAAATAAAGATACAAAATTATTGCCCTTAACTTTTAATCGTAATCTATATTTTATTTAATGCTTATTTTCGGACTCGAAGTCCGTGATTTTCGGCGGGAAAACTACGGGAAAACCCCTTCCAAATATGGAAGTCATGGGGAATTCCCGCCAGTGACGTCGTCGTGTTGTGGCGTCCTTAGCAACACACAAAACCATTGATATTCTCTCGTGTTTTTTCGTTGTTTCTGCCATCAAATGGCTAGTTTAAACCAGGAAATTACTTGTTTAACTTGTTTAAAGCACTGCTCCCTATGCACTGCAGTGCACTACGCACTGCGCAACAATGTCTCTGAGGAGTAACCCCTCATGCAGTGCAGGGGACATGGCAACATTGTTGCGTTGAGTGATATAGGGTTAATCGTCATATTTTCCTCACTCCTTAGTGAGAGGATTGTTGCCCTTGGGCTACGCCCTCGAGCGAGCAACAATCATCTTTCGGGGAAGTTATTCCTGGTGGAAACCCCACAGGGATGACATATTTGTATAATATACAATGATAATATATACAATGTACATTCAGGGTAAAAAAGGAATTTCTTTGAATTTTCGTCACTTTTTCTGTCATAATGCGGCTAAGTTGTGACTAACCAGTTGTGACTTGTGGAGGAAACCGTAGTACCCGGTGAAAACCACCACCCAACCCCAAGTCACTGGCAACTTTCTCACTTGTCCCAGCCAGGATTCGAACCCAGGCAGTGGTGAGAGACTGCGAGCAGTCAGTGGCAATGCTTAAGGCCACTCAAAGCTGGGAAAATATGTAAAGGAGATGAATAAATCAGGGCATGGTCTAAGCCAGCATGGCGTCCGGGCGTCACTTAGACACCCAGACCCTCAAAGATCATCCCTAAAGACACACAAAATTGTTTGTGAGGAATTTCTTAACAAGTCAGTTTCATGCATGAATCTTTTTTTTTTAACTCAAGTATAATTCCCATTACATTGTATAAATATATTATGTCTTGTCTAAATATTAAGTAAAGACATGTTTATTTTGTTTTTTCCCTTGAAACAGAGGACGTCCACATATTTTATAATTGACAATTTTGTGCACCCAGTTTCAAAACCATGGTTAAGACCCTGAATCTGGGCACTACCAACATTACAACCCCAGTAGTATGGATGACTTAGCCAGGATTCTGAAAATGCCTGTCTAAAACAGCAATTCCAAAAGTTCTGCCTATCCAGATTTAGCTACCCAATTACTTCAAATCCTTATAACAAATATATTTAATACCCTTTTGTTTCAAAAAGGGAAATTGACACTTCAGCCATGTCATAGAAGATGGATTGTTAGGAAAATATTTGATTATTACCCCAAAAAAGTCAAACTTGAAAATTCTTCCTTGAAATTTTTGTCTATACAAAAAGTAGATTTTCAGGAAAATGTCTGTCCAAAAGACAGACAGGAGGTGTCCTGGCTAAGTGCCTGCTGGCCTACCCTTACCTTAGCCTAGTCCAAGGCCAAGAAATTTATTTAACTTGTTTAATATTAAACTTACCTCATGTTTATATAACATTCTAAGATGTCTACCCATATTTAGTTCAATATTGGCTCACCAGGCGGCCAGCATGGGTTCATTTGGATTTCTTGATTCTGACTGACCAATGTGACCACCCTTGGTGCCATCTATCACCAGCCATTGGTACTAACACCTAGACATTAATCAAATGGTAGAGACCAGAACAGAAAAGCATAATTTAATGAAATCATAGACTAGGAGCTAGTCTACAGGGTCTGACACTTAGATTTCAGGCTAGTGGCCCGAAGAGGTCTTTTGATAAAAATTAGTGACCAAAAACAGGATTTCTGGTTATAATAGGTACTATTTTGGGCCCCTAGTGTGAAAAATCTAGGGGCCCACAGCGAAATCTAGGGGCATATGCCCCTGGGCCCCTGGGAAAGTCGAACCCTGGGCTACCCTTACCTTTGTTGTGGCTGAGAAGTTCGTAGGAGATGCGCGTGTTGGTCTCGAAAGCGGGTCGGGAATGATGCGTGAGGGTCAACTGCTGGTGCGCCTTAACCACTCGGTTAGTCTTGTCTCCCAATGTGTCAAAACTACAATAGGAAATAGAAAAATCTGGCATCAGGGGTTGAAATCAGGGTCTGACATTTAGATATCAGGCTAGGGGCCCGAAAAAGTATTTTGATGAAAAAATAAGTGGTCAAAACAGGAATTCCGGTTATGATACATATCATTTTGGGCCCCATGTCTGAAAAATATAGGGGCCCACAGCAAAATAGATAGGAGCATATGCTCCTGGGCTCCTGAGAAATTTGAACCCTGGAAATCAGCCTGGTTCTCAGGCCGAGTTAGGTAAAGTGGCCCCCATCACTATAAATACTAAGTAGGTTTGATATCTCTCTCAAACTATAGATGGCAGCACTGTTTTCATGAGTTGCAGTTTGAAGCGCATGTCTTACAGATGTCAGCTCATGTGTGTCCCCCTTGAGGATTTATTCAGTTAACTAAACCTGGAGTGAAATCAACTCAGGTTAGTGAGACTAAGGAAAGAGCCAGATATCACAGATTTAATTGTAACAAGTCTAGGATTGAATAGAAAGTAACACATATATATATTGAAGTCTTGACCATTGAGAAATTGACATCTAGAGTAACATACCAAGTCAAAATTGATAACTGCTAGCATATGTCTAAGGTAACATATTATGTATGTGTTGGAGGAAACCACAGTACCCGAAGAAAACCACTGCCTAACCCCAAGTCACTGGAAACTTTCTCATCTCCCCCAAGCGGAATTTGAACATGCGCAGTGCTGAGAGACACTGAGCAGTCTGTTGCATTATGCCTAAGACCACTCAGTCATAAGGGGCATGAAAGTAACTTTTTGAGTCATGTTCAATTTGAATAAGTCTGGAGAAGGTCTGGAGAAATACATCAAGTCATGAATGGTTTGAATCTGGAAGCTGGGGTCCACTTGATATTTTCAAGTCATGCTCAGTAGTGCTGGGAATCATTGGATTATTTCAGCTCGATTAAACATCCACTTTTTTTTATTGATTAATCGATTATTATCAATGTTAATAAGCCCACTTGCCAGTGTCCGATATATGACTGATTTATTACAGTAATCCTTTACTATTATGCATTGTTTTCATGGAATATATGGCGCATTTTGAATGGAAACTTTGACCAGGCATGTGAGCCTAGAACATAATCGAAGATGATCGATCCTCTGTTTTAATGATCAATCAATCAGAAATCATGGCATAACTATCGATTAATCGATTATAATGATTAATCATCCAAGCACTAATGCTCAGTAAGGACCAGCCATGGACATAGTCTTAGCCAGCAGGTTGTTTGGGTGTCATTTGGACACCTAAACTCTCAAAAATTTCAAACATATACTGTATGCAGTCAAACTTGTGCAAACGACCACTTCTCTTAAACGACGACTTGCTGTGAACGACAACTTCAAATCCCCCCAAGGCTATTCCCTGTATATTTTACCTTGATTAAACGACCACTTGCTTGACGTGACCAACAACCATGAAATAGTATCCCTAACAGTAAATGGCCCTTCATTCAATGGCCACTTGAATGCCTAGACGCCTTGTCTATTGGAAAGGAAACAATGGAATGATGAAATAATCAGTAATTAACCCTGCTCTTGCTAACACCGGATATATCTGGTGCTACATATCTTGCCTGTGTGACCAACACCGGATATATCCGGCCTTTGGGTACCCTTGCACTTAGCAAAATAAAAACTACATAGGTCAATTAAGGGGTATTGAATTATACTAGATATCAAGGTTTTACCTTTTACTATGTTTCTATTTCAGTTTGTGAAGCACATTATTGAAACAGTAATAGAAATCTATGAAGTCCTTCTGATTTAGTGGCTAGACCCACAATATCCCTGGTCCCAGTGGATAGGTTCTCCCATATGGGGGTCTAGCATGACAAGGGTTAAGAGACCACCTCTTTAAGAAACCACTTTTGACATTTCCCTTGAGCGGTTGCTTAATAGAGGTTTGACTGTAATTGAATTTTATATTTTCAATGGTCATAATCTGAGTAAATGCTCAGTGACAACCAGTCAGGGGTCAAAGGTAACCTTAAGCTACTTACTAGTCAGCAAGGAAGGCTACAGGGTCAGCCGGCCTGTTCTCAATAATCTTGGCCAGGACATCCTTTATCTGACTACTTGTGCCTGTACGCTCTGGAAAAGAAAATATGTAAAACTGAGATATATATAGTTATATACAGTGGAACCTGTCTACATTAAACACTCACGGGAAATGAAAAAGTGTTCAATGTATGCAGGTGTTCAATGTATCCAGGTTCTGATTATTTGGAGGTTGGGTGAAATAGAAACAAAGTCAAAAGTAAATTAAGGTAAATGTCCAGCTTCATCAGCACTAAAAATGTCCTCCAAGTAGAGGGAAAAGCTGCCACAGTAAAAATGAATTACTCACCCCAATGCGGGTCAATTTTATTTTAATACAGTTAAGATCGTTAGAACCGCCACATTCATTCTACAATAATATAATCTACATGTACTTGCCTCTTAATGTAGTTTAAATGTGTTGCAAAATTAACAGGTTTGCGACAGGTTGAATTTATAGCAACTTTTATGTCATTGATTTTCGGTCAATCGCTTCTCATAATTGTGTGGTTATTGCACAATTATAAACTAAGCTAATATCAGACGGTTTCCAATATCTTGGATGAAGAAAAGAATGGATATGTAGCGAGAGACCAATTACTATAGGCCCTATAGTTACATGCTAGACTCATGCCAGGAGTACCAGATAAGGCATCAGTGCGAGATCACGTGGGAACAAGCACCAATCAGGGCTCTCGCATTGATTACATTACAGAAAAACCTTATCTCCACCACCAGCTGGGGGTGCCCAGAGCACCAATTTTAGCCTATTAGGAGCTATTAGTTGACACTGGTTGAGGCTAGCATGCTCAGGTTGACCAGCTGGTTTCTAATCCACTTGTCTTTGGTCATCTAAGCCAACCGTTGCAGCGAAGTAGTCAAGTATGAGCAAAGAATGACATGATCAGAGAAGGGGAATGCAGATTTACGTTACATTATCCAGCTGCGTCAAGCATTTAAAGCTTTGCTTTGTAGTCATAGCGAGCGAAGCTCGGAAAGGCTGCAGGCCTTTTGCGGAGCCTCGCAGTCATGCAATATAGCGTGAGTGTATGACGTCACCAAGAAATCCATATACAGGGACCAAGAAAGTCGTTGTGACACCATGTGCGGGCGTCGTGACACCATGTGCGGGCGTCGACACACCATGTGCAGGAGACTTCCGTTTTTGTATGTAGTTTAAGTAACGACTGATTTCATTGGTTGACAATGACGTAATGTATGGTACAATAACAAAAACGCTTCCATTGGATGAAATGTATGAATGAACGTGGATAAATGAAAACTGCATTCTTTATTTATCTATGCTATCATATCATTCAACATCCACAACATTCCACAATTCTGGTACATACCAGAATTGAGGTCATAATTAACCACAACATCATGACATGACCCAATTTCCTATCCTATGCTGGCAATGACAACATAATCATGAACATAGGCCCTACATATTATATGATCAATAAATCCTTGTCATGGCCATCAGGTATCGACAAAATGTAACCTACACTGTAGGCGTTTCCGTGTCAGATAGCGATTTAGTGCGTCGAGAGTTCGCCGAAGTCTCTGTAGACGGGGAATCCCCCGGAATGCGGGGAATCCCGGGGGTTTCCCTGTCGGTACATCACCAGGGACAGTCGCGGTGTTTACACTTGGAAACAACATCTGGACGGATAACTACCAGAGACTACGGCCATAGCGAAACCACAGCTGTGTCCCAATAAACAGGAGCGCGACATCCTGTGTAAACCTTAACAAGTTCGTCACGATCCTTACCTAAAAACTGCCGGTCTGACTCCAAAGGGGGGCCGTCGGCAGAGTTTGGCTTCTTTCTGTCAGCCATTTCGGAATGTTTACAAAATTCTGTATGTAAGCTGTGTTCTGATTGGACGTCTATGTTAAACTCAATCTCATTGGATGAGATACTTAAGCGCCATCTATTGTTATCAAGTAGAACTAACAAGGAAATTATGCTGCACAGCTGGGGTTTCTATGCTATATCATTATAATCTTATAATGTTGCTGTAACAACCGCATAAAATATTTGGTAACATATATTTTCTCAACACAGGTCAGCCTTATTTACGTCAAAGTATTAAAGATGATTTTATTGTAGCTTATTGGTAAGTGTTACTGGCTGTAATAGCCATTAAATGAACCATTGCCAGGCATAGACTAACTAGTGTAAGTGGACTAGTGTAGTACATGTACTAGTACTAGTGTAGTAGTGACAGTCAGTGATACCAGTGATATACATAAGGGGGAACTTACATCAGAGATTACATAACTGGATACAGGAGGGGAGATATTTTAGAGTTTTACTGGTGGTGAAATTGTTTTGGAAATAATAAACTAACACTTTATATGTGGGGTTTGAAGAGTTGAGGGGTATTTATTTTTGTGGGGTTTAAATATATGTGTAAGACGGGATGACAAGGAAGGGACAGACCAGAGACTTGGTTATGATATATGGACAGGACAGGAAGACAGGGGAGGGTGCAGACCTGATGCAGGATGCATGACGAAAGTATGGGCGGACAGGGAACATGAAGAAAGATAAGGCCTGGGGTTGAGCGACCAGTGGCCTGGGTGGTAGGGGAGATCTCCGTAGGTCCTTATTCTGGCCCTATAGGTAAGAAAAAAATATTGGCCCTGAAAATTAAGAATTTCTGTGACTGCCAGAGGAGAAAAAAAATCTTGATCAGGTCAAAAAAAGACAGACCCAAGAACATCAAATGTTTCAAGTAAGTCCATACTCAATTGGGCATCATCAACTGGATGGCAGGGCCTTTAAACCAGGACCCGTCATGTCTATATTTTAGACAGACAGATTCCCGAAAACCTCCTTTTTGGACAGACAAAAAATTCTAAGAAGAATTTTCAGTTTTGACGTTTGGGGGTAATAACCTAATATTTTCTAGCCAACCCATCTTTTAGGACATAGCTGAAGTTTAAATTGCCTTTTTTGACACAATAGGCTACTAAATGTAGTTAGTGTAAGGAATTGAAGCTAACTGTGTTATCATTATTATTATTAGTTTTATTAGTTTTATTATTATTATTATTATTATTATTATTATTATTATCATTATTATTATTATTGTTATTATTATTATTATTATTATTATTATTATTATTGTTATTATTATTATTATTATTATTATTATTATTATTATTATTATATTATTATATTAGTATTGTTATTGTTATTATTATCATTATTATCATTAGTAGCAGTGTCTTAGCCAGGATTTAGAAACTTGGTGCCTTAAATTGGCAGTTGTAAAGATTTGGGCGTCCAAATTTTTAGGAGGATCACAATATACTCATATTTCAACCATTAACATGTATAAATTCATCAAAATAAGGCATGATATCATTAAACAATGTCATGGGAATTATAAGGAGATGAAAAAAATCAATTACAAGCTTGAGATTGGGATTTTTAGAAATTCCACACAAAAATATTTGGGTGTCCTGAGGGGTTCTTTTAAGGGTGTGGGTGTCCAAAAAGGCACCCAGACGCCCTGCTGACTAATACCATGATTAGTAGTAGTAGTTTAGTAACTAGTACTTAGTAGTAGTAGTAGTAGTAGTAGTAGTAGTAGTAGTAGTAGTAGTAGTAGTTAGTGGTAGTAGTAGTAGTATTGCATTATACTATTAGTATTTATTGCAGTAGGTAGGGTCAACAGCTACTGGGATGGAAAAACACAAAGGCTTCTACTGGAGCTGTCATCATTTTATTGAACTCCGTGAAAACTGCAACAAAGTAGACAAAAAACACTTAATATTTAACACAACATTGCAGATAGTCACGTCACATACAAGTAGCAAACACTGGAATTCCATACATATTTCACTATAAATTACTGACAAATACATTTACTGACAAATATCACCATATTACATATAGCATACATATAGGTACACATAGCTGAGCTTAGTTTATTTCATACATAGTTGTTAAGTGTTACATACCTCTTTGCTCTCTCTCTACTTCAATTGTATAAGTGTGTGGATTATTCCTGCTCAGCTCACTGCCACATGTTATCATCATGAGAGTCAAAAGTGGTCTGACCAGTACACCCCTGGTCAGTGAGTATAGGGAGCTTGAACCAAAAGGAGGCTTGACCACATTCATTACGCATAAGAAACAAAGGGTTAAACATTTCAAGTATAGAGGGCAGCACCTTACTCAGGTAGCTAATTATAGAAAAGAAAAACATAACAATCATTACATGGCCCCTCAAAATGATTCAAATCATTTTCTTAGTATAGAGTATGTTGCAATTTCTTTTTAACAAATACCCTATAGCATGAAAGTGTTGATCATTAACACATTTAGTCCAAATATATACCTTTCAATCTGGTCTAATCAAACATCTTATATTATAAAACAATACAGTTATCAAATTTGCAATTCTTAATATATATCATGGCCCCTCGTAAGGAACCGAGCTAATTCTGACTCTCAACAAGGAGAATCAATTTCTGAATAGGGCGCTCTAGTAAAATCACTGGGGTTTTACGTTTGCCCTTTGAATCAAGTGATGGACAACCCATGGCAAGCTTGACCTTGCGAATGTGTCCATCAGCATCACATGACGTCTCAACAACTCTGGCCAACTTCCATTGGTTTCTCGGCAGATCATCATCCTTAACGATCACAATATCATCTTCTTGGATATTTCGTTTAGGTGAGACCCATTTCTGCCTAGGTTGGAGACTTGTCAAATATTCTATTTTCCACCGATTCCAAAATTTGTCAGTTAGGTACTGGACCCGACGCCATCTTTTACGTGAGTACATATCAGATGGTTCAAACTGACCGGGGGGTGGAAGTAGAACCTTCGATTTCATTGTTAATAAATGATTTGGGGTTAAAGGTTCTAAAGACATGGGATCATTGAGATTATCTGTTGTAAGCGGGCGGCTATTTACAATAGCAGAAACCTCGTACATGAAAGTCCTGAGTGACTCATCATCGAGATTCAGCCCGTCCTGATCCATCATGGAGGACAAAATGCTACGGACAGTGCGGATCTGTCGCTCCCACACTCCACCCATGTGACTGGAATGGGGAATGTTCATTTTGAACTCAATATAGTCGCATCCCTTTTCTAGAAGGAATTGCTTTATGCGACTCTCATCTATTTCACCTAGTCCTTTTCGGAGTTCATTTTTCGCGCCGACGAAATTGGTACCTCTATCGGAACGAAGTTGTCTGATTGGTCCCCGAATCGCCAAAAAGCGTCGAAGAGCGTTGATAAATGAATCAGTGCTCAACTCGTTAGAGACTTCAATGTGAATGGCAAGGGAAGTCATACAGGTAAATAGTGACCCATAGCGTTTTAGTTCTTTACGTCCTTCTTTGACGTACCATGGGCCGAAATAATCAACCCCGCAGTATACAAATGGTGGGGATGGCTCGAGTCGATCTTCGGGGAGATCAGCCATTTTTTGGTTCTGAGTGGTGAGGCGTATCTTTCTACATTTCACACATTTGTAGATATATTTCGATACTGCGGAACTACACCCGATGATCCAAAACCCGTTCTCTCTTATTTTACCAGTTGTCATACCACGACCCTGGTGTTCAACCTGTTGATGGCAATAGCCAATCACAAGGTCCGTAACATGATTCTTTCTCGGGAGAATAACAGGGTGTTTAAATTCACTGGAGAAACTTGCCCTCTTCAAACGACCCCCAACTCGTAGAACACCATGTTCATCGAGAAATGGATCAAGTTTGTACAGTGAACTTGACTTCTTCAAAAATCTATCACTTGGCTTGAGATCGGAATTGTTCAGAGCACAAAGATATTTGATTTCATTCTCAAATGCTCTACTTTGAACAATTTTGATAATTGCGATCTCTGCAGCAGACAAATCTGCTACTGTAATACACGTTTGGTCTGCAGATGAAACATTTGAATCCTGCACCAAATGGTTTTGTAATCTAGATTTGAGCTTCAAACACCGGGCTAGAGCTCGTTTTGCCCGAAACCAGTCGGAAAAGTACTCTAAACGCTCTGGTTCAAAGTATGGAGGAAACTCGGTTATTAGAGTTGTCAACACCTGAACTTTTTTCAGTTCTGGATCCTCCTGGGCTGGTTCTGGAACAACTGACTCAGCGTTCAGAGAAATGTCACCTGTCCATAAGAAATCAGGGCCAGTCAGCCATTTAGAATGGTCTACTAGCTCTCTAGGACTTAAACCCCGTGACGCATCGTCAGCAGGATTTTCTTCGGTTTTGACATATCTCCACTGATTTGGCTGTGTACGGTCACGGATTTGCTGGACCCTATTAGCAACAAACACTCGAAAGCGTTTAGTGTCACTGTTAATATATCCCAAAACAACCTGACTGTCTGTCCAAAATATCTCATTCACGTCAGTGTACTCTAGTTCTTGTTCTAAATTAGCACTGACTTTCACAGACAATAGGGCTGCTGAAAGTTCTAATCTGGGAACAGTTATGAATTTTAGGGGAACCACCCTAGCTTTTCCCATGACAAAGGCACAGTGCACTTGGCCTTCAGCATTTTTGAGTCTTAAATAGGAACATTGGCCATAACCGTTAGTACTGGCGTCAGAAAAATGGTGAAGTTCAGCTGATTTTACTTCTCCAAAATTTTCTGGTTTAAAACACCTAGGTACTTTGAGGGTCTCAAGAAGAAACAGGTCATTTCTCCATTGTTCCCAGCGGGATCTGAGAGTATCTGGCAATGGAGTGTCCCATTCTGAGTTGTCGCTGCACATTTCTTGCAGGATCTGCTTTCCTACAAGGACAACTGGAGCTAAAAACCCAAGCGGATCATAAATGGAACTCACGGTTGATAAGATCCCTCGTCTTGTGAGAGGTTTATCTTGGAGCGTGATGCGGAATCGAAAGGTATCTGACTCTACGCACCAACTAACCCCTAAGGCCCTTTCAATCGGAAGCATGTCACGGGCCAGGTCAAGATCTTTGACTCCTTTAGAACAATCTTCAGGAGGAATGGCCATCATAACATGCTTTGAGTTTGAGATAAATTTATGTAATCTGAGACCTCCCTTTCTGCATAGTGCTTTCGTTTTGTCAATCAGTTCGATAGCTTCACTTTCATTGGGTACTGATTTTAACCCATCATCTACGTAGAAATTTCTATGTACAAAATTGGACGCTTTCGACCCATAATCTTTCTCATAATCTGTAGCTGTCTGTTTCAAGCCATAATTGGCACAGCCAGGAGATGATCCAGCTCCAAATAAATGTACAGTCATACGAAATTCTACTGGCTCAGATTCATAATTTCCATCCTCCCACCACAAAAAACGCAGGAAATCCCGATGTTCAGGAATAACATGGAATTGATGGAACATTGCTTCTATGTCGCACATAAAAGCAACTTGTTCTTGACGAAATCTACTCAAAACTCCAACCAATGCATTCGTAAGGTTTTGGGCCATGAAGCAGGTGGTCATTTAGGGATTCGTCTTTATATTTTGCACTGCAGTCGAAAACGACTCTAATTTTATCTGGCTTTTTTGGGTGATACACCCCATGGTGCGGAATGTAGTTTATACACCCATCTTTCCCAAAAAGCTCAGATTCAGGCACTTTTTCTGCATACCCTTTGTCTAATAGGTCATGCATGAGTGTGGTATATTCATTTCTGTACTTCATGTCACGTTTCAAGTGCCGTTTCAGATTCTTAAGGCGATGGAGTGCCAAGATCTTATTATTCGGGAGAATAAATTCTGATGATTTGAATGGCAGCGGCATTTCATAATGGCCATTTTCTTTCTGATGAATTCCGTCTCTCAGAATAGAGAGGAATTGAAGGTCATCTTGCGAGTAAGTAACCTCATTGGGCCCCTTTTCAATGAAATCCATTTCAAACAATCTAACAATCTCTGAAGGAGATACCTCTCGGGTAGATGTATTCAGGCAAAACTGAACACTTTCCTGTTCCAAATACTTCAAAGACTTTAGATCTGATTCATTGAAAAGCTCCTGTTCACTAAGGCACCAATACTTATCATATGTCATATCCTGGTCACGGCACCAATTCTTATCAAAAGTAACCGGAGCCTGTACCTCACAAGCAAGAACTCGATGACTGATTCCGATAGGATCACAGTCAGATTCATTGCATTGTTTTGAGTCTACGATCCCTACGATTCCCCAACCGAGATCAGTCCTCTGTGCGTAGGGTCCACCATTGACTGGTGCAATAACCTCTTGAGGAAATAGAGCCCTCGGACAATTATAGCCAATCAAGAGGCCCACTTAGCACGTGCTAAGAGGCATCAATCTATCGGCGATCTCTTCTAAATGAGGCCATTTTCTTGCCATATCAGGGTTAGGAATGTGGGCACGGTTGGATGGAATCATATTCCTAGAAAAAGTAATTGGGAGGGGGATTTTCTGGGAGTTATCAAAACCTCTAACCATTAATCCCTCAAACCGTTTACAGCTGGTCCTTTTATTCTTTGAGGCCATAGTAGAAAGTAAAAGCATACTGTCTGAACCCTCAATGTTCAGCTCATCAGACGTACGGTCAAGAATAAAAGTAGTGTCGGATTGAGTATCCAACATGGCATATATCAACATTTCGTGATTTGGAGCATCACGGTGAGATATCCAAACTGGAAGTATAAGTGAACTTTTGCAAATTTCACTAGTTCCGCTGAGATGACAAACACTAATGTTACTCACTGATTTAGGTATAGTTGAGTTTTGATCCTGACCAGATTGAATAGGTTTTGCTGTCTCAGTTTTAGGTACTTCATTTTTGAACATATAGAGATTGCCATGTAATACTGTTGGATGGGACTCTTGGCAAGTTTTGCATTTACTCTTATTCCGACATGTGAAAGATCTGTGACCACGCTTCAAACAACCGAAGCAAAGACCCTTTTCCATTATGAAGGCCTTAATTTCACTCACAGGTCTAGATAAGAATACCTTGCATTCATCAAGGGGTTGCTCTTTATGACAATAAATGCAGTTAGGATTAACCTTTTGGAAATTTTGTCTAGAACCTTCATTTGTTTCTGTAGCGAATGCACTCACACCATAGGTTTTCTTACCCTGGTCACTTTTGCCCTTTTTAATGGACTCATCCTGTTGATTACCTTTCAACGATTGTAGGGAGGTCACTGGATCACAGGCGATATTTGATTCATTTACCATAAACGCCCTAAATTCACTAAAGGGGGGAAACCCTCTTCCATTTTCTTTAGACGCAGCGGCAATTCTTCCCCATCTAGAGACAAGCCAATCAGGCAATTTTGCCAGAATCTTTCTGTTCTCACGACTGTCATTAAGTATGCTTAAACTACCTGTAATCTGCATGGCAGTTTCGCATTGTCTAAGGAAGTCCGAAAATTTCCGTAGAGCTTCTCCGTCACGAGAGGGAATTTTTGGCCATGAATCTGATCTGTCTCTGAAAGCGTTCGCTACTACGAAAGGGTCCCCATACCTTTGATCCAGTAACCTCTTGGCATCTTCATAAGCATCTTCTGTTGCCAACAAAAAATATCCTTCAATTGCTTCCCTTGCAGGACCACTAAGGTATTTTTTCAAGTAGTGGATTTGTTCAGAAGAGGGAATTCCTTTTTGATCAATTAAGGTTTGAAATGCACTTTTCCAGCCAGGGTATTTTAATGGATTTCCATCAAAAACACTCGGCTCTGGGGGAGGCAGGCGATTCAAATTCACTTGCTCAGCAAAGGATGTAGCAAGGTTTAAAAGCTGTTGCTCTGCACTCATTCCTACAGGTTTACTCTGTTGACTATTTTGCATTGTAGTAACAACAGGTATTCCTGCGGGATACACCCATGTGCTCTGAGTATTCAACCCACTAAGTTGTCCTGCAAAGGTAGTTTTGGATTTTGGTACAAATTCATTCACATAGGGGTCTAGAGTTCTACTAGGTTTAAACATATCTGTAGATTGAGGAACCGGTTCAGATTGTATAAGCGTAGGCTGAAAAGTAGACATTTTGACTTCTACAGAGGCTGGTTCTTTAGAGATCTCAGCAGTTTGAGAGTATGAAGTAACAGGCACCTGAACACTTGACTGAGCAAGTACGTAATCCTCTACAAATTTCTGTTTTGTATCTGAAAGTAGAGATTTATCCTCAATATCAAATGAGGTGTTCAAATCCTGTTCAACTTTCAAAATTGCATCTACCCTAGCCTGAGCCATGTCAATTTCCTTCATAGTCTTAAGCTTTTCTAATTCGGCTGTCTGTCTGGCTTCAGTATCTATATATTTGAGTTTAGCTCTGAGGGCAGCTGCCTGAGCAGCTGCGTCAGCACGTTTAGAAGCAGTTGAAAGTTGAGATGATCTCGATCTATGAGAGGAATGATGACTACGATTGGATCTACCTGAAACTCTAGAGCGAATTTCACTCCCTTCCATTTCATTTATACATTCAGTAATCCTCCTAAGGAGTTGATAGTTCTGACCTTCAATAGACTCATATCTCTGGGATTCTTCACCATTCCTAGATCCCAATGTCAGTAATTCATTTAAAGTTTCATATGCCTCATTCACATCATTCATTTCTCTGTTCAGAAAACCAGATTCCCTTTTTAAGGCATTTATATCCTTTGATTCAGACAAGAGACGCTCAATACGTGTAGCACGACGGCGCCACGCAGTGATTTTGCTTCTTAAATTCTGTTGCTTTAAATCAATTTGATATTCCAAACCTTTGTCTGAATATGAGCGTACTCTTACATCACCACCAGTGGCTCCCTCTGGGAGAGAGTCCGCAGTGTTCATAGTTGGGTCAGATATTGGTGGAATCACATTTGAAGCCATAGTTGTATTTGTAAAAGACACAATGTTCATAGGCACTGTAGTAGTATTCCTACACCACCGCAAAGTAGCGCTATTCTCAAAGTCACACACATCGATATAGGTATAGGAACACAATATCACACATATAAGATACAAAGATTCCATATGCAACATGCCTAGCATAGAAGTGTCTCAAATTTCAAAACTGCAGGTCAAGCAGTCCAAGGCAATTAATTCTCAGTTCTAAAGCAGTCCTGCTTTAAGAGTTCAATTCAATATATACTGAGAATGTCTTGTTTGATACCTTGTGTTTCAAGCAGTCCTATGGGCGTCGACCTCTGGCTTGCAGTCTTCTAGCAGGCAGGAGTGGCCCAGAATTGTCTTTCTCACTTTCCTGGAGTTTCTTATCCTTCCTGGAGATGTGGCATTACCATTCAGTGTTGAGCAGGCTTCTACCATTCAGTGTCGCACAGCAGTACAGATGAAAGGAGAGTTTTCACTATTGCAGTAGGTAGGGTCAACAGCTACTGGGATGGAAAAACACAAAGGCTTCTACTGGAGCTGTCATCATTTTATTGAACTCCGTGAAAACTGCAACAAAGTAGACAAAAAACACTTAATATTTAACACAACATTGCAGATAGTCACGTCACATACAAGTAGCAAACACTGGAATTCCATACATATTTCACTATAAATTACTGACAAATACATTTACTGACAAATATCACCATATTACATATAGCATACATATAGGTACACATAGCTGAGCTTAGTTTATTTCATACATAGTTGTTAAGTGTTACATACCTCTTTGCTCTCTCTCTACTTCAATTGTATAAGTGTGTGGATTATTCCTGCTCAGCTCACTGCCACATGTTATCATCATGAGAGTCAAAAGTGGTCTGACCAGTACACCCCTGGTCAGTGAGTATAGGGAGCTTGAACCAAAAGGAGGCTTTACCACATTCATTACGCATAAGAAACAAAGGGTTAAACATTTCAAGTATAGAGGGCAGCACCTTACTCAGGTAGCTAATTATAGAAAAGAAAAACATAACAATCATTACAGTATTATTGTTGTCATTAAATTATTATAATTATTCTAAATATTATTACTATTATCATCATTATTATTATTATTATTATTATTATTATTATTATTATTATTATTATTTTTATTTTTATTAACATTATTATTATTATCATCGCTATCATCATCATCATCATTATTGTTATTATTATTATTATTATTATTATTATTATTAAATCATTGTTATCATTATCATTGTCAATAATATTAGTAGTAGTAGTAGTAGTAGTAGTAGTAGTAGAAGAAGTAGTAATGTCGTCACTATCTCCATTGTCATCAGCATTGTCATCCTCATCTTTGTTGATGTTGTTGTTGCACTGTTTTTATGGATACCAATATAACACTGCCTGTTTTCTCTCCCTGTAGGGGGCGTGGCCGTAGGCACACCGAGACCATGGCGCCGCGAGAGCAGGAGCAGGAGACGACGGTCGTGGTTGCCCGTAGCACCATCGTGGAGTACCAAGGCTTTGCACATAACTCTGTCATGCGCTGCAGTGTCCTGCAGATCCTCCTGGGCTCGGGGATGACCGGCCTGTCTCTCTGTGGGCTCATACTGGTCGCAATGGGGGACGCTAGAAGGGACTATAGAATCTGGGATGGACTGTTGGTTGGTGAGGATGATTTTTTTTGTTGTTGATTTTTTTTTAGATCTTATGAAAAGGTTTTTAAATGATTTCTAACATTTCTTTATACTTGATTAATTCAGAGATCTTAAATACTCACAAAATGAAAAAAACATTTCTTGATTTATTTTGAGATACGAAAAGTTATAAAATGAAAGCAGGGCTCGAACAATTGGCATAGTCCCATCTCCCGGGAGATCTGATTTCCAAAAACAGCCCTGCCGGGCTACCTAAAGTTGGATTCAGGTAGTCCCGCTGGACTACCTGAATCCTGGGGAAGTTCCCCA
The DNA here is from genome assembly GCA_963942565.1 of Maea johnstoni. Taxonomy (NCBI): domain Eukaryota; kingdom Metazoa; phylum Annelida; class Polychaeta; order Spionida; family Magelonidae; genus Maea; species Maea johnstoni. The sequence goes on from OZ012699.1 coordinate 30,528,230, forward strand.
CTGAAATGGTACAAAATGGTAGCGAAAAAAAGAAAAAATATAGCATCCCTTAAGCATGCAACCAACAAAATAGAAGAAAAAAGCATAACTACCATTACTAACATGATAAGGGGGAAAGAGAACCTTTTTGCCTTTTTGGAGTGAATGGCGGGGCTACCTAAAATGCTGGCGGGACTACCTGATTTCGGGTTCAGGTAGCCCCGCCAGCCTACCTGGTCCTTCTGGGGACCGTCGAGCCCTGGAAAGATTTTTGTACTTGATTAATTCTAGTAAAGGTTGAGGTAGGACTAGTAGATTACAGGTGCTACTAGCCCTACCAGGCTTGTATTATGTTTTAGTTATTTTCGGACCACTCTAGTCCTTTCAGGTTTGATTGGCATCCTAGCATCAGAGAGGAAGGACTGTTATTATTAATATTATTATTATTATTATTATCTATATTTTAATACT
>OZ012699.1:30533679-30536258 GCA_963942565.1 Maea johnstoni
AGGGCTCGAAATTAGCTAGAGCCAAGGATTCCAACTCTCATGTAGCTGCCTTAAATTTCTATAGGGAGCCCAAAGATATGCTGTTAAATACACACAACACATTTATGAAGATAATGAATATGAAATTGGGCTCTCTAGAAAATAATCCTTATTTTCATTCCTGAAAACAATATTGGACATCCCTAGGGTCATTGGGCGATCTCTATAGTGGTAAGTTTATGCTATGCCACTGAGATTCTTAAAAGGCATAATATATAAGAATAAAATGTTGATGGTGTTTTTATTAGTGCAATATGTATATATCATGGTAGATGGATGGCAACTGTTTTGTATTGCCAGCAACTAGTTAATGGTTCCAAGGCATTTATATTTATAGTTATATTTGTAGTTATAATTATATATATATATATATATATATATATATATATATATATATATATATATATATATATATATATATATATATATATATTCCTATATACAAACTTTAAGAATTGTTACAAAAGGCAAACAGGGTATGTGTATAAATGAATATTTTGTATTCCCAGCTACTAGTCAATGGAAGGCATTCATGGTTTGAGTTCTATTATATATATATGTACAGCTTGGAAGCCCTGAGAAGAATTTGGTACCATTGGTTTAGCCAGCAGGGCGGCACTTGAACTACCAAAACACCCAAAAAACAACTCTCAAGACCCCTCTTCCCCCCCCCCCCCCCCCAAAAAAAAAAAAGAATTATGAGTCATTTGTTAACCCTTTCCATGCTGAGGGTCCTTTCGTCCATGGGAGAAAAATACAAAAACTTTTGAAAACCATCCAAACCCTGTCATGTTGGTATTCATTAGAAAGCTCTCGTCGAGTACTCTCAGATGAGTACTCATTTGCCAGGGTTTCAGTAATTTTTTAGGTTTTTGCATCATTTTGTATTGGCAAATTAGCCACCAGCAGCATAAGGGTTAAAGGTTTTCCACCTCAGTACGATTCCCATGGCATTGTTTATGAATATTATGCCCTGTTTCAATACATGTTTATGGTTGTAATCTGAGTATATTGTTGTCTTCCATAAAAAATAGGACAACCAATTGTTAAATTGCCAAGTTCGGGTACCCAGTTTCTGTATCCTGGCTAAGACCCTATCTGCTACCATCTGCAGGGCTCAACATTAACTTCTGGTGGCACTTGCCAAGTAAGGCAGGTTTACTTTAATTTCTAACTGCCCAACAAATTTAACCTGCCCTGCAAAAGGTGTGATAGAATGAATATGAAAGTGTATGTACTATACTTTTACCAATGAACTGTTTTCCTGCTATAATTTTACCTGTACTGTTTTCCCTTGTGTTATAGTATCTCTGTAGTTCCATGATGAAATCTTACCTGCCATGTAGGGCAGGTACATTCTGATTTTTACCTGCCCGTCAGCCATTTTAAACATTTTTACCTGCCTGGGGCAGTAGGGTAGTCCTTAATGTCAAGCCCTGACTACCATCTGTCATTTGAGATACAATCTCAGAATTACGCACAATTTCTGTTTCATACAGATTTCTTTCCAAATTTTATCTATGTACAATAAAGTGCAGTATAGTTAATATAGTTAACTGTGATATATGTCAAACTCAATAAGGCGACAGTTACTTGATTTATTGGTTCCCGGATCCGCCGATCAAAGTGGAATAGACCCGACGGGAAAATAAATGTGATACCCCCACTTTATTTTGTGCTCTACTGCCGAGCCGTATGTAGGTACACCCAACCTATTAAAAATTTACCATGGATGGTAATAGAACTACTAAACTATGAGAATATTGATACCACAGCAATACATCATTACAATAGCAACGCAATACAGTGTTGTTGAAATGCATCATCTTATTAAAAAATCATTCTTTTGATATTCAAAAATATGGTTTAAGTATGTATTTTATTACTAGCCAAAAAATCACTTTATTATTTTACCTCCCTCCCGACTGTTTGCTCACTTAGATTTTTGTGTGTTAAAAAAAAAAAGAAAAACAAATCAACAATATTTTAATTACCTTCCTCCCAACCCTGTAAAATTGGTCTGGGAAGGATCCGGGAACCAATAAATCAAATAACCGTCGCCTAAGGTCCTGTGACTAATTGTATGATTTTTGTTACGGTCTATTTACAGAGTACAAATATAAAGTAAAATATTTAAAATATCTTTCTGGATTTTTTGATTTATTGCTTCAGTGTCCTTGGTTTGATTGCTTGATTCATTGCAGCTACCAAACTGCTAATGACATGGTTACCAAACAACTGAGATAGGCTATTAATACAGGTGAACTTGGATATGACAGACTCAATGGGACCAGGAAAATTGGTCCGTCATATGCAAAATCGGTCGTATACATATCAAGAATACTTGATATGCATCGGACTGGGGCCAAGCATAGCGTCCGTCATATGCAAAAATCTGTCTTACAGTGGTCCGTCATATCCAAGTTCAACCGGAGACTAAAATGACCAGTCCCAGAGTCCCAGTACCTCCATTTCTTGTGTGGTAGGATGTAATTAAACAGCAATACACTTCTTGTATGAAGATTGTCAGTGGTGGGAAC
>OZ012699.1:30541458-30577420 GCA_963942565.1 Maea johnstoni
TACCACAGCAATACATCATTACAATAGCAACGCAATACAGTGTTGTTGAAATGCATCATCTTATTAAAAAATCATTCTTTTGATATTCAAAAATATGGTTTAAGTATGTATTTTATTACTAGCCAAAAAATCACTTTATTATTTTACCTCCCTCCCGACTGTTTGCTCACTTAGATTTTTGTGTGTTAAAAAAAAAAGAAAAACAAATCAACAATATTTTAATTACCTTCCTCCCAACCCTGTAAAATTGGTCTGGGAAGGATCCGGGAACCAATAAATCAAATAAACGTCGCCTAAGGTCCTGTGACTAATTGTATGATTTTTGTTACGGTCTATTTACAGAGTACAAATATAAAGTAAAATATTTAAAATATCTTTCTGGATTTTTTGATTTATTGCTTCAGTGTCCTTGGTTTGATTGCTTGATTCATTGCAGCTACCAAACTGCTAATGACATGGTTACCAAACAACTGAGATAGGCTATTAATACAGGTGAACTTGGATATGACAGACTCAATGGGACCAGGAAAATTGGTCCGTCATATGCAAAATCCGTCGTATACATATCAAGAATACTTGATATGCATCGGACTGGGGCCAAGCATAGCGTCCGTCATATGCAAAAATCTGTCTTACAGTGGTCCGTCATATCCAAGTTCAACCGGAGACTAAAATGACCAGTCCCAGAGTCCCAGTACCTCCATTTCTTGTGTGGTAGGATGTAATTAAACAGCAATACACTTCTTGTATGAAGATTGTCAGTGGTGGGAACTTGGCTTTAAGTTGAGAATACTCTAAGAAACTATTTCGGCCTATGTTTTATTCATGGTGGAATTGTCATAAAAGTTTAGCTAGCTAACGTCACAGTAAAATGTGTACAGGTTCCATCATTTGTGTATGTAAAGGGAAGGAATCTTGTACTTGTCCCATGACACAAAATCATTCACTCATGCAAGATTCCTTCTCTTTCCATCCACGCATGATGGAACTTCTTTGTCTGATCATTTCACTAGCTGCCAATAGAGGGAGTTGTTGGATTGACCCGTTTCCCTGGTGATGGCATGGTGACTTACTCTGCTATCCAAAGTTAGATCAAAATCTTAGACTACTGTATTCGCCTTTAAAAGTGCTAAAAATTTTGCTTTCCATTAAGAGACCACCTCTATTAAGAAACCATATTTTCATTTCCCCTGGTTTAACGTTATAGTTTAAATGACCATCTATTAAGGGACCACCTGTCTTAAGAGACCATATTTTGGTCTTCCCTTGGGTGGTCTCTTAATATAGGTTTGACTGTAGATAAAAAGCAGGAGATTTATTTGAAGGATGTAATTTTGGGGCTGTTATGAGGAGCGCGAAAATAGCAAAAACTAAATGCCTGTAAAAAAACAGTTCTACAGTATGATGAAGATGTGATAATCACTACAGTACATTTTTTAAAGACCTACCTCTGACACCAAAACGAGGCTGACACATTTTTTTTCACAAAATGCATGACCTCAACTATATATAGTGTAAAAATGATGAAGTAATGAACAACACAATATACATGACCTTAAATATATATAGTGTAAAAATGATGAAGTAATGAACAACACAATATACATGTAAATATTCCAAAAAATACCTTCCCGTTTATTTCAGCTAGAAATATACATCCTGTTATAAGCAAACATACCTATGTGATAACTTTATGGATAAGGGATTTGTACCTTTAACCCATTTACACTCAGAGCGGCCAAAAGCGGCCTGATAATTTTGGATATATTTTACTTACATAAGCATTCTCTTGGGAACATTTGAAGGAGAAATGTAGATCAGAACCCAAACCACAACTCTCCTTCAAATATGTTGTGAACTTTCGCTTTATTCACAAGTTATTTTCAAAAGTATAAGAGTAGCAGACGATACCTTCTAGAGAAACTTTGAGTGTTAATGGGTTAAGCCAGCACAGTCAGAAAAGTACATAAACCAATTACAAATCCTCAATTGTGGTAAACATATTAGGCAAAAAAAGCTACCTGCATACTCATAATACTTATTTCCTTATCAGTTTCATTCACAACCATTTCTATCTCTTAGTGAATTATGCCTTATTCACACCAGAGTTCCTGAGAGGATTTTACCCTATCTAACATCCTCACCCATAATAATAGACTTATTCAAAGAAAAGAGTAAGAGATTTTAAATTTTTACATACACTAATATTACAGGTGAACTTGGATAAGACGGACTCAATGGGACCAGGAAAATTGGTCCGTCATATGCAAAATCCGTCATATACATATGACGAATACTTGATATGCATCGGACTGGGACCAAGCATATCGTCCATCATATGCAAAAATCCGTCGTACAGTGGTCCGTCATATCCAAGTTCACCTGTATAATCATCACTTTTCCTCTTAACAGTGTCCAACCCTACATATAACAACCACTGATATTTTCAAAATGACTCCATTGCCAGTCCTTCTTTCCCCAAACTGCGAATAGAACCAGATGGATGTGTATATATATATAAATATATATATATATATATATATATATATATATATATATACATACATACATACATACATACATACATATATATATATATATATATATATATATATATATATATATATATATATATATATATATATATATATATATATACATATATATTGGTAGATTTGGCAGGAGAGGTTCCAATCTAGAACATAAAACTTCTAATCACTGTAACAAATACTATTTATTATGCAAAAGAAAAAAGATTGACAATAAATCTCCCCATTATGTTTCATTGTCCATTTTATTTTATGTTAGTCTGGACCTTAGTCTTTGGTTCGTATGCTCATCTATTCTAAAATCATTAATACTTGTCACTAAACTGATTTCTGTCCATTATTCTTATTGTGGTTTTTATTGCTGTAGTTTTTAAGTAAAAGTCCCGGTAAAAGCGCTACCATGGCAACTAGGAAGAGCTTGATAAGCGTCCAACTTGTGAAGACATCGTCTAGAGACTTGACCTCGGAGAGAATGCAGCCTGTCTGTACGCAGATAAAATTATACGGCATCAGACCTACAAAACAAAGATGATATTTATAACACAAGAGAGAACAAGAGTGACGCCAATGGTGTCAAGGTGTCAATTCATGTGTGTGTTGGCTTGGCCTTTTTTTCTAAACTTTTCTTTTCTTTTTTGCATGCTATGATTCATTACTGTTTTTCTTGCATTTTTTGATGGTTAAAATTGTTTGTATTGGTTGGGGAAAATGAATACAAGGATATATATTATATGACATTGGACCAACAGAAAAGGAGGACCATTGTATCATTAGAGAAGATAATGAATACAGGGATGATATTATATGGCATTAAACTTATAAAATAACAGACACTTTTTGTATTCCCAGAGAAAATACACTTACAAATAAATTATGATTATGAAATTACTTGTGACCTACCAGCGATATCTATACATACTTCTCTGGACCTACTTAACAAAGGAAATGTTTATGTACTTAGTAAATTATGTGTATTCATCTTTACGTGGATTAGATGATAGGCATAAGTCCTGTGAAACAATGGACACTTTTATAGCGAAAAAACAGCTCATATCCACACAGATGAACTTAAATGGCAAACGTAAAAAAACAAAATTATTAAATTATATTTTAAAAGATATTATTATTCATTAACATTACTACTCAATGTTTTACATAACCAAAGTCATAATCAGACCAGTAAAAATGATCCAAATCTTGGGATCTACAACTACTTACCTATGAATACTGATAAGGCAAATATGTGTACTGGCACGTTGACTATGGGAGCGGCCATATTGAGGAACCAGTTGGGTGTCACGGGGAAGAGCCGGAGAAACAGGCAGAAAAAGAAAAGACTCTGCATATTCTCCTCTATCTAAAAACAAAATAATAATATCATATTATAAGTATGAATGTAGGAATTAACCCATTAATGCTCACAGTGGCCAAAACTGCCTGACGATTTTGATAAAATCTTGCAGGCAAAAGCCAAGTTAGAAAAATATTTGAAGGAGATATGTTATTCAGAATACTACTTACAACTCTCCTTCAAATATTTTGTAAAATCTTTCAGAATTCAAAAGTTATTATCAAAAGTATCATAGATCCAGACGAAAATTTCAAGCAAATCTCTTATGCATTAATGGGGTTATTAAAACAATTACTAAAAGAAATGAAATTTCATTTATCTTCACTTTTCTCAGCCATACTTCTGCGAAAGTCATGACTAGCCAATTGTATCTTGTGGAGGAAATATGAGTATATGGCAAAAAACACCACCTCACCTCAAGTCACTGACAACTTTCTCACATGCCCCAGCCATATCATACTTAATGATATAATGTAAAATTGAAATTTGCTAAAGTATCAGAATAAAATGGACAAGTGAAAAATGACCCTCAGATATATAGCCTGCAACATTTAGTTATGAGAAATTTAAGTCTCTTGAGGGTAATTAAAAATTATCTTGTGCAATATATTCCCCATGTTATTCCCTTGAAATTCTATTGGTTTAATTACCATAAAAAAACTACATGGATTTAAAAAATCATACAAAGTGTCAGTATAGATTCCTTTTTTCAGTATATCAGAAGCAATTATCAAATATTTGGCAAAATTTAATGAATGATAGAGAGATCTGGTAACAATTTCATTTCAGGGCCATTTCATGAGAAGCATATAAGAGGCAAGGAAAACAACAAGAAATGAAATTTTGATTATCATCACTTTTCCTGCCATATATAGGCTAAATTGTGACTAGCCAGTCAAAAATGTTTGTTTTTTCCAAATAACCCAGCTAAATCACCATCAAACCACAAGTCATTTTAAGCTTTTTCAGTGATCAAATAAATCGTAAATTCATGTAATGAATATCAGTTTAGATACTAATTCTGTTAGTTACAGGTAATAACCTATGTTGATTAATATGTACAAACGTTTTGTTTGATATTTAATTTTGTTGATCCTTTTCTCTGTGTGTATATGTTTACATAAAAATATTTGTATTATGTATGATTTTGCGCGAAAGTGCAGTCAATAAAGCATACTATACTATTGGTAACTTTCTCACATACCTAGCCCAGCCGGGATGCAAACCCTGGCACTAGTGAGAGACGCCAAGCAGTCAGTGGCAATGCCTTAGACCACCAGGCCATCGAGGCAGGGCCTAATAATGTAACATTAAATATCACTGTTGATATGTCAATGAACCTCAATGTAACAACATACTATAGCTTACTGCTGCAACACATTTTCACTGAATAAAGTAGGGGTGTGAGCTAGTGCTCGGACGATTACTCCTATGGTCGAGCATTCGGTCGTCACGCCATGCTCGACCCACGGTCGACCATGCCAAGGAATGGTCGACCGAAAACGAGTATAATGAATTAGCGCTAGTCTGTCCAAAAGCAAAAATATTACACAATGAAAGTAACTTACCATGCCGCCAACCTTCCTATCTAGCAAAATATCTACCATGAAATGAAAATAAACTTACCTTTATGTTGTTGTTGCTGTTGTTTCCTCACCTACATCTACGCAGCGCTTCGTCGTTGTGAACAACATGGCTAACTGCGCACTGCGCATGTACTTATTCTATTACTTCTGGGGGACCGGCGCCGCTTCTGAATTGTCCCGACATGGTCGACCATGGTCGAGTATCGGTCGGCAGTTTCTGCCGATTACTCGACCATGATATTTTCAACGATTCCGAGCACTAGTGTGAGCAGGGTTTTAGCCAGGATTTCAAAAATGCCTGTCCAAAACAGCAATTTCAAAACATCTGCCCGTCCAGATTAAGCTGCTTATCTACTTCAAATCCTTATACCAGCTACATTTAATAGCCTAGTGTGTCAATAAGGACAATTTACACTTCAGCTATGTCCTCGAAGATGGTTTGTTAGGAAAGTATTTGGTTATTACACCCTAAAATCAAAATTGAAAAATCATCATAGGAGTCGGTCCTGGCTAAGTCCCTGGGTGTGAGGGAGGTTGGGGAGGTTCAGAAGGCCAGATAATGTCCTCTGGCTTGCTGCCCCTTCCAATTTTTTCAGAAAAGGGGGAGAGGGCAGGGAGGGGGGGGGGGGTGGGGCAAGGTATGTGTGGTCTGAAGGAATATGACAATTTCTTGTACCTTTTGTTGAAGAAGACCTATTTTATCAGGGAAGAACCTTAACACATGACTTTTCCCGCAATATTTGGATAGAAGATAGCAGCATGTGGCGCCACCTGTTGTTAGGAAACAGGCCATTGGAAAACCATAAAACACACCAAATAACGCGCCGGCCAGTAGGTTCTGAAAAAAAGAAAAGAAAAACAATGTGAGAGATATAAAAAGTTGCTTTCATGCTTCAACAACCTTGCAGATGGGTCGATAACTACCTTATAGTATTTCCCTTTCAGGATAAGTAATGAAAGTATATATATATATATATATATATATATATATATATATATATATATATATATATATATATATATATATATACATATATATATATACATATATATATATACATATATATATATGTATATATATATATATGTATATATATATATATGTATATATATATATATATATATATATATATATATATATATATATATACATATATATATACATATATATATACATATATATATACATATATATATATATATATATATATATATATATATATATATATATATATATATATATATATATATATATATATATATATATATATATATATATATATATATATATATATATATATATATATATAAACATGCTTTTATTTAATTGATAAGCTTAACAAAATTTATAGTTATAATTTCAGGGTTCCAGACCATTTAAACTAAATGTAACATTTTTTTTGGAAGAGAATAATCACAGAAAACTATTTCATATTTTCCATGTTCCAAAAATATTGTTTTTAACGTCAGGGCAATTGAATGCATGTGACAATACTTGTTTCAAGCCTCAAGAAAAGTGTTTCATATACAACACTAGAAGAAATGGAAAATAGGATAAATGTTTTCTTTATAACTTCTTACTTATCTAAAATCATTCCAAAATGATAACTACTTCATAATGACTTCATCTGTTAATCAACAATGTATCCATGGAAAATGTGATACTACACAGGAAAATAAACAACCCTAAATTTGACCTATCTATTGTGTTTATATTGGGAAAAATAATAACTGCATACAATGTTCAAGCATCTGCATAATAATGCATAAGGCCTAAAAAAATAAATTGTTAGTTTCCTGTAACGGTCTGAAAATAAAATACGGTAGGTAGGTCGGTAAAAAGATTTTTTTGTATTATTTTTTTGGTCAAAAATGTGTGTTTTACGCATGTTTACGTTGATTGGGAGTTGGATGGGCGATAAAAACTTTAGGGTAGGGATTTTTTTGAATAAAAACTTGTTAGGGTAGGGTTACAGGAAACAAACAACTTTTTTTTAGGCCTAATATGCATTCCGATTTTATCTATGAAAAAAATGTCTCTCAGGTAATTTCACCTGTTTTTAGGATAGGAATGCAAAGTTCTCTGATCAACAAAAACAAAATTGATTCTTCGTCTGACCTAGGTAATACAAAATACACATTTTCTTAACCCATTAATGCTCAGAGCTGCCAAAACAGGCCTGACAATTTTAGAAATATTTTTTTAACAAAAGCATTTTTTGGAAAATAATTTAAGGTAAAATGTTAGAGAGAAGTCAAACAACAACTCTCCTTCAACTATTTCGTGAACTTTTTCTTTATTCCAAAGTTATTTTGAAAAGTATGAAAGTAGCAGATGATACTTTCTAGATGAACTCTAAGTGTGAATGTATTAATACTATGCAAACAACTCACCAGAAAAACTGAGCCCGGTATAGCGAAGGTCTGTTTATAGATGTAGGCCGAGGAGAATAGGAGAACAACATATGATATGTGATCCGTCTTATACTGCTTCAGGAGAGCTGCTAGATTCCCAAGATCCTCAAGGTTAGACGGAAATTTTAACGCAACCCTGAAAAAGCAAATATAAATGTAACCCTTATGTTGCTGGTGGCTAATTTGGCCGATACAAAATGATACAAAAACCTGAAAAATTATGGAAACCCTGGCACATAGGTACTCATCTGAGAGTACTCAGCAAGAGCTTTCCAATGAATACCAACAAGACAGGGTTTAGATCCATGGTTTTAAACAATCTTTGTGTCCTTGTGCTTTGGACGAGAGTATAGTCCCAGCTTGGGATGTCATCGATAGTCGACAAATCGATAAATCGCCATTTTCCCTTTGTCAATTAAATCGGATCGAATGGTTGGGTAATTGGTGCCTATCGAATCGAAATAATCTGTACCCCAATAATGGCGTATGATTATTTATAAATAATACAGTTTTCCCACACATTTTCCTGTTAAACTAACACAAAGTGAAACGCTGACTAAATATTGAAGTATTTTCTATGGCTTTTGTAAGAGAAATTGGAAAGAATGGTTTACTTTACTCAGGCCCATGGCCAAGACACAGGGTATCGAACCAATCGAATCAATATATATAACGGAAAGAGTATAGCAATTAATCAAATCGAAAAAAAGAGGGATATCAATGACATAAATAATTGTGCCTAACGAGCATGTTACGGTGTTACAAACCGAACCGAATCGAATAATATATCAATTAATCGAATCGATAAAATTTCACATCAATGACATCACTAGTCCCAGCATTGGAAGGGTTAAAATGAAACGGGTCACTTGGCCATGTTGATAGTGAGCTTAGTAGCGAAGGCAAAAGTTTCCGAATTTTCAAAGTCTGCCTCATTTTCTGAGTAAAAACAGTATTTTGTCCGTAAAGCTGGACATTGTCCAGTGGACAGTGTCCAGCTCAATGTCCAGCTTTACCTAAACACAGTAAAGTAAAAGGCACTTATATCTCGAGCTAAATACTTAATTCCTCTTCATAGTCCCCTAGCTAATCAAACGGTGAATGTTTGTCAACATCATCATTACCTATATTATCATATCATTATCCAGCTTTTGTGTAAATAAGTTCATTTTGCATTCTCCCAATAAAATGGGGAAGTTTGTAGGCATGTTTTATTAATAAAAACATATATAACATATATATATCACTTTTTTTCTCTCACATATAGCAAATACTTATTCTGGATAGTCTCCAAATAGAAATGGGAAGTTTGTTGACATTTCATTATCATCATTATATCACCTGGCTTGCAACGTCTACAAATACCTGCCCTATAGTCTCCTAGTTTGTTTGTTTTGGATCCATAACCGCATTTGTCCCGCAGGGTTGATTCCCTAAGGAGGATGTACAGAGAGCTCCTTTAACTCCAGACGTCTGGGCAGCCTTGAGCTTACTCAATATATTTCCCAGCAGGCCAGTTGACTCCGTTTACGTGCATTGCCGGGACACCCTGACTGGAAAATTTTAATAAAATCAGTTTCGGACATGGGATTCTGCTTAAAGTCAGTAATCCCATATGTAGTTAATAAAGATATTATTAACTTCCATTTCTGATTTTAATTTTGGATGAGCGCTTTTCGGAAGGTCAACAGTAAAAGTTGACCTTCCCATATGATTGAATGCTATACCCCGAACGGGATACAAGTTTATCCCTAACCGGAAAAAACGTGGTTTGAGAGAGGATCCCGAACGGGGTAACCATGTCACATGATGTGAACTCTTCAGAAGGGAGGTAAAGATTATTGAGCTGGAGAATCATCCCGATCGAGAGATTTCTCGGGACAATGTATCCCGATCGGGAGAAATCTCTTGATCGGGAGATTTCTCCCAATCAGGGTATCTAACCGGACCTGATTACAGATAAACCTAATCGCCAGCATCAACTGAGCATGCGCAGAGGCAGAGCACACATTTTGGCTATTAGTTGACACTGCATGATTAAAGGGCAAATGCACCATCATGATGATTTAGGTTCAAAATGTGCCTATATGTGTCACCTTTCAAATAAGACCACCCGCAAGTCTGTCCTCCTCAGCACTCCTCAGATATGGCTTATGAAAGTTAGTAAAAAACTAGCCTGAGTCTGGGTATAGAGGCTGCCATTATCAGAAGTGGTGCTTATGAAGTGACTGCCAGCCCTGCTTCTGATTGGTTGAGAGATATCACTTCCAGCCACTGATATCTCTCAACCAATCAGAAGCAGCACTGGCAGTCACTTCATACCACTGATTGTGCTTAATTGGCCTGCAATGTCAGCCTCCATGCCCAGACTCAGGCTAGTTTTTTACTAACTTTCATAAGCCATATCTGAGGAGTGCTGAGGAGGACAGACTTGCGGGTGGTCTTATTAGAAAGGTGACACGTATAGGCACATTTTGAACCTAAATCATTATGATGGTGCATTTGCCCTTTAAGGCTAGCCTGCTCAGGTAGACTGGCTGGTTTCATATCCACTTTTTTTTTTTATTTATCTCAGAAGATTACATAATTTACTAATAGCTCGCGTAGTGAGTCGGCCGAAGGCCGGTTCAGCGTAGCGAGCATTTACGGTATATATATAGTGTAATGGCAGGATACACACTGAGGCAGGTTTTTTGGTGTTGACGTCTGTCTGTTCGTCTCTCGTCGGGCTCGCTCGCTCGACCCTGCTCGCCATTCTCCTACCCAGAGATCCCGCTACGCATAGTATCTCTGCCACTACGTCGGGACTAATTCGCGGAATATTTTGAAAAGTGACGTCATTAAATATATCCCATTGGTCAAAACGTGTGATGCACGCGACGCGCGTGGTCAAAACTACAATCAACAATGACGTCATCCTCGCAGTGGCCTGTTTGTTGCGAGAGCGCTGGACGGCCGACTGGCTGATTGGTCAATGCAGGACTTTTCACCGCATTTTCTCATGAGCTATCGCAAATAGTACTGAGGCATTACACCCGAAATCGTCATGAATATCATAGTTTGCGCAATTACAAATAACTGAATGGCGAAAACTGCATGGAAGCTTCATATTTGGTATAATTTTGAAATCGCACCATGCAACAGAACGAAACTTCCAAACCATGTAGGGACCACGAGATTGATCGTGCTTTTGGGAGCAGAGATACTAGTCGTGTAGCAATCCAACCGGAAGACGGTATCGTCGCCCTGGCAGAGTGCCTGCTCGCCTGATTACCTCGGAAAAATGAGCATAACTTTTTGCTTTAAGAGCACATTTTGCCGCCAGATCGTTTCATGTTTTAAATATTTCTTAATCAAATAATAAATTTGGATTGTTTCCTTTAAATTGTATTGAAATAACGTTTTGGTCGCCGACTATCGTGCAACACACACGGAACTATGCAACAACTGAAACATACATGCTCACGTGCGACAAATGCTGACGTCTTGAAATGACGTCATATGTTACGATGGAATTCCGCGGATTCCAAAGTCGTAACTTCGATGTTCACGGTAAAAATGACTTTACTCATCTTTCTGTGAATCGATTTCAATGCAGTTTTAATCGCTACAACCGCCACAAATAATTTTACATGTCTCTTAATTCTAGATGAAATCTGTCGTGAAATGACGATTTTGCAACAGGTTTAAGTCGTAGTAATTTTTAAGCCATATTTTCGGTCAATCGCTACGCATACTGTGTGTGGTTATTGCACAAATATGAAGCTCATACCAAGGGGCTTCCAATATGTTTCAGCGAGTCCAAGTAAAGAATGACGTCACGGATAACAATAACAAACACTTTGTGACTGCATTTGAAGGGGAATGCAGAAATATCATCGAGCTGCGCGAGCATTTAAAGCTTTGCTTTCTCATCATATTACTTACTCAGCATAGTCTCCAGAGAGAACAGGTAAATGTGTTGACAGCCAGTATAACCATAGGGTGCTCACACCAAAAACAGCAGGTATCCATGCTATGGAAGCCATTCTGATTCTGACTCCTATCTCCTGACCACCAGACCAAGGTCTACGCAACTCAGCTGATTACTGTCACTGTCAGATTTGAAGACGGTAACTTTTATCTGCAATCTGATCAGTACTACAGTACAGTAGAATGTAAACAAGATTTGAGAAGTTGAGACTTGACTTGAGTTGACAAGTCTCCACGGAATCAGGATGTCATTTATGAACGAATTAATTGTGACACATACATCCTATTCGCAGATTCCAATTAACCTTTCTCTTTGAATTAGATAGAATTCTTCGCTTCAGTTGTACATGTAGGAAACTGATCAAAAAGTGTTGGGTTTCAAGACAAGTACATGTCATATGTCCTTTCCACCTGTTCTGCACGATTTGTGGCATGTCATAAACATTCATGTTTACATTTATTTTCATAGACATATCAGCATTTTAGTAATGCTACTGCCGCAACGATAAGAATGTACTAATAGTTCAATTGTAAACATATGGGAACTTTATGTAGGACAATTACAGAAATAAGCCAATAGCGTGTTGTCGTAAAATACTAGACTTTAAAGGTCAAGGTCATGGTGAGAATGGAAGGAGAGAAACCTATGACAGGCCATGTGTTACTTCTTAACTAGGCACACACATTGTTTTGAGGTCAACTTTTCAAAGAATGCGTGATTTTCACTTAACCATTTGATAAAACAGACACAAATTCAAACACAATGTTTTACAACCAAACAAGAGGCATGCTAGCTTGTCTTTTAAGGAGAAACTTTCAGAACTGTAAGTGGAGATGTAAAAATAACATTGTGACTCACAGCCACAGGCTAAGTGATTTCCATACACTCAGGAAGGAACTTCTAATTCAAAGAGCAACTTCATCATCATCATTAACTTCATCATCTCACATTGGCAATAGATATTTCTGTTTGTCCCCCAGCAAGGGAAACTTTGTTCGACAAAAATACACAATGAATTTTTATACTGATTATAGAAACTTAACTGGAAGTACATGTATCAACAACATCTCTTCTCTACCAATATCATACCAAAATCAAAAAAGATGGTTCAGCAGTCAATCCGACGATAAAAATAACTTTGACGTTGACTCTTCAAAACCCCAAGAACCAGCAGATGCCGAAGCAAAAAAACTCATTTCGGAAATGTTGGGCGACTTTGGCGTAGACTCGGATACTTTGCAAATGAGTAAATTAGACCCTGCCATTTCTGGAAATAGTGAACCGAGGCAGGAGACATCTGATTCTGAGTCATCTCTTGAGTCATCTGACTCGGAATCTAGTGACAGCGATGCGGACAAGATGGTGGAAGATACTTTGAAAGCGTCAGAGGTGGAGGAATTTGAATACGAGGACTTGTATGCGAGAGAGAAGGAATATGAGTACGAGGTCTATGAACGTGATCATCCTATATCACTTACAAGTGAGTATATGTACATTGCACATACAAGTCAGCAATTTAAGCATATATAGATTAGTCATCGAGCTAGGGTTGTCATCGTTACAGACTGGATCGATGGATTAACATAATTCAGGTGCCGATAATCGGATCAGTAAAAATTCTGAAATATCAATCCGGTCTTCAAACTTCCCGCCCCCTACTTTTTTTTTAATTTCCAATTGCACACATGTGCAACAGTGGTTTTCATTCTCCACAGACAAATATTCAAAAGAAATATAGTATTGCAAATATATCAGTCTGCAAAAGTTCACAAATATATACATGTATAAAGAAAAAAACGACAATATTCCAAAATATATATGATGGAAGAACATGCTAGTTCTTTGGTCATTGACTATGGGTTATACTAAATACCAACTGTTCTTTGTTGCAGGATCAATCCTGAAACAGTCAATGAAAACAATCCAATCTTCATCAAAGGATGATTCTTTTTGATTCAAGGAGTCTTTAGTTTTTAAGATATGAATGTTTTTCTGAAATGCCCTTTTTACATCTGCTAGGAAAAACCTTTTTCCAGTTTTACGCTTCTGGTAAATTACATCCTTGATGCTTGAAACAACAATGTGCTTTAACTTAACGGCTCTACTTTCGTATGGTTCTGTATGTACAATGCATGGTGTTTAAAATATATATATATATATATATTTATATATATATATATATATATATATATATATATATATATATATATATATATATACATAAATATATATATATATATATATATATATATATATATATATATATATATATATATATATACTAGTATATATATATATATATATATATATATATATATATATATATATATATATATATATATATATATATGTATATATGTATGTATATATATTCATTTGAATATCAAAATTCCAACTGGCTGAGCTCACATCTTTTGTCTTCCATGAATTAAAAATGGAGTGTTTGATTTATCATATATGTAAATATGGTAAAAAAAGTGATGATCGAAATTTGAAATTCCAACTGAACTCGCTTGCACAATTTGTCTTGCAGGAGTTAAAAATATCTAGTGTTTGACTTATTACTTATATATGGCAGAAAAAGTAACGATGATCGAAATTCTAGATTCCAACGTCTTTTATCTTGCATTCATGAGTTAAAAATGGAGTGATTGACTTATTAGTTATTACACATATGGCAGAAAAAGTGACAATGATCAAAATTCTAAATGGATTGTTTCACTGACTACGTACGTGTATATGGCGGAAAAAGTGATGATGATCGAAATTCTAAATTTCAACTCATTTGCATATTTTTTATTTTCAGGAGGTAAACGTGGAGTGTTTGATATTGAGGACCTGGTGGCCTTGCTTCAGGATGACAACGCCCAGGATTTGTGCGTGATTTCCGTGCCTCCGGAAAACCGCTTCGTAGACTACCTCGTCATCGCCTCCGGAACCTCGACGCGGCACATCAAAGCCATGTCTGAATATGTCAAATGGCTGGTAAGAAATTAAGGCCTAAAAAAAAAGTTGTTTGTTTAATCAAAAAAATCCCTACCCCAAAGTTTTTTTCGCCCTGCCAACTCCCAATCAACGAAAAACATGCATAAAACACACATTTCAGACCAAAAGAATAATGCAAAATTCTATTTTTTTACCGACCTACCTACCCTATTTTTTTACCGTTATGTATAACAGTAAACAGTTTCTTTTTATTGGCCTAACCCTTCCAATGCAGAGGCTACTAGTGATGTCATTGATATTAAATTTTATCAATGCGATTAATTGATATACTTTTCAATTCGATTCGACTCGATTCGATATGCCATAACGTCCTCATAGGGCACAATTACATATAGGAATGTCTTTGATATCCCTTTTTTTTCGATTTGATTCAGTCTGATACCCTGTGTCTCGGCCATATGCCTGAGTAAAGTACACCATTATTTCTCTTACAAAAGCCATAGAAAATACTTCAATATTTAGTCAGAGTTTCACTTTGCATTAACGTAACAGAAAAATGTCTGGGAAAAGTAATTTTTTTGTTAATAATCATATGGCAATATTGGGGTACAGAATATTGATTATTTCGATTCGATACCCAACCTTCCGATTCAATTTGATTGACAAAGTAAAAATGGCGATTTATCGATTTGTCGACTATCGATGACATCCCTAGAGGCTACCTTCATCCAAAGCACAAGGATGCAAAGAAAGATTTTTGATATATCTAAATATCTAAACCCTGTCATGTTGGTATTCATTGAATAGCTCTCGCTGCATACGCTACACATCAAAGCTATGTCTGAATATGTCAAATGGCTGGTATGATATTAAACCTTTTTATCTTAAGGTCTTACGATACTCTACACCAGTGGCACCTATTGAGTATTGAACAAACTAGAATAATTGATTACAATTTTTCAGACACCACTGCCAATTTTGAAAAGGAATTATATTACAAAACCAGATTTCTATTGAATATGTACCAAATGGCTGGTAAGAAATTAACCCTTCTAATGCGGAGGCTACCTTCGTCCAAAGCCTGAAGGATGCAAACATTTTTGAAAGCCGTCTAAACCCTGTCATGTTGGTATTCATCGGATAGCTTTGCTGATTACTCTCAGATTTATAGTACCAATGTGCCAGGGTTTCAGTAAATATTCAGGTCTTTTTGCATAATAACTTCCCCTCGAGAGGATTGTCGCCTTCGGGCTACGCCCTCGAGCGACAATCCTCTCTCGAAGTTATTCCTGGTGGAAACCCCACAGGGATGTCATATTTGTATATTAATGACTTCTTGAGACTTGAAGAAGGGTCACTGGTTCATCAGCCTCTGGTACTCTGTATCGATTTATCAATACGGAGCATTTCGATGACAACCCACTGCTGGTGGGCCCAGGGATCGCGAGGACGCCGTCCACATATCCTTATGACGCATAGTCAAGTGGTATGGACGCAGAGGTGTGAAGTGGCTGCGTCCAGAGAGGACGCCTAAAATTCCCATTAAGAACCCATAAATTTCCTGTTCACAACAGTTCTTTGAGCTGTAAGCAGTAGCACAGTCAACTCAACTTCACAAGCTGGATAAAGAAATCTACCCATTTAACCCCTTACCCCCCTTAGTGACCACATTTGTTGGCATAGATAGTCAACACTCATTTGTGGCCAATGATCAGGACGCAGGATTTTTTGGACCTTGATATTAGTGTGGAAGCAACTTTTTTTGACCCTATTGCTAACACTGCTGGTGGGCCCTTTGTGTGCATTTCTAGGCATGAACTATTATACATGTGAAAGTTAGGTATGTCCAGAGAAATACATCCCCTTGATCCGCAACCCCACAGGCACAGCATGCTAGTACCTACGGTATGTGCGCCTCGGGTTACGCGGTGTAGCCTGGGGAAGTATTGGTCACGTGATTGGTTTCGCAGCAATTTCAGTCTGACCCAGGGCATGTGAAACCAGCAGGCAGCCAATCATGGGGTACACATGTTATCTATGACTCATAGTGGTGTGAGGCAGCGAAATTTGATGACGCATGCACAGTGCCCACTCCCTGTCTACTACTCCCAGGTATGTCGTATTAAAGCGATATGCAGAATCAAAATCTTGTAAGACATCTGGCTGTGCAAGTCATAGGTTATTGCTGTCATGGTGATTTCAAGCATTTTGTTTGAAGACAACTGCTCTCTCTTTTATTCAAATCGCATCATAGCAAAATAGAAAAAAATCAATAAAGATATATCTATAATCATATTGATAAAAAATCTTATCAATGACAGCCCTAGTAATTTAGTTAATGAACTCACTTTTTAACTGTATTTTCCCCTGTCATTCCAGTATAAAAGACGAAGCTCCAAAAAAGACCCTACTGTGAGGATTGAAGGTTTGGAGACCTCTGATTGGATGGCTATGGATTTAGGTATGTCTTACCATCATGAATCTTATCTTTTCAATGAAATATCATCTTTACATGTTTCTTATTTTTCTCAGGAAATATGGCCCTTCGGCTGTTTCTCCTATTTTCCAGGGAATGACACCATTCGCTTATTTCTTATATTTTCTTGGGAATATCGTTCTTTACCTGCTTCTTATATTTTCCAGGAAATATATCGCCCTTCAGCCGTTTCTTAAATGTTCAATGAAATATCACCCTTCAGCTGTTTCTTAAATGTTCAATGAAATATCGCCCTTCAGCTGTTTCTCATATTTTCAATGAGATATCATCCTTTACCTGTTTCTTATATTTTCCAGGAAATATATCGCCCTTCACCTGTTTCTTATATTTTTAATGAAATATCACCCTTTACCTGTTTCTTATATTTTCCAGGGAATATCGCCCTTTAGCTGTTTCTTATATTTTCAATGAAATATCGCCCTTTAGCTGTTTCTTTTATGTTCAATGAAATATCGCCCTTTAGCTGTTTCTTATATGTTCAATGAAATATCGCCCTTTAGCTGTTTCTTATATGTTCAATGAAATATCGCCCTTTAGCTGTTTCTTTTATGTTCAATGAAATATCGCCCTTTAGCTGTTTCTTATATGTTCAATGAAATATCGCCCTTCAGCTGTTTCTTATATGTTCAACGAAATATCGCCCTTTAGCTGTTTCTAATATTTTCCAGGGAAATATCGCCCTTCAGCTGTTTCTTAAATGTTCATTGAAATATCACCCTTCAGCCGTTTCTTTAATGTTCAATGAAATATCGCCCTTCAGCCGTTCCTAAATGTTCAATGAAATATCGCCCTTCAGCCGTTCCTAAATGTTCAATGAAATATCGCCCTTCAGCTGTTTCTTTTATGTTCAATGAAATATCGCCCTTCAGCTGTTTCTTAAATGTTCAGTGAAATATCGCCCTTCAGCTGTTTCTTATATGTTCAATGAAATATCGCTCTTCACCTGTTTCTTATATTTTCAATGAAATATCGCCCTTCACCTGTTTCTTATATTTTTAATGAAATATCGCCCTTCACCTGTTTCTTATATTTTTAATGAAATATCGCCCTTCAGCTGTTTCTCATATTTTCAATGAAATATCGCCCTTTAGCTGTTTCTTATATTTTTAATGAAATATCGCCCTTTAGCTGTTTCTAATATTTTCAATGAAATATCATCCTTTACATGTTTCTTATATTTTCCAGGGAATATCGCCCTTCACCTGTTTCTTCCTGAGGCGAGGGAGCAGTACAATCTAGAGACCCTATGGACCGTGGGCGAAGCCTTTGACGAACAGTCCCAGATCACCGAGGACCCATTTGCCGATGCGGCAATGCAGCTGGACTTCATTGAGAAAAACTTCTCCTTCGATAACCTTGAAACGACCCCTACTGACCTCGGTCAGCGGCCATCTTGGATAGGTGGAGAGGCTGATTTTGGATATGACGATCAGCTAAGGAAGAAACAGAACAAGTATTCTGGAAAGGATGGTTCAATGGAGAACACAGCAGGTTGGCACGGAACACTAGATAAGGATCCGAGATACGACTCATAAAGTCTGCACTGGATTTCAGAGTAGGGTTTGGCCAAAAAAAAAGGGAACTTCTTAATTATCAAACCATGAAAGATCCTTAACCCTGGGGGCTACTTCGGCCAATACAAAATGATGCAAATATCCTGAAAAAATTACTGAAACCCTGGCAAGTGGGTACTCATCGGAGAGTACTCAGCAAGAGCTTTCCATTGAATATCAACATGGCAGGGTTTAGATGTTTTTTTTAAAATCTTTGCGTCCTTGTGCTTAGGACGAAAGTAGCCTCAGCATTGGAAGGGTTAATGCATTAATGCTCACAGCAGCCAAAATTGGCCTGATAATTATTATAGAAAAATCATTCCAACGAAAGCACTTAATTCATAAAAATGCATGAAAATAGACTCTGGGCTTCTTCAAAGCTTTAGTATTTGCCACTGAATCCCATTCATGCCGGTTAAAGCAAAAAAACACCCTGACTGTTTTGGAACTATCATTTTCAATATAGCTTTTTTCGTAAAATATTTGGAGCAGTGATGTTCATCAGAACATAACCCACAATTCTCCTTCAAATATTTTGTGAATTTATGATTAGTTAAATTCCAAAGTATCTAAACAACCTTTGTCAAAGAGTCCGGGCAGGCATGATTTATTATTAGGGACATAAAAATCTAATCATCTCAATTCATGCCTCTATGAAAAAACTGTGTCTTCCATGAGTTGGTATGATTGAAAAAATGGCCTCATATTACTTGCACATTATCGATTATACACCCCTTGTGTCAACCTGACACTCTTCAGTGCTTTGCAGTGCAAATATGCTAAGTTGGTTTGAAAAATGTAACTAAATAACATCTTTGAGCTCAATAAAACATGAATTCATACAAACCTTTCTTTGTTAGGTATGTTATTTATTCAAATGATCAACAAACAAATATAGAGTCAACAAAAAAAATACACTAGCCTCCACTGGATCCCCATACCTGGTTGGCCTGGTTGCTTTATATGTGTGCGGTGTTGTGGAGGGTTATGGTGCTTCTGCAACTGAAAGACACCTTGTAACGAAGAACGTAAAGAAAAGGGAATTTCTCCAGTTTCCGAGTTTCAATCTAATCGTGATATGGCCTATTAAGCCCTTGAAAGCAAAGTCTAAACCAATTCCTTCCTCCGACAATTATTTTTACTTTTTTTTTACAAAATATGCTGATACCTATGAGGAAGTGTCTTCAGCAAGGTATTGAAGTCCTGGTGGTAAATCTTTGAGGTGTTGCTATTTTGTAGCCAAAAAATGAATACAAATCAGGGACATAGCCGGGTATACCTACTGCTATGATTAGAATAAATCACTTCTAAGCTAAAACATTTTTTAATGAAAATATTTTTCAATACATAATGCTTTTTCTCATTATAGACAAAAATATTAACGAAACGGTTATAGTATTTGAATAAAATGACTATTAGATTTACCTTTCTCCATATTCATTTTCCTCCACAAATGTTATATTTCATGGTACCCAAACCATAATTGCGGATTGGAGCTCTCTTTTAAAGGGGCCCTAAAGGCTCACATACATATCAGCTTATATGAAAGAAATACACTTCAAGAACAGGATGCTGCCCTTCTTTTTCTCTAAGTGGTCCCATGAGGGGAGATTTTTGCAAAATGCCATCATCCTGAACAGACCATGGCAGCCACTGGCTGCGGCCATGTTTTTCTAGTGCTATCAGCGGTGACTGATTGGGTGGCAGAGATCACATCCTGTCCCCTAGCTTCCTCTGGGCAGTGTTTCATAAAAGCAGTGCTCCTCACATGAGCTCTCTGCACAAGTTGCATAAAAAAGTGTTTCAAACAAGAAAATGGTAAAATCATGTGCAGCAATTGGCTGTAAAAAAAGACACGGTAGTGGAGAAAGCTTTCATAGATTTCCTAGTAGTAAAGTCAGACAAAAACAATGGTTAGCATCCATGAAACTTTTAAACCCACCTGTTCTGAAGCGTGCAGTTGTATATAATATCTTGTAACCAATTTTTATAAATCTCTTATTATAACCATACGTGTTCTTGCAATTTATCAATTTCGGGATTTATTTACTTTATTTGTATAACTTTATTGGTATAACTTTACTAGTCTCAACATGATTTACCTTCATTCAGTTGCTTTACGAATATAAGCACAGGTATATGCATTAAATGTTTAATATTAAGCCAGCATGAGAAGGGTAAATATCATTCCCTATTTTACAAAATTGAAACGGCTAAGGTAATAGTCAGTCATGACCCCATTTTCACCGAGAAGAAATACATTTTTAAACAATACTGCAATAAAGAGGAAGGTTGAAATCAAAATATCTCAAATTGCAAGTGACCCTTTCTTTTATTTAAGAGAGAATCAATGATGTTGTCATTTATTCATTACCAACCTTCTCTTAATGACTTATGTTTAATAATCATACTCTTCATTATTTTGATCTGATGTACAGACTTTAGCAACCCTAACAGCTAACTTTCAGGGTGAATGGCCTTCTAATCCAAAAACTTTTTATAGGCAGGTACCTCAACATGGTCTTTATTTATCCACTGAGAATAGACTGTTGAGGATTTTGTTAGTTGTCTAACAACTGGTGTTTTGTCTTATGTCTAGGTCCCTTGAGTAATAACAAAAGGAAGTAAAGGAAAGGGACACGCATAGGGTAATTGACCTTGTCCAATTGGCATTACACATCTAGACCCCATGAAACACAAGTTAGTAAACACAGGAAGTTTCTAGCAGTACTGGGAACATCAATCATCTTCATTTCCTTTAGTATTGGTTCAAAGTCGTAGGGATTTGCATACCTAAACATCTTGAATGTGATTCAGAGCAGTGAAATATCTACCCTCGAGACAGCCACTGGCACCTAATACACCACTAAGCTGCTTGCCACCCAATGACACTGACCACAGCAGCAAGAGTTGTAGAATGATTCAAAATGGCGGCGGCCATGACTCGGAGGAGGTGCTATTCACTAATTGCAATTTTAGATTTCTCCTTGTGTGGAGCTCTAGGGCTTCCCTGTATATGACAGATGTTGAGCTATGTCCATGAACTTACATATAAACCTATGATTTGTTCTTCCCCAAGTTCTCCTTTAATACACTACGCATCTTTTTCTAACCTTTGCCATTTTGGACTCTGCTTAAATGGTACAATTGTAAGTTGTATTCCTCGTCAAAGATCCTTCAGGCAATTTATACTTTGTATAGGTTGAATAGTTAAATAAAGGCAGGGTAGAGGAAAGAAAAAATTTAAACTTAACAGCTACCTTATAACTACTGAGGTACAAAAACAACTAGTTATATCTTTGAACCTTCATCGAACTTGCCATGAAGTTAATGTGTCATATTTAGGATACTGTATTAAGAAATAGGCATGAAAACCTTCATAGGATGATTTATAAAATCACTAAAATTAAATAGAAAACTAAAATGTCTTAAATAAAGCAATCATGATTTGTTATTTATTATTTACAATAGACACTGTCAAGTATCCTGGGAAGCTTCAGTTTGATATACAAAGATTAAGGTATTTTTAAAGATGTTTGTCCAAAGCACAAGGAAGCAAAGATTTTTAAACCATCTAATTCCTGTCATGTTGGTATTCATTGGAAAGCTCTCGCGGAGTATTCTCAGATGAGTACCCATGTGCCAGTGTTTCAGTCATTTTTCAGGAATTTTGTATTGGCCGAATTAGCCACCAGCAGCATATCTAGGATTAAGGCCTAAACACAAAGTTTGTTTATGGGTAACCCTACCTACCCTAATGCTGTTTATGGTAAGTTAACCCATTAAAACTCACAGCGGCCAAAAACAGCCAGACAGTTTAGATGAAATCATACAGGCAAAAGCATAGTCAGAAAAATATCTGTTGGAGAAATGTTAAGCAGAACATTACCAACAACTCTTCTTCAAATATTTTGTAAATTCATTTTCAATTCCAAAGATATTGTCAAAAGTATAAAAGATCCAGACGACAATTCTTAAGGAACTCTTAAGCATTAATGGGTTAAGAACTGGTGCTAACAAGCACTCTTTCATTTTTGAAAACTAATAATAATTCTCTAATTTAAGTTGATTTTGAAATACTTTGACTTGCACACAATACATAAATACGATAAACAACATACAAACTTTCAAATAATGCATCTTTTTCTGGCAAGGACAAATGAAATTATTGTAAAAGAAAAGATATACCTACCTACCTAGTCTATTTTTTTCGGGACGTTACCCTAAAAAACTATTTTTTTATGCCTAACTAGGTTGTGCAGCTTGTGTTACGTCAACACTGGGAGTAGTAGACGGAGTGGGCACTGGTCATGAATCATCAAATTTCGCTGCCTCTCACTATCTGACCTAGATAGGATGACATCCCCCAGCCAGCCAGTGCATGCTTACTGCACAGATCACGTGACCAATACAACCCCAGGCTACAGCGCGTAACCCGAGGCGCAGATGCCGTAGAGGCTAGCATGCAGTACCTATGGAGTTGCGGATCAAGGGGGTGTATTTCTCTGGTCAACATAATAACAAGCGGGTACAATGATTAGTGGATGACATTGTCGTTTCGTTAATGTAACCTATCAATTTTACGCTGGAGCAAGGCTTTAATTACCAGGATGTGTTATAGACGTTGACATTCCATGCTCGTAAATATCAGTTTTTGAAACATACGTTTGTGTTACGACCATGTATTACTTACACTGGCGTGATGATTAACCCTTCCAATGCTAAGATTTCTTTAGTCTAAAATACAAGTATGCAAAGATTTTTGAAAACCATTTAAACCCTGTCTTTGTTGGTATTCATTGGAAAGCTCTCACTGAGTGCTCTCTAGGAGTACCCATATGCCAGGGTTTCAGTCATTTTTCAGCATTTTTGCATCATTTTGTAATTGGCAAAATTAGCATCCAGCAGCAAAATGTTATTCAACTCTTTATTTTTGTTTTGCTGAAGAAATGACATGTTTATACATTTAAATTGGAAGGTCATCTTACTTTATCACGATTTATCATGCTTTTGTTACTGACTTACCATTTATTTTTCAGCAAAATATTTATAATTAAAGTAGGATATGTGTTATTGGAGGGTTATGGGCTTAACAATGGTTATACAAAAAGACAAGAAAACAAGCATATATTCATAGAAATGATTTATTCATATTTCTTTATTCATATTATTTCAAAAATAATAAGGATGTTTTATTAAAGCTTATGTTGTATAAGTTGCCATGATGTAAATAGATTAAGTATATATATATATATATATATATATATATATATATATATATATATATATATATATATATATATATATATATATATATATATATATATATATATATATATATACATATATATATATATATATATATATATATATATATATAAATATATATATATATATATATATATATATATATATATATATATATATATACATATATATATATATATATATATATATATACATATATATATATATATATATATATATATATATATATATATAATATATATATATATATATATATATATATATATATATATATATATATATATATATATATATATATATATATATATATATATATATATATATATATATATATATATATAGGGGGTTACGTTCGTCAATTTGTCCGTTAGTTTCCCTGTCAGTCAATAGTGGCGCCACTATAAATCACCTTTATAGGCGTAATATACGCAAAATTAACTTTCTAACACCTCTTTTAACCCTTTAACATTGCTAATATAACAAAATGAAAAGATTCATATCGTTTTTGGCCATTTTAACACATCCTTTCCCCATTCCTTTGTTTGAGTGATTCGTGAGTATGAAGCCCTTCACAAAATGTTTCTAACATTCATTCCGTTGTAGTACCAGGTTGCTAATTGCAACCAGGTGAGTTTTGCGCATTTCCCCCCTGCTTGGGCCTCAAGCTCCCACCTGGCAGGCATCATCTGGGGTGGCAGTGAACACTTTAACTGCAATTATTTGCCTGCAATTTCCCTGTCAAAGAAAAAATGTAAAGGCCCCCCACTACTAGAACTTATCTGAATTCGATCCATCTATTATCGGCTCTATTATCACGGTTCACTTGCCAAAAATTAGTTTGCGTTATGATAGATAGATGGCGCGGCAGGTGGGGGTCGAATCCGGACTATTATAAAACGGATTTATTTCATTTTAAGAGATCCATACTATTTTAGCACGGACTTTTAAGGCAGTGTACAGTACTATATATATATATATATATATATATATATATATATATATATATATATATATATATATATATATGAATATAGTCAGATAAATATAGCTAGATAGATATAGATAGTAAGACAGGGATATCGATGCGTACATGTGTATGTAATATGCATGTACATGTGTGTGTTCCATGTCAGCTCTAGATAGATAAATATAGATTTATATGTGCGTATTATGTGTTTATATCTGTGTGATGCATGTGTTGCTCTCTTTTATTATATTGTATTTTATTTTTATTTTTATTATATTGGTAAATCACATTTTACAGGCATACAGTTTCTTTTATAATTTTATTCTCCATAGACATGTCATCTATAGTACAGTAGGTATTTCATATACCAAAAGCATACAAATATAGTACAAGCATACAGTTTATCAACGTTTTGAAATGGTTCACGTTAAGTACTTAAAACACTATTTGTCATCTTAAGTGTTTGGGTACATTTTGCTTTAATTATCACAATGTTAATTTGTAATCTTTTTACAAGTAAACAAGAACATCAAATTTATCTTTCGAATTTGAAATGTCATTTTTAAAGTTAACGTCGAACGTCCATCCCTATAAAATGAATTGAAACATTGCATACTTGTTTTGCAAACCTTTTCTCGACCCTAGGGCTAGTGTGCCAGTATGTCATGGGTATGTATACGGCTTTGACTTAAAAGTAAACCTCAATATTACATTTGCAATAACTGTGGTGTATAACCCCTATTAACCTGATTGTCTAAATGACCGTTTAAACGGGAATGTACAATCTAGTCTTTTTCTATTTATGTAAACTGATATTACAACGAGTAAAGAAAAACACTCGTTTTGACTTTTAGAGACTATTTGCCATCATTTATATCTAGACCTTCCATTGCTTGAGGACAACCTGTATATTTGTATATAGAGTAAATGAAAGTATTGGATTTCAGTACAGGTACCCCTGCCTCTCTAAATCAATACTTGCTAATACATGAAAATTGATATACTCCCCATCGTCTATATCTGCATATATGGTTCAGGACATGCTATTTTAATCAATAAGGGTTTCATTTTTGAAACGTTGCTTTGCTTGAGATGTGTATCCGATATTAGTACCTCAGTCCACGACTTCCAGTACTTTAGAATCTTTAGCAAACCACTTCATCATACAGTGATTTTCATTTTTATGTGGCTAGGTTGCATGTTGCTAAGTAAAAGGTAATTTTCTATCTCTTCTAGGCCATATTGATTTGTATTCTCTAGCAGTGGAAACTGGTTTCTGTATTGATATTTGTTGCAACTGCCAGACAGACAGAATTTCTGGCAAACCACAATTAGAAATGCGATTAATTATGGGGCGCCGTTTGTAACATACATACTTTTGTTGACAGAAGCAAATTTTGTCCAACAAAAGTCACTTTTGTCAGACAAAAGTTGATTTTGTCAGACAAAAGCAATTTTTTCTATGACAAAATTACTTTTGTCTGACAAAAGCGATTTTGTCTTGACAAAAATTGCTTCCGTCAACAAAAGTAATTTTGTCATAGACACAATTACTTTTGTCGATACAAAATTACTTTTGTGTTACACTTGGCGAGACCACTCGCCAAGTGTTACATTCAGAATTCTGTCCTAGTGCCTTGCATAGGTTATAGATGGCGTGTACCGTCCGCCTATAGACTGGTTGAAGCACTCGCCAACTCGGGCACATGCATTCGATACACGTTGGGCTGGTACGAACTAATACCGGCCGAGTGTGTCAATGAAGAAATAGGATGTGTAAGCTTACACTCGTGATGGGGCATTTAAAAGCTCAAAATACAGGCAGGAAATGAAATTTTGTAAAACTCTTCAAAGCATCTCGATCGGGCTGCAGTATCTAGAACGAGATACTGCATCTCGATCGAGCGTTGGAGAGGCTTCAACTCGTCTATTCAATCATGCCCCCCCATCTGCCATCGCCGCACGACACTAAGACAAAATTACTTTTGTCGAGACAGAAGTTATTTTGTCGAGACAGAATTACTTTTGTCGAGACAGAATTACTTTTGTCAACAAAAGTAACTTTTGTTGAACAAAAGTACTTTTGTCGTGACAAAATTTGCTTTTGTCAACAAAAGTAATTTTTGTTAGACAAACGTAATTCTGTCTGACAAAATTACTTTTGTGTTACACATGGCGTTACCACTCGCCAAATGTTACATTTTGGACTTCTGTCTCGTCAAAATTGCTTCTGTCGACAAAGGTGTGCATGTTACAAACGGCGCCCCATAATTAACATCCACACTGCAAGTTTTCTCCAATATTCCTCATTTTGCTTTTGTATCTTTAGAGAATTTGGACGTATCACAATTATAATGTACCTTTTTCAATAAAAGATTTCTAAGTAGATAAGTTGGTGTTTATTAAAGCAATTCTTTTCATAAACACCGAAAATCTTCTCAGGGTCAGATAATCTAAAATCTTAATTGAGGCTCAATTCTGTTTTTAACCATATTTCAATTTTCCTTCACATTTTCGCACCACTTTCACATTATAGAATGTATAAGAGTTTTTTTTATCACAAAATGAACAACTTGGAGTGTTGACATTTTGCAATGCATGTATCGTACTATTGACCATGACTTGATGGTGCATAGATGCTGAAAATTCATTCTAAGTAGATAAATGATTTGTAGTAAAAGTTTACAGTTATCCATAAAATATATTCAATCAATAATATTTGACCAACTCTTTCGAATTTGAAACATACTATTCGTATCAATGATTTTAATACTTTTCAATACTACCATAACATCTATTAAAACAATCTGTAAAATTCAAACTTAACGGAAATTCTGGAACAATGGATGTATGATTCTTTTCATTATCACACATAAATCGTTTAATTTATGCGAGCGCAGCAAGGATATTTCGAAATATACCTGGCCAAACTAAGATATGTATGCAAATGTGTAGCATATGGAGTTCGTTCACATCACCATTATACCCATAGATAAGCCGCTATTTTGCCACGTGTTGACACACAGTTGTGATGTTATACTTTGACTTAATAAGTTATTCCCTGCTATGTTTAATCAAATTTATCTGAATTCCTGTTTTGAGTGGTTAGGTATCATCAAAATATGTAGCCCTGAAACAACATTTCCTATACTTTCTTCCATGATGGACCCCTGACTGGAACTACTTTGCCGATGTATTAATGTATTCCTCCACAGACAGTGTATCTTAAAAAGTTTCCAGCGTCTATCTACTTGCACAAAACTTCAAACACGATTCTAATACTATATTGATATTTTCTCGATGCGCAAGTGAAAAGCAAGCACATTGGTGAAATCAGACATTGACACAGCAAAAAAACATAAAAATATACATATAATTTCTTATGCATTACTATTTTGTGTGATTAGATTGATAGTGTCATCCAAAAGTTGTCTGAGTAGAACCACATTTTCCACGCCTTCCTGTACATGTGTCTGAAATTGCATTTTTCACTAGAGATAGGAATAGATTTTTTTATGAAGAATTTTTTGGGAAATATATCATATATTTTCTTTAATGAAAATTCACTTTTCTTTCAAGAGGAATGTTGAGTATTTTTTTTCTAAGGAATTTCTTTTCGAGAAAAAAAAATCAATTTTCCTACGTACAATGAATTATCTTCTCTTTAAAGGAAATTCAATTTTCAAAAAGAGCCATTGTTTCAAGAATTGTATTAGATAACTGTGGGAAACACAGCTCTGAACTGACGTCTACTTTGAGGTTTCATTGTATATCCTTCAAATACCACTTGAATGCTGTCAATCATGGCTGGATGGGCGTGGTTAAGGTAACATAAACAACAAAATGGTGCTTCGTATGTATATAAGGACAAGAACTGGCTTCAGCTGTTTGATTATTGACTGTATACTGTTAAGTAGTGTTCAGCAAAAGTACCCTTGAGCAGTACAAACATAGAGCATTTTGGGAGAACTAAGGCAATCATGAAGCTACTGCATGTTTTCCTTGTCTGCGTGGTGCTGGTTTCCCTGACCATCTGGGGAGTCGGATGTGAAGAACCATCGAGGACGGCTGAAGATTCTAAGGGCAGGGATTCCTTCAAGACATGGTTGAACAAGCGAGTAAGAAACGTGAGAAGATCAAGAGCAAAACGAATTATGCTATCAAAGTTCAAGTGCCATGGACTGCCGTGTCCTCCCTATTGCTAAAACCATATCCTGGATGGTGAGCTTTTTTCGATTATTCTTGATCATTTTTTACATTTCACACAGCATATTCATCAGAAACACAAAGTTGATAGCATGTTTTTGTAGGTACCTGTATGATCTTGTGATTGTCTTTGTGATTGTCTTATGTGCTATGAAATGAATAAAGAACAGCAATTTATTGTTTTTAATTTTAAATCATTTTTATTCAATCCACATGTAAAAATAGAATACAGTGTACAAAATACAGAAACATTATGTTGTCAAAATATTCTAAGTATTTGTATATATGGTTTGTAATAAAGAATATTTCTTATCAAATTGTGGTTTTTTACCTTTCATGTATAAGCGATATTTTTCTTGATAGTAAAAGTTCTTTGTCTCATTTTTAACCATCAGGACATGAGGTATTTTTGCTTCTTTCATGCAATTATACAGAATCTTTTTCGTTAATAAGATAATACTATTGATACATATTGCTCTTTCCAGTTCCCCCATGATTATTTTTTCCTTGGTTATAGTGTAGTTTGGACTACCCAGTTCCACTATCCAGTTTTGCACAGCAATTTATTAATGAATTTAAAAGAAAAATCGGCAGCATGTGCAATGAAAGTTATTAGTTGTGAGTCTGTTTTTTTAATGTGATAACGGTCGTGGCCGGAATGAAGAAACTCATTTCTGCTGACCAAATGATCGTGTGAATATAGAATGAATATACATGTCACTTTGCTGCTGATTTATGTCTAGAGTAAATTCATCTCACTCTGCTGACCCGACGTCTGTGTCTAGAGTGAATACACATCGCGCTGGAAGGGATTTGTCGTGGCCTAGCTAGTGGTTATGACGCCTGGCTCACAAGCGTGAGATTGAAGATCCGAATCTCCGCTGGATTCCCAAGTGGGTTGGCCTGGTCGCTATATAAATGTGCGCGGTTGTGGAGGGCTGTCTGTGGCTTTTCTGCAACAAAAGACCCCTTGAAACTATTCGTGAAGAGAAGGGAAATGAGTTGAACTCAATCGTATATTTTTCACATTATTTTTGCTGTAAATTGCGCTGTTTGGTTATGTCAATCAATGGGTTTTGGAAAAGTTGATACTTTAGATAAATGATATTATTCATCATAAATGATTTTAACCATTGATCATCGAATGGTGTAGATTTGTTCGAATATACAGCTGCAGATGCCATAATGTGATGATCATCGCCCATTTCAAGGCTAAATTGCTGGGAAAAGAACGGAGATATTAGCTTTGAAAAACAGGTTAATTTAGTGGTCAGTGTCATATTACATAACCTAATAATCATAGCGTCACAGAAATGTGATGAGTGTTCAACGTTTTGAATTGAAAGTGTTTATACGTGTTCAAGAATTTTGATTTGTTAAAATATGACTACCTATATACATGATACGTAAAAACAGCTCTTTACTAAATATAGTGGTCACTGTCATACTACTAGATCTAATAATCATCGTGTCACTGAAATATGATATGAGTGTCAATATGTTCAGGAAGGTTAATTTTGTTAGAATCCAACTACCTATATATACACGATACATGTTATTGTCTCTCCACGCTTTGCTTCTATATGTGTAAGAGTAATATAAATCCTGTTGCACATTTGTGCAATTCAAAATTGAAAAAGAAAATTCCAGTCTTGGCAATATTGCAACGGTATGCACGAATTTATTTCTAGAGAAGTCAAATGGCCAATAAGTCATGGGTTTCATGTTAACTTATGTAGTAGCTGAAGTTCTTAACGCTAATGTTATCTGTAATCGTAATGCATGAAGGTTTGTCCGATAAAAAAGACAAATGGCTTATATCCAGGTGTTAAAAATAAACATTGTACAGATGATCATGATAAATGGATAAATTGAACTTCAAAATCAACAGGTATGCATAAAAATCACTCTTCTCCGAGACATACACGTGTCAATATGCATAGGTGCTAGCTGCTGTCTTTAAGTGATATCCTAATTTCATATTATTTTCCATTAAAGGCACTGCAGGAGAGCAGTGGAGTTTGGACAAGGAAGGAATCCAACTTGTGTACCGCCTGCATGGAATGGATCTTGATGCAGTCCAAATTCTTTGCACTTACTTACGAACAGGAACAGAACACTGCATGGGAAGTCTATTTGCAAACTAAATTATATTTAACCATCATCAAATGTCATGTTTATTTGCATTTACCTGTCAATAAACATAAAGTAAACTGGAAGTTTAGTTCATGTTTACATACAATTTATATATTTTTTGGCGAATTAGAAATGTACTTGGGGTTTACGTTTCGAAAATGTATCTTATGCTTCAGTTAACAGTTTATTAGCAAAATAAACTATGAATAAACATCGTGTGCTTTGTATATCGTTGTCAACAAACTAGAAACAAACTTGTTGATAGTGTTTCAGATTACCTTTTAATTTCAAAATATACAATGAATACATTTAATGCTCATTTTCATTTTCTTGTCAATAAACTGAAATAAATTTGTGAGTTTTAATTTACTTGTCAATAGGACTACAGTTACTAGTAACTGTTTACGTGGTGAATAAAGTGTAAATAAGCAATCAATCATCATGTTTGTTTACGTATTACTGTAAATAAACTAAAAATAAACTAGGAGTTTACATTGTGCTTAATCATAAGACACTTTGCAAAGAAATAGCGCTATACGTCAGTGATGAAACAAGATACAATTGTATATATATTTTGATATTTTATCTTCGTCTGGATCGGCCAGATGTAGATTTAAATGAAAATACATTTAGTATTGTCTTTCACCTAAAATAGAAATTGACATAATATTATATACTTTTCGGAATTTACAAACTACGAAATGTACCACTTTGAAATGTACCACCTATCCATCTATGTTACCACATGACCCACGGTAATGGATCAATGTATTACATATATACCCAATTTATTCCACATGTACATATCAGTTTGGTCACTACCCAATAGATGGCCCTTCAAACTCCGGGGTCCAATGATATGCTGTCTCAGCCATACATTAATGATAAGGAAATGTTTTCCAATTCACTGTCCAATAGTTGGCACATGTGTATACATTATGTTAATACGTACCCAAAACATTGTCTTCAAAAGTGCAGTGCACATTCTGATTCTTAAAATACAATTGCATATATAAAATACAATTGCATATATATTTCAATTTTCATTTTCTTCTAGATCAGTCAGATGTAATTTCAAGGGAAAATAGTTTTTGCATTGTCTTTCACAAATATACTATTTCACTTCTATTTGTAATTTATAAACGCTAATACTTTGAAATAAATCACACACCCATCTCAGTTACTGCCCTACCCATGCCAATGGAATTTGGAAGTTGGAATCTCGTTTTTCGTCACATTTATGGCAATTGTGGCTAATTCGTGACTAGCCAGCTGTAAGTAGTGGAGGAAACCGGAGTACCCGGCGAAAAACCATCGCCTAGCCCCATGTCACTTGCAACTTTCTCACATGCCCAGGCAGTGGTGAGAGACAGCATGCAGTCTCTCTCTCTCTCTCTCTCTCTCTCTCTCTCTCTCTCTCTCTCTCTCTATATATATATATATATATATATATATATATATCATATATATATATATATATATATATATATATATATATATATATATATATATATATATATATATATATATATATATACCCGGTATATATATATATACATACATACATACATACATACATACATACATACATACATACATACATACATATATATATATATATATATATATATATATATATATATATATATATATATATATATATATATATATATATATATATATATATATATATATATATATATATGTGTGTGTGTGTGTGTATAGACACAGTCACACACACATCAAACTAGTGTTAATTGCCTCATATAATATTTAAATACCATAAAATAAGCATTATCATAAACGTATACATTGCCTGCCTATGTAAAC
The DNA here is from genome assembly GCA_963942565.1 of Maea johnstoni. Classification (NCBI taxonomy): domain Eukaryota; kingdom Metazoa; phylum Annelida; class Polychaeta; order Spionida; family Magelonidae; genus Maea; species Maea johnstoni. The sequence continues at coordinate 30,574,736 of OZ012699.1, forward strand.
GTCACACAGTCATGAAAATGACCACATTCTAAATAATTACTCATGTCTTCATACTTTAATTAAGCTACATCCAATTGTACTGAGATTGTCACGATATTCATATGAATTATATCCTTTTGAAACAGCAAGGTCTAGCAACATATCCTACCAAAACAATGAAATATAAGTTCAACAAAGTGACCAGTTCCATTACTCTATTTCAATAACTTATAGTAATCCCTGTATTTTGCCATAACAAGAAAAAGAATGCTCAAGATAAAAGATAAGAATACGGCCTCTTAACGATGTTGTAATTAAAGCATTATTTCAACATCATCGTAAAATAAAGAAATTTTAATATTGTAATTTGATACGGTCATTTATAAGAATTTTATAAAATGTCAAATAGTTACATCCTTTTCAATCAGTAAAGATTACATTTACGGTGACATTACATGCATGGCAGTCTAGGAAATATGTCATTGTAACAAGTGCTGGAAAAACAATTTACGAGCTCGTAATGACACAAGATTACGATGATCATAAAACGTGCTCTTCACAAAATCATTTTAAACATTTAAGAAGTTTGTAATTATACGAGAATATTATGGCATTCCTGCCCATGTACAAAGCGAAAAGATAGTGACCTTTTCCTAAACCTAAATGTAAAAGTGCCCCCTTGCGTTGAAATCAGTTACTGCAATATTGGATGAAGAAAAGAATGGATATGTAGCGAGAGACTAATCACTATAGGCCCTATAGTTAAGTGCTGGACTCATGCCATGAGTACCAGATAAGGCATCAGCGCGAGGTCACGTGGGAACAAGAACCAATCAGGGCTCTCGCATCGATTACATTACTGAGAAACCAATTTTGGCCTATTAGCGGCTATCATAGTTGACACTGGTTGAGGCTAGCATGTTCAGGTTGACCGGCTGGTTTCGAATCCACTTGTGTTTGGTCATCTAAGCTGCAATGTGGTTAGACAGGTACACAGTCACCTTTGGCTACAAGAAGGCAAGTTTTGGCTACAAGCGTTTCTAGCTTGGATAGCCCCATGTTTATAAGGTGATGCTATGAAAATGATTTCACATTAACAAATAGTAAAGCTAATGCTGTTTATATCTCATAAATCGATACACAGATTATATCATTTCTTAGCACATATAAGGTGATGCTATGAAAATGATTTCACATTAACAAATAGCAAAGCTAATGCTGTTTATATCTCATAAATCGGTACACAAATTATATCATTTCTAAGCACATAAGGTGATGCTATGAAAATGATTTCATATTAACAAATATTAAAACTAAGGCTGTTCATATTTCATAAATCGGTACACAGATTATATCATTTCTGTGTTTCTTTGTTTATATCTATATTATAACTATTTCTATTTATGTCATGTCCTTATTTAAGTTATAGCATAACTATTTGCTTCTTGTATTTATACTGTTATGTAACAACAGAGAGATCTACATGTATAGTTAGTATTGATACCTCTGGTAACAAGCATTATTTTGTAAACGAGCTTTACAGTCAATTAACATACATACATGCATACACTTCTGATATAACAATACACTACCTATTCATAGTTTGGGTGCATAGTTAAGAGCAGCCATTTCAAACACAACATTATGGATACTTCTCTATGTTCCCTTCATGTGAGCTCGTGACTTATACTAACTCTTACTTCTCACTTGCACCATGAGCAAAAAGTCATACAGTCATGTTACTGTATTTGTATTGCCGTTGCAAGTACGTTAATGTTAAACACTTATATACTCGTCGTTGGAATAGAGAAACCCACACACTGAAATACTCCTTTTTTCTCTAAAGGAAAAAATTGAAAAATGTAAAAGAAAAATAAAAGCTTATGTTTCTGTAAAGAAAAATAATTATACTAAAGTCATTAACTAGATTTATCCTCAAAGATCCAGTTAAGCACATGTATATGATTTACTACGTTATCAAGGTCCCAGCAATGCTACTTAGCCTTACTTGGGGTTACAGAAAAGAGGACATATCATAGAGTGGTGTATATACATATACCCCACTAAGCAATTTTAGTATATACTATTTATGTATATATATATATATATATATATATATATATATATATATATATATATATATATATATATATATATATATATATATATATGTTTATATATATGTTTATATATATATATATATATATATATATATATATATATATATATATATATATATATATATATATATATATATATATATATATATATATATATATATATATATGCTTTTGTCACAGCTCTTCAACAACCCCCCAGCAAACGCTTTTCAATATCTATATAGCACTATATGGTCTGTTGTGTGCCAAAGTGCCTTATTTAGTTAAAACCATCGTTCATTCATTTGTAGTATCCGTTTTCCCTTCTGACGGGTCTTGCAAGGGCGATTGAAGTGGTACGTACAATGAACGGCCTAGTATCCATCATTGGGATCACTTCAACTCGTACCCAACAAAGTACCCATCATGCATTATTACCAGAGTTGTTGTTCTTATTCTTTAAAGGTATGCCCTAGACGACTGACAAGGTTAGGACCGAATGGGTAAACATGTAAAATACCGTCTAGAAATCTACACACATTGTAATAGAAATAATTCCGCTATTTCATGTTGCATGAGCTGGCTACTACAGTACAGACATTTGATA
>OZ012699.1:30577620-30632620 GCA_963942565.1 Maea johnstoni
TGCAAGGATGATGGTGTGTAGATTTCTAATCCCTGCTCATAATCAACATTCTGTATATGGGCTCGATCAAGTTGAAGTTAGCATCTAAGACAAAAAATAAATTTTATAGTAGCAATATGTATCTTACATATTTGGAAAGCTAGAATTCTGAAGTTTCTGGATCTTTAGTCAGATTTACTGTATTCCCATTTACGAAGAAGTTATGAACATTTTACTGCAGGGTGTTTGTTTGTTTGTTCAACGCCTTTCTGACAATAACATTTAACAAAATGTTAAAACCACCATATTTTCTTGTAAAACCATCTTATGATCTTCAACATTGCTTTAGATGATACAATTATACCTTGGAAGACTGTGCCAAGAGATATAGTATTGAATATTATGTTTTGGGGTGTTTTTGATGAATTTTAAAATACAGTGATATGTGATTCCGTAACATGTGATTCCGTAACAGGAAAATAGCATTTTTTTAATTTTTGAAACTGTTCAGATTGGGTCATTACCATGCAACTTCATAGAAAAAAGCATTTTAACACTAATTTAACTATGAGGGGCACACTTTTGAAAAATAAATTTTCAAACAGTGTTTTTGTGGGGGTTAAAGTTGGTGATTCCGTAACGTTACGGAATCACATATTTGATAAATGACTGGTTCAAGCCTATAGATGTCTTGAACATTCTTTAAATGGACTAGTTTGTTATCTTGAATTTAAGTTTAGTATTAACTGATAGTTTCCATATTTAGAATGAGACGTTGTGCACAGTATTTTGAAAAAAAAGTATATGTCCATTATCGAGTAGAAGTTTCAATATGGCATCAAAACGCTTTGGACAAGGACTAAGCTGTACATGGAAATCAGATGAAGTTCTTTATAAACAAGTAACTCACATACACTTTTGAGAAAGGTACAATTATTCAAAATGTGTCATAGCACCAAACTACCTTTTTCAAAACATTCACACAGTTTTAAAGAAGAGTATAATTAAGCTGGCCAGCAGGGCATCTCAGCCTCATTTGGACACCCACTCCCTTAAAAATCACCCATCAGGACACCCAAATAATTTTGTGAGTAACCCTTTAAAAGGACATTTTCAAATATATTTATGAATTGTTTTCACTCTAGTTTAAATTCAGTGACTTTTTATAAGGCATTTATTTCAAAAAGTACATGCATGTTCATGGTCATAATGGGCCATATCAACCTAGATTCAAACTGTTGCGTACAGAATTTTAGAATATTGAATTCAATATTTTCCCTCAAATTCAGGAAAACTTGCTGCCTCATTTGGCTGTCTTATCCTATAGTAATATCATTCTTGAACCCTATTTGTTCAAGACTTTTGTAAAACAGATTTTAGAGAATTTATATCTGTGGTGGACAAGAAAGCTCTTCGACAGAGATTCTAGATACCTTCACAGAAACAGAGATTCTTCTTCAAGTAAAGAAGAAAACTGAAGTTTAGCACATGGTCAATGTAGCCCAGATTCCGAAGTTTCTATTTATGCATATATTTTAAAACTTGACCACCCGCATTAAATTTTAGAGGAATTTATTCAGTGTTTCAGATGGAACTTACACACTGATGTGGACAAAAAACTTTTGTCACAAGTGTAGAAGGGGAAGGATTCAATACATAAACATTTCTCACAGAACAAAATTTTGTTACATCACTCAAAGATACAATATAGTCATATGGAAGACTCATATGATACTGTTTTCTACAAAGCCAGTCATAGATCAGCAGTCTAAATGATTTTAAAAACAAATTTCCAGGGATTCTCCATTCGCCCAATAGACATGTATGATATACTCCAGAAAAAATATCCAACAGTTAATAAGATCACAAATGCATGTTTAAAAAGAATCATTACATAGTTATTTTATAAGTATTTAGCAAATTTGGCATTAACTATAAATGTTCATAATTCATTCATAACTCAGCTAGTTTGATATCAATTGGTAGCTGTACAGATGTGTACCTTGACTGACACCTTCATCCTGTCTGCAAATGCAATGTCTTCATTCACCTCTACATCCCTAATCTTGAAGCCACCCATTCAGTTAATCAGTGTAGATGCAATTTCCCCCCGAATCATATCCTCCTTCCCCAGACTAAACAATAAGGGGTGTTAATGAGAGGGACAGTGGAGGAAAAACAGAATCCACATTGTCTGGGGTATACCAACATCCTTGATGTGTACAGGAAGTGATATAAAACTGACCAGGTAGTGAGTGAAATCTACCTCTGAGAATGCAGAAAGTAACATCATGTTTTTCAAAACCTTTTCAGATTAATGATCTATTTATAAGAAGCTTCAATGTTAAATCAATTACAGCATATATAAGTTAATTGTCTAACAATTGCCCTTGTGGGGAAGTGGTCTCTCTAACATTAGACATTGTCATCTGTTACCTACCATCAGAGACGTATAAAACCCACTCTCTGCTGCCATGTAATTCCTAATTAAGTGCTCCCTTCAGTAAAAATGTATGTCTTCATATCAGTACACTAACTTAATTTTTTATTAAAGCAGAAAATTTGACCATAGTGCACTCTTTTAATGAAAGATATTGATTGTTACAGAAAATGTGATTCCGTAACAAATGGTAAATGTGATTCCGTAACAAGACCATCTGTCAAAGTTTCTTGAATAAAGTTCACTTTAACTTATTTAACTCCTAACTTTGTGGTGGAATCTGTGCAAAACAAATTTACCTACCACTTGATAAAGAAACTTTTGGAAAAAAGTGGCAGGAACAGCATGAAAGTGGTATTTGATTAAAGTGGTAGAAAACAGATGGTAATTTTGAGTGATTCCGTAACAGGCATGTTTTTTCACTTTTTTACCCAAAAATCATTTTCTGGGGAAGTTGGAACTTGGTCCATTTAAAAGAACTTTCAAAGCCCTATACAACCATATAAAGCATGATTTCCTAACTTTTTCCATTAAAAAGATATCTAAGCTTGAACAGCAAAAGTGTGATTCCGTAACAGCTTGATCGAGCCCATATATATATATATATATATATATATATATATATATATATATATATATATATATATATATATATATATATATATATATATATATATATATATATATATATATATATATATATATATATATATATATACATGCTTTTATTTAATTGATAAGCTTAACAAAATTTCTAGTTATAATTTCACGGTTTCAGACCATTTAACCGTAAACTAACCATAACATTTTCTTTGGAAGAGAATAATCATAGAAAACTATTTCTTATATTTCCATGTTCCCAAATTATTATTTTTAATGTCAAGGCATGTGACAATACTTGTTTCAAGCCTCAAGAAAAGTGTTTCATATACAACACCAGAAGAAATGGAAAATAGGATAAATGTTTTCTTTATAACTTCTTACTTATCTAAAATGATTCCAAAATGATAACTACTTCATAATGACTTCATCTGTTCATCACCAATGTAGCCATGGAAAATGTGATAATACACAGAAAAATAAACAACCCTAAATTTGCCCTATCTATTGTATTTATATTGGGAAAAATAATAACTGCATACAAAACTGCATGTACAATGTTCAGGCATCTGCATAATAATGCATAATATGCATTCTCATTTTATCTATGAAAAAATAGCCCCCAGGAAATTTCACCTGTTTAAAGGATAGGAATACAAAGTTCTCTGATCAACAAAAACAAAATTGATTCTTCGTCTGACCTAGGTAATACAAAATACACATTTTCTTAACCTATTAATGCTCAGAGCGGCTAAAACAGGCCTGACAATTTTAGAAATAATTCTTTAACAAAAGCATTTTTTGGAAAATAATTTAAGGTAAAATGTTAGAGAGAAGTCAAGCAACAACTCTCCTTCAACTATTTCGTGAACTTTTTCTTTATTCCAAAGTTATTTTGAAAAGTATGAAAGTAGCAGACGATACTTTCTAGATGAACTCTAAGTGTGAATGTAATAATACTATGCAAACAACTCACCAGAAAAACTGAGCCCGGTATAGCGAAGGTCTGTTTATAGATGTAGGCCGAGGAGAATAGGAGAACAACATATGATATGTGATCCGTCTTATACTGCTTCAGGAGAGCTGCTAGATTCCCAAGATCCTCAAGGTTAGACGGAAATTTTAACGCAACCCTGAAAAAGCAAATATAAATGTAACCCTTGTGCTGCTGGTGGCTAATTTGGCCGATACCAAATAATGCAAATACCTGAAAAATGAAGGAAACCCTGGCACATAGGTAATCATCTGAGAGTACTCAGCGAGAGCTTTCCAATGAATACCAACAAGACAGGGTTTAGAACCATGGTTTTAAACAATCTTTGTGTCCCTGTGCTTTGGACGAGAGTAGTCCCAGCTAGGGATGTCATCGATAGTGGACAATTCGATAAATCGACATTTTCACTTTGTCAATTAAATCGAATTGAATGGTTGGGTACCTATCGAATCAAAATAATCAATATTCTGTACCCCAGTAATGGCGTATGATTATTTATAAATAATACACTTTTCCCAGACATTTTCCTGTTAAACTAACGCAAAGTGAAACGCTGACTAAATATTGAAGTATTTTCTATGGCTTTTGTAAGAGAAATTGGAAAGAATGGTGTACTTTACTCAGGCACATGGCCAAGACACAGGGTATCGAACCAATCGAATCAAATTGATATATAACGGAAAGAGTATAGCAATTAATCAAATCGAAAAAAGAGGGATATCAATGACATAAATAATTGTGCCTAACGAGCACGTTACGGTGTTACAAACCGAACCGAATCGAATAATATATCAATTAATCGAATCGATAAAATTTCACATCAATGACATCACTAGTCCCAGCAATGGAAGGGTTAAAATGAAACGGGTCACTTGGCCATGTTGATAGTTAGCTCAGTAGCGAAGGTAAAAGTGTGCGATTTTTCAAAGTCTGCCTCATTTTTGAGTAAAAACAGTATTTTGTCCGTAAAGCTGGACATTGTCCAGTGGACAATGTCCAGCTCAATGCCCAGCTTTACCTAAACACAGTAAAGTAAAAGGCACCCCCATTATATCTCGAGCTAAATACTTAATTCCTCTTCATAGTCCCCTAGCTAATCAATTGGGGAATGTTTGTCAACATTATCATTACTTAAATACTATCATATCATTATCCAGCTTTTGTGTAAATAAGTTCATTTTGCATTCTCCCAATAAAATGGGGAAGTTTGTAGGCATGTTTTATTAATAAAAAACATATATATCACTTTTTTTCTCTCACATATAGCAAATACTTATTCTGGATAGTCTCCAAATAGAAATGGGAAGTTTGTTGACATTTCATTATCATCATTATATCACCTGGCTTGCAACGTCTACAAATACCTGCCCTATAGTCTCCTAGTTTGTTTGTTTTGGATCCATAACCGCATTTGTCCCGCAGGGTTGATTCCCTAAGGAGGATGTACAGAGAGCTCCTTTAACTCCAGACGTCTGGGCAGCCTTGAGCTTACTCAATATATTTCCCAGCAGGCCAGTTGACTCCGTTTACGTGCATTGCCGGGACACCCTGACTGGAAAATTTTAATAAAATCAGTTTCGGACATGGGATTCTGCTTAAAGTCAGTAATCCCATATGTAGTTAATAAAGATATTATTAACTTCCATTTCTGATTTTAATTTTGGATGAGCGCTTTTCGTAAGGTCAACAGTAAAAGTTGACCTTCCCATATGATTGAATGCTATACCCCGAACGGGATACAAGTTTATCCCTAACCGGAAAAAACGTGGTTTGAGAGAGGATCCCGAACGGGGTAACCATGTCACATGATGTGAACTCTTCAGAAGGGAGGTAAAGATTATTGAGCTGGAGAATCATCCGGATCGGGAGATTTCTCGGGACAATGTTCCCGATCGGGAGAAATCTCCCGATCGAGAGATTTCTCCCGATCTGGGTATCTAACCGGACCTGATTACAGAGAAACCTAATCACCAGCATCAACTGAGCATGCGCAGAGCACAAATTTTGGGCTATTAGTTGACACTGGTTACGGCTAATTTCATATCCACTTGTTTTTTTTATTTATCTTAGAAGATTACATGAATAATTTACTTACTCTGCATAGTCTCCAGACAGAACAGGTAAATGTGTAGACAGCCAGTATAACCATAGCGTGCTCACACCAAAAACAGCAGGTATCCATGCTATGGAAGCCATTCTGATTCTGACTCCTATCTTCTGACCACCAGACCAAGGTCTACGCAACTCAGCTGATTACTGTCACTGTCAAATTTGAAGACGGTAACTTTTATCTGCAATGATCAGTACTACAGTGGAAGGTAAACAAGATTTGAGAAGTTGAGACTTGACTTAAGTTGACAAGTCTCCACGGACTCAGGATGTCATTTATGAACGAATTGAATGTTACACATACATCCTATTCGCAGATTCCAATTAACCTTTCTCTTTGAATTAGATAGAATTCTCCGCTTCAGTTTTACATGTAGGAAACTGATCAGAAAGTGTTAGGATTCAGGACAAGTACATGTCATGTGTCCTTTCCACCTGTTCTGCACGCTTTGTGGCATGTCGTAAACATTCATGTTTACATTTATTTTCATAGACATATCAGCATTTTAGTAATGCTACTGCCGCAACGATAAGAATGTACTAATAGTTCAATTGCAAACATATGGGAACTTTATGTAGGTCAATTACAGAAATAACGCCAATAGTGTGTTGTCGTAAAAGACTAGACTTTAAAGGTCAAGGTCATAGTGAGAGTGGAAGGAGAGAAGCCTATCAAGTATCATGACAGGCCATGTGATACTTCTTAACTAGGCACACACATTGTTTTGAGGTCAACTTTTCAAAGAATGCGTGATTTTCACTGTACCATTTGAAAAAACAGACACAAACTCAAACACAATGTTTTACAACCAAACAAGAGGCATGCTATCTTGTCTTTCAAGGAGAAACTTTCAGAACTGCAAGTGGAGATGTCAAATTAACATTGTGACTCACAGCCACAGGCTAAGTGATTTCCATACACTCAGGAAGGAACTTCTAATTCAAAGAGCAACTTCATCATCATCATTAACTTCATCATCTCACATTGGCAATAGATCTTTCTGTTTGTCCCCCAGCAAGGGAAACTTTGTTCGACAAAAATACACAATGAATTTTTATACTGATTATAGAAACTTAGCTGGAAGTACATGTATCAACAACATCTCTTCTCTACCAATATCATACCAAAATCAAAAAAGATGGTTCAGCAGTCAATCCGACGATAAAAATAACTTTGATGTTGACTCTTTAAAACCCCAAGAACCAGCAGACGCAGAAGCAAAAAAACTCATTTCGGAAATGTTGGGCGACTTTGGCGTAGACTCGGATACTTTGCAAATGAGTAAATTAGACCCTGCCATTTCTGGAAATAGTGAACCGAGGCAGGAGACATCTGATTCTGAGTCATCTCTTGAGTCATCTGACTCGGAATCTAGTGACAGCGATGCGGACAAGATGGTGGACGATACTTTGAAAGCGTCCGAGGTGGAGGAATTTGAATACGAGGACTTGTATGCGAGAGAGAAGGAATATGAGTATGAGGTCTATGAACGTGATCATCCTATATCACTAACAAGTGAGTACCTGCAAGCCTCTTCAGTAAGCATACAGATAAGGCCTAAGAAAATAAATTGTTTGTTTCATGTAACGGTCCGAAAAAAATAGGGTAGGATATGATTACGTAGGTCGGAATATTTTTTTTTTTGCATTATTTTTTTGATCCAAAATGTGTGTTTTATGTTTTATGTTGATTGGGAGTTGGGAGTGCGATAAAAATTTTAGGGTAGGGATTTTTTTGAATAAAAACTTGTTAGGGAAGGGTTACAGGAAACAAGCAACTTTTTTTAGGCCTAAGTCATCGAGCTAGGGCTGTCATCGTTACAGACTGGATCGATCGATGGATTGACATAATTCAGGTGCCGATAATCGGATCAGTATAAATCCTGAAATATCGATCCATTATTCTTTAAACTTCCCACCCCCTACTTAATGGCTTACTTTTGTATGGTTCTGTATGAACGATGCATGGTGTTTAAAAAAAAAAAATATATATATATATATATATATATATATATTATATATATATATATATATATGTGTGTATGTATATTTATATTCATTTGAATATCAAAATTCCAACTGGCTCACATCTTTTGTCTTCCATGAGTTAGAAATGGAGTGTTTGACTTATCATATATGGGCTCGATCAAGTTGAAGTTAGCATCTAAGACAAAAAATAAATTTTATAGTAGCAATATGTATCTTACATATTTGGAAAGCTAGAATTCTGAAGTTTCTGGATCTTTGGTCAGATTTACTGTATTCCCATTTATGAAAAAGTTATGAACATTTTACTGCAGGGTGTTTGTTTGTTTGTTCAACGCCTCTCTGACAATAACATTTAACAAAATGTTAAAACCACCATATTTTCTTGTAAAACCATCTTATGATCTTCAACATTGCTTTAGATGATACAATTATACCTGGGAAGACTGTGCCAAGAGATATAGGATTGAATATTATGTTTTGGGGTGTTTTTGATGAATTTTTAAATACAGTGATCCGTGATTCCGTAACATGTGATTCCGTAACAGAAAAATAGCATTTTTTTAATTTTTGAAAATGTTCAGATTGGATCATTACCATGAAACTTCATAGAAAAAAGCATTTTAACACTAATTTAACTATTAGGGGCACACTTTTGAAAAATAAATTTTCAAACAGTGTTTTTGTGGGGGTTATAGTTGGTGATTCCGTAACGTTACGGAATCACATATTTGATAAATTGACTGGTTCAAGCCTATAGATGTCTTGAACATTCTTTAAATGGACTAGTTTGTTATCTTAACTTTAAGTTTAGTATTAACTGATAGTTCCCATATTTAGAATGAGACATTGTGCACAGTATTTTGAAAAAAAAGTATATGTCCATTATCGAGTAGTATTTTCAATATGGCATCAAAACGCTTTGGACAAGGACTAAGCTGTACATGGAAATCAGATGAAGTTCTTTATAAACAAGTAACTCACATACAATTTTGAGAAAGGTACAATTATTCAAAATGTGTCATAGCACCAAACTACCTTTTTAAAAACATTCACACAATTTTAAAGTAGAGTATAATTAAGCTGGCCAGCAGGGCATCTCAGCCTGATTTGGACGCCCACTCTCTCAAAAATCACCCATCAGGACACCCAAATAATTTTCTGAGTAACCCTTTAAAATGACATTTTCAAATATATAAATGAATTGTTTTCACTCTAGTTTAAATTCAGTGACTTTTTATAAGGCATTTGTTTCAAGAAGTACATGCATGTTCATGGTTATAATGGGCCATATCAACCTATTCAAACTGTTGCGTACAGAATTTTAAAATATTGAATTCAATATTTTCCCTCAAATTCAGGAAAACTTGCTCCCTCATTTGGCTGTCTTATCCTATAGTAATATCATTCATGAACCCTATTTGTTCAAGACTTTTGTAAAATAGTAGATTTTAGAGAATTTATATCTGTGGTGGACAGGAAAGCTCTTCGACAGAGATTTTAGATACCTTCACAGAAACAGAGATTCTCCTTCAAGTAAAGAAGAAAACTGAAGTTTAGCACATGGTCAATGTAGCCCGGATCCCGAAGTCTCTATTTATAAATGCATATATTTTATAACTTGACCACCCGCATTAAATTTTAGAGGAATTTATTCAGTGTTTCAGATGAAACTTACACACTGCTGAGGACACTTTAAAAAAAACTTTTGTCACAAGTGCAGAAGGGGAAGGATTCAATACATAAACATTTCTCAGAGAACAAAATTTTGTTACATCACTCAAAGATACAATATAGTCATACGGAAGACTCATATGATACTGTTTTATACAAAGCCAGTCATAGATCAGCAGTCTAAATGATTTTTAAAACAAATTTCCAGGGATTCTCCATTCGCCCAATAGACATGTATGATCTACTCCAGAAAAAATATCCAACAGTTAATAAGATCACAAATGCATGTTTAAAAAGAATCATTACATAGTTATTTTTATAAGTATTTAGAAAATTTGGCATTAACTATAAATGTTCATAATTCATTCATAACTCAGCTAGTTTGATATCAATTGGTATGTGTACAGATGTGTACCTTGACTGACACCTCCATCCTGTCTGCAAATGCAATGTCTCCATTCACCTCTACATCCCTAATCCTGAAGCCACCCATTCAGTTAATCAGGGTAGATGCAATTTCCCCCCGAATCATATCCTCCTTCCCCAGACTAAACAATAAGGGGTGTTAATGAGAGGGGACAGAGGAGGAAAAACAGAATCCACATTGTCTGGGGTATACCAACATCCTTGATGTATACAGGAAGTGATATAAAACTGACCAGGTAGTGAGTTAAATCTACCTCTGAGAATGCAGAAGGTAACATCATGTTTTTCAAAACCTTTTCAGATTAATGATCTATTTATAAGAAGCCTCAAAGTTAAATCAATTACAGCTTATATAAGTTAATTGTCTAACAATTGCCCTTGTGGGGAAGTGGTCCCTCTAACATTAGACATTGTCATCTGTTACCTACCATCAGAGACGTATAAAACCCACTCTCTGCTGCCATGTAATTCCTAATTAAGTGCTCCCTTCAGTAAAATTTATGTCTTTATATCAGTACACTAACTTAACTTTTTATTAAAGCAGAAAATTTCACCATAGTGCACTCTTTTAATGAAAGATATTGATTGTTACAGAAAATGTGATTCCGTAACAAATGGTAAATGTGATTCCGTAACAAGACCATCTGTTAAAGTTTCTTGAATAAAGTTCACTTTAACTTATTCAACACCTAACTTTGTGGTGGAATCTGTGCAAAACAAATTTACCTACCACATGATAAAGAAACTTTTGGAAAAAAGTGGCAGGAACAGCATGAAAGTGGTATTTGATTAAAGTGGTAGAAAACAGATGGTAATTTTGAGTGATTCCGTAACAGGCATGTTTTTTCCCTTTTTTACCCAAAAATCATTTTCTGGGGAAGTTGGAACTTGGTCCATTTAAAAGAACTTTCAAAGCCCTACACAACCATATAAAGCATGATTTCCTAACTTTTTCCATTAAAAAGATATCTAAGCTTGAACAGCAAAAGTGTGATTCCGTAACAGCTTGATCGAGCCCATATATAAATATGGTAAAAAAAGTGATGATCGAAATTTGAAATTCCAACTGAACTCGCTTGCACAATTTGTCTTGCAGGAGTTAAAAATATCTAGTGTTTGACTTATTACTTATATATGGCAGAAAAAGTAACGATAATCAAACTTCTAAATTCCAACTCGCTTAACATCTTTTGTCTTGCAGCAATTAAAAATGTAGAGTTTGACTCATTACTGATATAAGGCAGAAAAAGATGATCAAAATTCTGGAACTTTTATCTTGCATTCATGAGTTTAAAATAGAGTGATTCATTGACTTATTAGTTATTACACATATATGGCAGAAAAAGAGACAATGATCAAAATTCTAAATGGATTGTTTCACTGACTATGTACGTGTATATGGCAGAAAAAGTGATGACGATCGAAATTCTAAATTTCAACTCATTTGCATATTTTTTATTTTTAGGAGGTAAACATGGAGTGTTTGATATTGAGGACCTGGTGGCCTTGCTTCAGGATGACAACGCCCAGGATTTGTGTGTGATTTCCGTGCCTCCGGAAAACCGCTTCGTAGACTACCTCGTCATCGCCTCCGGAACCTCGACGCGGCACATTAAAGCCATGTCTGAATATGTCAAATGGCTGGTAAGAAATTAAGGCTTAAAAAAAAAGTAGTTTGTTTCCTGTAACCCTACCCTAACAAGTTTTTATTCAAAAAAATCCCTACCCTAAAGTTTTTGTTCGCCCTCCCAACTCCCAATCAACAAAAAGCATGCATAAAACACACATTTTAGACCAAAAAAATAATGCAAAAAATATTTTTTTACCGACCTACCTACCCTATTTTTGGACCGTTACAGTAAACAAACAGTTTCTTTTTATTGGCCTAACCCTTCCAATGCAGAGGCTACTAGTGATGTCATTGATATGAAATTTTATCAATGCGATTAATTGATATACTTTTCAATTCGATTCGACTCGATTCGATATGCCATAACGTCCTCATAGGGCACAATTACATATAGGAATGTCTTTGATATCCCTTTTTTTCGATTTGATTCAGTTTGATACCCTGTGTCTCGGCCATATGCCTGAGTAAAGTACACCATTATTTCTCTTACAAAAGCCATAGAAAATACTTCAATATTTAGTCAGAGTTTCACTTTGCATTAACGTAACAGAAAAATGTCTGGGAAAAGTAATTTTTTTGTTAATAATCATATGGCAATATTGGGGTACAGAATATTGATTATTTCGATTCGATACCCAACCTTCCGATTCAATTTGATTGACAAAGTAAAAATGGCGATTTATCGATTTGTCGACTATCGATGACATCCCTAGAGGCTACCTTCATCCAAAGCACAAGGATGCAAAGAAAGATTTTTGATATATCTAAATATCTAAACCCTGTCATGTTGGTATTCATTGAATAGCTCTCGCTGCATACGCTACACATCAAAGCTATGTCTGAATATGTCAAATGGCTGGTATGATATTAAACCTTTCTTCCTTAAGGTCTTACGATACTCTACACCAGTGGCACCTATTGAGTATTGAACAAACTAGAATAATTGATTACAATTTTTCAGACACCACTGCCAATTTTGAAAAGGAATTATATTACAAAACCAGATTTCTATTGAATATGTACCAAATGGCTGGTAAGAAATTAACCCTTCTAATGCGGAGGCTACCTTCGTCCAAAGCCAAAGGATGCAAACATTTTTGAAAGCCGTCTAAACCCTGTCATGTTGGTATTCATTGGATAGCTTTGCTGTTTACTCTCAGATTTATAGTACCAATGTGCCAGGGTTTCAGTAAATATTCAGGTCTTTTTGCATAATAACTTCCCCTCGAGAGGATTGTCGCCTTCGGGCTACGCCCTCTAGCGACAATCCTCTCTCGAAGTTATTCCTGGTGGAAACCCCACAGGGATGTCATATTTGTATATTAATGACTTCTTGAGACTTGAAGAAGGGTCACTGGTTCATCGGCCTCTGGTACTCTGTATCGATTTATCAATACGGAGCATTTCAACGACAACCCACTGCTGGTGGGCCCAGGGATCGCGAGGACGCCGTCCACATATCCTTTTGACGCATAGTCAAGTGGTATGGACGCAGAGATAGTCAACACTCATTTGTGGCCAATGATCAGGACGCAGGATTTTCTGGACCTTGATATTAGTGTGGAAGCAACTTTTTTTGACCCTATCGCTAACACTGGGTGGGCCCTTTGTGTGCATTTCTAGGCATGAACTATTATACATGTGAAAGTTAGGTATGTCCAGAGAAATACATCCCCTTGATCCGCAACCCCACAGGCACAGCATGCTAGTACCTACGGTATGTGCGCCTCGGGTTACGCGGTGTAGCCTGGGGAAGTATTGGTCACGTGATTGGTTTCGCAGCAATTTCAGTCTGACCCAGGGCCTGTGAAACCAGCAGGCAGCCAATCATGGGGTACACATGTTATCTATGACTCATAGTGGTGTGAGGCAGCGAAATTTGATGACGCATGCACAGTGCCCACTCCCTGTCTACTACTCCCAGGTATGTCGTATTAAAGCGATATGCAGAATCAAAATCTTGTAAGACATCTGGCTGTGCAAGTCATAGGTTATTGCTGTCATGGTGAATTCAAGCATTTTGTTTGAAGACAACCGCTCTCTCTTTTATTCAAATCGCATCGTAGCAAAATAGAAAAAAATCAATAAAGATATATCTATAATCATATTGATAAAAAATCTTATCAATGACAGCCCTAGTAATTTAGTTAATGAACTCACTTTTTAACTGTATTTTCCCCTGTCATTCCAGTATAAAAGACGAAGCTCCAAAAAAGATCCTACTGTGAGGATTGAAGGTTTGGAGACCTCTGATTGGATGGCTATGGATTTAGGTATGTCTTACCATCATGAATCTTATCTTTTCAATGAAATATCATCTTTACATGTTTCTTATTTTTCTCAGGAAATATGGCCCTTCGGCTGTTTCTCCTATTTTCCAGGGAATGACACCATTCGCTTATTTCTTATATTTTCTTGGGAATATCGTTCTTTACCTGCTTCTTATATTTTCCAGGAAATATATCGCCCTTCAGCCGTTTCTTAAATGTTCAATGAAATATCACCCTTCAGCTGTTTCTTAAATGTTCAATGAAATATCGCCCTTCAGCTGTTTCTCATATTTCAATGAGATATCATCCTTTACCTGTTTCTTATATTTTCCAGGAAATATATCGCCCTTCACCTGTTTCTTATATTTTTAATGAAATATCACCCTTTACCTGTTTCTTATATTTTCCAGGGAATATCGCCCTTTAGCTGTTTCTTATATTTTCAATGAAATATCGCCCTTTAGCTGTTTCTTTTATGTTCAATGAAATATCGCCCTTTAGCTGTTTCTTATATGTTCAATGAAATATCGCCCTTTAGCTGTTTTTTTTATGTTCAATGAAATATCGCCCTTTAGCTGTTTCTTATACTTTCAATGAAATATCGCCCTTCAGCTGTTTCTTATATGTTCAATGAAATATCGCCCTTTAGCTGTTTCTTATATGTTCAATGAAATATCGCCCTTTAGCTGTTTCTTTTATGTTCAATGAAATATCGCCCTTTAGCTGTTTCTTATATGTTCAATGAAATATCGCCCTTTAGCTGTTTCTTATATGTTCAATGAAATATTGCCCTTTAGCTGTTTCTTTTATGTTCAATGAAATATCGCCCTTTAGCTGTTTCTTATATGTTCAATGAAATATCGCCCTTCAGCTGTTTCTTATATGTTCAATGAAATATCGCCCTTTAGCTGTTTCTAATATTTTCCAGGGAAATATCGCCCTTCAGCTGTTTCTTAAATGTTCAATGAAATATCACCCTTCAGCCGTTTCTTTAATGTTCAATGAAATATCGCCCTTCAGCCGTTCCTAAATGTTCAATGAAATATTGCCCTTCAGCCGTTCCTAAATGTTCAATGAAATATCGCCCTTCAGCTGTTTCTTTTATGTTCAATGAAATATCGCCCTTCAGCTGTTTCTTAAATGTTCAATGAAATATCGCCCTTCAGCTGTTTCTTATATGTTCAATGAAATATCGCTCTTCACCTGTTTCTTATATTTTCAATGAAATATCGCCCTTCACCTGTTTCTTATATTTTTAATGAAATATCGCCCTTCACCTGTTTCTTATATTTTTACTGAAATATCGCCCTTCAGCTGTTTCTCATATTTTCAATGAAATATCGCCCTTTAGCTGTTTCTTATATTTTTAATGAAATATCGCCCTTTAGCTGTTTCTAATATTTTCAATGAAATATCATCCTTTACATGTTTCTTATATTTTCCAGGGAATATCGCCCTTCACCTATTTCTTCCTGAGGCGAGGGAGCAGTACAATCTAGAGACCCTATGGACTGTGGGCGAAGCCTTCGACGAACAGTCCCAGATAACCGAGGACCCATTTGCCGATGCGGCAATGCAGCTCGACTTCATCGAGAAAAACTTCTCCTTCGATAACCTTGAAACGACCCCTACTGACCTCGGTCAGCGGCCATCTTGGATAGGTGGCGAGGCTGATTTTGGATATGACGATCAGCTAAGGAAGAAACAGAACAAGTATTCTGGAAAGGATGGTTCAATGGAGAACACAGCAGGTTGGCACGGAACGCTAGATAAGGATCCAAGATACGACTCATAAAGTCTGCTCTGGATTTCAGAGTAGGGTTTGGCCAAAAAACCAAGAACTTTTTAATTGTCAAACCATGAAAGATCTTTAATGCATTAATGCTCACAGCAGCCAAAAGTGGCCTGATAACTTTTATAGCAAAATCATTCCAACGAAAGCAATTAATTCATAAAAATGCATGAAAAGAGACTGAGCTTCTTCAAAGCTTTAGTATTTGCCATTGGATCCCATTCATGCTGTAAAAGTAAAAAAACACCCTGACTGTTTTGGAACTATCATTTCGACTATAGATTTTTTCGTAAAATATTTGGAGCAGTGATGTTTATCAGAACATTACCCACAATTCTCCTTCAAATATTTTGTGAATTTATGATGAATTCCAAAATTAATTTCAAAAGTATCTAAACAACCTTTGTCAAAGAGTCCGGGTAGACATGATTTTTTATTAGGGACATAAAAATCTAATCATCTCAATTCAGGCCTCTATGAAATAACTGTGTCTTCCATCCGTTGGTATTTTTGAAAAAATGGCCTCATATTACTTGCACATTATCGATTATACACCCCTAGTGTCAATTTGACACTCTTCAGTGCTTTGCAGTGCAAGTATGCTAAGTTGGTTTGAAAAATGTAACTAAATAACATCTTTGAGCTCAATAAAACATGAATTCATACAAACCTTTCTTTGTTATTTATTCAAATGATCAACAAACAAATATAGAGTCAACAAAAAAAATACACTAGCCTCCACTGGATCCCCATAGCTTGTTGGCCTGGTTGCTTTATATGTGTGCGGTGTTGTGGAGGGTTATGGTGCCTCTGCAACTGAAAGACACCTTGTAACGAAAAACGTAAAGAAAAGGGAATTTCTCAAGTTTTCGAGTTTCAATCTTATCGTGATATGGCCTATGAAGCCCTTGAAAGCAAAGTCTAAACCAATTCCTTCCTCCTACAATTATTTTTACCTTTTTTTTTTACAAAATATGCTGATACTCATGAGGAAGTGTCTTCAGCAAGGTATTGAAGTCCTGGTGGTAAATCTTTGAGGTGTTGCTATTTTGTAGCCAAAAAATGAATAAAAATTAGGTACATAGCCGGGTATACCTACTGCTATGATTAGAATAAATCACTTCTAAGCTAAAACATTTTTTAATGAAAATATTTTTCAATACATAATGCTTTTTCTCATTATAGACAAAAAATCTTAACGAAAAGGTTATAGTATTTGAATAAAATAACTATTAGATTTACCTTTCTCCATATTCATTTTCCTCCACAAATGTTATATTTCATGGTACCCAAACCATAGTTGTTGATTGGAGCTCTCTCTTAACCCATTAATGCTCACACCTGCCAAAAACAGCCTGACAATTTTGATTCAATCTTGTAGGCAAAAGCAAAATTGAGAAACTATTTCAAGGTGAAATGTTGTTCAGAACTTAACCAACATCTCTCCTTCAAATATTTTGTAAAATCTTTCTTAATTCCAAAGTTTTTATCAAAACTACCATAGATCCAGACAACAGTTTTCATAAGACCTTTTAAGCATCTTTTTCTAACCTCTAACCTTTGTCATTTTGCACTCTGCTGATATGATACAATTGTAAGTTGTATTCCTCGTCAAAGATCTTTCCGGCAATTTATACTTTGTATAGGTTGAATAGTTAACCCTCTCAATGCTGAGACTACTTTTGTCTAAGGCACAAGAACTCAAAAATCTTTGAAAATCATCAAAACCCTATCATCTTAGTATTCATCGGAAAGCTCTCATCGAGTACTCTCAGATGAGTACCCATTTGCCAGGGTTTCGGTCATTTTTCAGCTTTTTTCACATTATTTTGTATTGATCAAATTAGCCACCAGCAGCATAAGGGTTAAATAAAGGCAGGGTAGAGGAAACAAAAAATGTAAACCTAACAGCTACCTTATAACTACTGAGGTACAAAAACAACTAGTTATATCTTTGAACCTTCATCGAACTTGCCATGAAGTTAATGTGTCATATTTAGGATACTGTATTAAGAAATAGGCATGAAAACCTTCAAAGGAAGATTTATAAAATCACTAAAATTAAATAAAAAACTAAAATGTCTTAAATAAAGCAATCATGATTTGTTATTTATTATTTACAATAGACACTGTCAAGTATCCTGGGAAGCTTCAGTTTGATATACAAAGATTAAGGTATTTTTAAAGATTTTTGTCCAAAGCACAAGGAAGCAAAGATTTTTAAACCATCTAATTCCTGTCATGTTGGTATTCATTGGAAAGCTCTCGCGGAGTATTCTCAGATGAGTACCCATGTGCCAGGGTTTCAGTCATTTTTCAGGAATTTTGTATTGGCCGAATTAGCCACCAGCAGCATATCTAGGATTAAGGCCTAAACACAAAGTTTGTTTATGGGTAACCCTACCTACCCTAATGCTGTTTATGGTAAGTTAACCCATTAAAACTCACAGCGGCCAAAAACAGCCAGACAGTTTAGATGAAATCATACAGGCAAAAGCATAGTCAGAAAAATATCTGTTGGAGAAATGTTAAGCAGAACATTACCAACAACTCTTCTTCAAATATTTTGTAAATTCATTTTCAATTCCAAAGATATTGTCAAAAGTATAAAAGATCCAGACGACAATTCTTAAGGAACTCTTAAGCATTAATGGGTTAAGAACTGGTGCTAACAAGCACTCTTTCATTTTTGAAAACTAATAATAATTCTCTAATTTAAGTTGATTTTGAAATACTTTGACTTGCACACAATACATAAATACGATAAACAACATACAAACTTTCAAATAATGCATCTTTTTCTGGCAAGGACAAATGAAATTATTGTAAAAGAAAAGATATACCTACCTACCTAGTCTATTTTTTTCGGGACGTTACCCTAAAAAACTATTTTTTTAGGCCTAACTTAGTTCGAGCAACTCTAACTGTGGTATAGGCCGTTGCTTTCTATATGATGTTCTATTTGGCCTAATGTGATTAGGCCAATAGAACATCATATAGAAAGCAACGGCCTATACCACAGTTAGAGTT
Organism: Maea johnstoni; assembly: GCA_963942565.1. Lineage (NCBI taxonomy): Eukaryota > Metazoa > Annelida > Polychaeta > Spionida > Magelonidae > Maea > Maea johnstoni. The sequence goes on from OZ012699.1 coordinate 30,596,551, forward strand.
GCTCGAACTAGGCCTAACTAGGTTGTGCAGCTTGTGTTACGTCAACACTGGGAGTAGTAGACGGAGTGGGCACTGGTCATGAATCATCAAATTTCGCTGCCTCTCACTATCTGACCTAGATAGCATAACAGCTCCCAGCCAGCCAGTCAACCAGCAGTGCACAGATCACGTGACCAATACAACCCCAGGCTACAGCGCGTAACCCGAGGCGCAGATGCCGTTGAGGCTAGCATGCAGTACCTATGGAGTTGCGGATCAAGGGGGTGTATTTCTCTGGTCAACATAATAACAAGCGGGTACAATGATTAGTGGATGACATTGTCGTTTCGTTAATGTAACCTATCAATTTTACGTTGGAGCAAGGCTTTAATTACCAGGATGTGTTATAGACGTTGACATTCCATCATGCTCGTAAATATCAGTTTTTGAAACATACGTTTGTGTTACGACCATGTATTACTTACACTGGCGTGATGATTAACCCTTCCAATGCTAAGATTTCTTTAGTCTAAAATACAAGTATGCAAAGATTTTGAAAACCATTTAAACCCTGTCTTTGTTGGTATTCATTGGAAAGCTCTCACTGAGTGCTCTCTATGAGTACCCATATGCCAGGGTTTCAGTCATTTTTCAGCATTTTTGCATCATTTTGTAATTGGCAAAATTAGCATCCAGCAGCAAAATGTTATTCAACTCTTTATTTTTGTTTTGCTGAAGAAATGACATGTTTATACATTTAAATTGGAAGGTCATCTTACTTTATCATGATTTATCATGCTTTTGTTACTGACTTACCATTTATTTTTCAGCAAAATATTTATAATTAAAGTAGGATATGTGTTATTGGAGGGTTATGGGCTTAACAATGGTTATACAAAAAGACAAGAAAACAAGCATATATTCATAGAAATGATTTATTCATATTTCTTTATTCATATTATTTCAAAAATAATAAGGATGTTTTATTAAAGCTTATGTTGTATAAGTTGCCATGATGTAAATAGATTAAGTATATATATATATATATATATATATATATATATATATATATATATATATATATATATATATATATATATATATATATATATATATATATATATATATACATATATATATATATATATATATATATATATATATATATATATATATATATATAAATATATTTATATATATATATATATATATATATATATATATATATATATATATATAAATATATATATATATATATATATATATATATATATATATATATATATATATATATATATATATATATATATATATATATATATATATAAATATATATATATATATATAGGGGGTTACGTTCGTCAATTTGTCCGTTAGTTTCCCTGTCAGTCAATAGTGGCGCCACTATAAATCACCTTTATAGGCGTAATATACGCAAAATTAACTTTCTAACACCTCTTTTAACCCTTTAACATTGCTAATATAACAAAATGAAAAGATTCATATCGTTTTTGGCCATTTTAACACATCCTTTCCCCATTCCTTTGTTTGAGTGATTCGTGAGTATGAAGCACTTCACAAAATGTTTCTAACATTCATTCCGTTGTAGTACATGACCTGGTTGCTAATTGCAACCAGGTGAGTTTTGCGCATTTCCCCCTGCTTGGGCCTCAAGCTCCCACCTGGCAGGCATCATCTGGGGTGGCAGTGAACACTTTAACTGCAATTATTTGCCTGCAATTTCCCTGTCAAAGAAAAAATGTAAAGGCCCCCCACTACTAGAACTTATCTGAATTCGATCCATCTATTATCGGCTCTATTATCACGGTTCACTTGCCAAAAATTAGTTTGCGTTATGATAGATAGATGGCGCGGCAGGTGGGGGTCGAATCCGGACTATTAAAAAACGGATTTCTTTCATTTTAAGAGATCCATACTATTTTAGCACGGACTTTTAAGGCAGTGTACAGTACTCTCTCTCTCTCTCTCTCTCTCTCTCTCTCTCTCTCTCTCTCTCTCTCTCTCTCTCTCTATATATATATATATATATATATGTATATATATATATGTATATATATATATATATACATATATATATATAAATATATATATAAACATATATATATGTATATATATATATATATATATATATATATATATATATATATATATATATATATATATATATATATATATATATGAATATAGTCAGATAAATATAGCTAGATAGATATAGATAGTAAGACAGGGATGCGTACATGTGTATGTAATATGCATGTACATGTGTGTGTTCCATGTCAGCTCTAGATAGATAAATATAGATTTATATGTGCGTATTATGTGTTTATATCTGTGTGATGCATGTGTTGCTCTCTTTTATTATATTTTATTTTATTTTTATTTTTATTATATTGGTAAATCACATTTTACAGGCATACAGTTTTTTTATAATTTTATTCTCCATAGACATGTCATCTATAGTACAGTAGGTATTTCATATACCAAAAGCATACAAATATAGTACAAGCATACAGTTTATCAACGTTTTGAAATGGGTTCACGTTAAGTACTTAAAACACTATTTGTCATCTTAAGTGTTTGGGTACATTTTGCTTTAATTATCACAATGTTAATTTGTAATCTTTTTACAAGTAAACAAGAACATCAAATTTATCTTTCGAATTTGAAATGTCATTTTTAAAGTTAACGTCGAACGTCCATCCCTATAAAATGAATTGAAACATTGCATACTTGTTTTGCAAAACCTTTTCTCGACCCCTAGGGCTAGTGTGCCAGTATGTCATGGGTATGTATACGGATTTGACTTAAAAGTAAACCTCAATATTACATTTGCAAGAACTGTGGTGTATAACCCCTATTAACCTGATTGTCTAAATGACCGTTTAAACGGGAACGTACAATCTAGTCTTTTTCTATTTATGTAAACTGATATTACAACGAGTAAAGAAAAACACTCGTTTTGACTTTTAGAGACTATTTGCCATCATTTATATCTAGACCTTCCATTGCTTGAGGACAACCTGTATATTTGTATATAGAGTAAATGAAAGTATTGGATTTCAGTACAGGTACCCCTGCCTCTCTAAATCAATACTTGCTAATACATGAAAATGGATATACTCCCCATCGTCTATATCTGCATATATGGTTCAGGACATGCTATTTTAATCAATAAGGGTTTCATTTTTTGAAACGTTGCTTTGCTTGAGATGTGTATCCGATATTAGTACCTCAGTCCACGACTTCCAGTACTTTAGAATCTTTAGCAAACCACTTCATCATACAGTGATTTTCATTTTTAGTGGCTAGTTTGCATGTTGCTAAGTAAAAGGTAATTTTCTATCTCTTCTGGGCCGATATTGATTTGTATTCTCTAGCAGTGGAAACTGGTTTCTGTATTGATATTTGTTGCAACTGGCAGACAGACAGACTTTCTGGCAAACCACAATTAGAAATGCGATTAATTATGGGGCGCCGTTTGTAAAATACATACTTTTGTTGACAGAAGCAAATTTTGTCCAACAAAAGTCACTTTTGTCAGACAAAAGTTGATTTTGTCAGACAAAAGCAATTTTTTCTATGACAAAATTACTTTTGTCTGACAAAAGCGATTTTGTCTTGACAAAAATTGCTTCCGTCAACAAAAGTGATTTTGTCATAGACAAAACTACTTTTGTCGATACAAAATTACTTTTGTGTTACACTTGGCGAGACCACTCGCCAAGTGTTACATTCAGAATTCTGTCCTAGTGCCTTGCATAGGTTATAGATGGCGTGTACCGTCCGCCTATAGACTGGTTGAAGCACTCGCCAACTCGGGCACATGCATTCGATACACTAACATTGGGCTGGTACGAACTAATACCGGCCGAGTGTGTCAATGAAGAAATAGGATGTGTAAGCTTACACTCGTGATGGGGCATTTAAAAGCTCAAAATACAGGCAGGAAATGAAATTTTGTAAAACTCTTCAAAGCATCTCGATCGGGCTGCAGTATCTAGAACGAGATACTGCATCTCGATCGAGCGTTGGAGAGGCTTCAACTCGTCTATTCAATCATGCCCCCCATCTGCCATCGCCGCACGACACTAAGACAAAATTACTTTTGTCGAGACAGAAGTAATTTTGTCGAGACAGAATTACTTTTGTCGAGACAGAATTACTTTTGTCAACAAAAGTAACTTTTGTCGAACAAAAGTACTTTTGTCGTGACAAAATTTGCTTTTGTCAACAAAAGTAATTTTTGTTAGACAAAAGTAATTCTGTCTGACAAAATTACTTTTGTGTTACACATGGCGTTACCACTCGCCAAATGTTACATTTTGGACTTCTGTCTCGACAAAATTGCTTCTGTCGACAAAAGTGTGCATGTTACAAACGGCGCCCCATAATTAACATCCACACTGCAAGTTTTCTCCAATATTCCTCATTTTGCTTTTGTATCTTTAGAGAATTTGGACGTATCACAATTATAATGTACCTTTTTCAATAAAAGATTTCTAACAGATATAATTGAGGCTCAATTCTGTTTTTAACCATATTTCAATTTTCCTTCACATTTTCGCACCACTTTCACATTATAGAATGTATAAGAGTTTTTTTATCACAAAATGAACAACTTGGAGTGTTGACATTTTGCAATGCATGTATCGTACTATTGACCATGACCTTGATGGTGTATAGATGCTGAAAATTCATTCTAAGTAGATAAATGATTTGTAGTAAAAGTTTACAGTTATCCATAAAATATATTCAATCAATAATATTTGACCAACCTCTTTCGAATTTGAAACATACTATTCGTATCAATGATTTTAATACTTTTCAATACTACCATAACATCTATTAAAACAATCTGTAAAATTCAAACTTAACGGAGTTCTGGAACAATGGATGTATGATCTTTTTCATTATCACACAAAAATCGTTTAATTTATGCGAGCGCAGCAAGGATATTTCGAAATATACCTGGCCAAACTAAGATATGTATGCAAATGTGTAGCATATGGAGTTCGTTCACATCACCATTTTACCCATAGATAAGCCGCTATTTTGCCACGTGTTGACACACAGTTGTGATGTAATACTTTGACTAATAAGTTATTCCCTGCTATGTTTAATCAAATTTATCTGAATTCCTGTTTGAGTGGTTAGGTATCATCAAAATATGTAGCCCTGAAACAACATTTCCTATACTTTCTTCCATGATGGACCCCTGACTGGAACTACTTTGCCGTTGTATTAATGTATTCCTCCACAGACAGTGTATCTGAAAAAGTTTCCCAGCGTCCACCTACTTGCACAAAACTTCAAACACGATGCTAATACTATATTGATATTTTCTCGATGTGCAAGTGAAAAGCAAGCACATTGGTGAAATCAGACATTGACACAGCAAGAAAACATAAAAATATACGTATAATTTTGAATTTAAATTGGTCAAACTCAAAAAGGCTATATTGGTTATAAATGTGTTATCAGAGTTCACAGTTAGCCATTATATGCATTGATAGGACGCCATTTTGACATGTGTTGATACTCAGTCGGGTTCTCATTTTAGAAACAAAGAGTTAGCCTCTGGTATATTCGATACAATTTTTTATGCATTAATATTTTGTGTGATTAGATTGATAGTGTCATCCAAAAGATGTCTGAGTAGAACCACATTTTCCACGCCTTCCTTCACATGTGTCTGAAATTGCATTTTTCACTAGAGATAGGAATAGATTTTTTAATGAAGAATTTTTGGGGAAATATATCATATATTTTCTTTAATGAAAATTCACTTTTCTTTCAAGAGGAATGTTGAGTATTTTTTTCTAAGGAATTTCTTTTCGAGAAAAAAAAAATCAATTTTCCTACGGACAATGAATTATCTTCTCTTTAAAGGAAATTCAATTTTCAAAAAGAGCCATTTTTGCGGGAATTGTATTAGATAACTGTGGGTAACACAGCTCTGAACTGACGTCTACTTTGAGGTTTCATTGTATGTTTTGTATCTTAAGATACAGTCAATAAATACTATACTATATTGTATATCCTTCAAATACCACTTGAAAGCTGTCAATCATGGCTGGATGGGCGTGGTTAAGGTAACATAAACAACAAAATGGTGCTTCGTATGTATATAAGGACAGGAACTTTCTCCAGCTGTTTGATTATTGACTGTATACTGTCAAGTAGTGTTCAGCAAAAGTACCCTTGAGCAGCACAAACATAGAGCATTTTGGAGAACTAAGGCAATCATGAAGATACTGCATGTTTTCCTTGTCTGCGTGGTGCTGGTTTCCCTGACCATCTGGGGAGTCGGATGTGAAGAACCATCGAGGACGGCTGAAGATTCTAAGGGCAGGGATTCCTTCAAGACATGGTTGAACAAGCGAGTAAGAAACGTGAGAAGATCAAGAGCAAAACGAATTATGCTATCAAAGTTCAAGTGCCATGGACTGCCGTGTCCTCCCTATTGCTAAAACCATATCCTGGATGGTGAGCTTTTTTCGATTATTCTTGATCATTTTTTACATTTCACACAGCATATTCATCAGAAACACAAAGTTGATAGCATGTTTTTGTAGGTACCTGTATGATCTTGTGATTGTCTTTGTGATTGTCTTATGTGCTATGAAATGAATAAAGAACAGCAATTTATTGTTTTTAATTTTAAATCATTTTTATTCAATCCACATGTAAAAATAGAATACAGTGTACAAAATACAGAAACATTATGTTGTCAAAATATTCTAAGTATTTGTATATATGGTTTGTAATAAAGAATATTTCTTATCAAATTGTGGTTTTTTACCTTTCATGTATAAGCGATATTTTTCTTGATAGTAAAAGTTCTTTGTCTCATTTTTAACCATCAGGAGCATGAGGTATTTTTGCTTCTTTCATGCAATTATACAGAATCTTTTTCGTTAATAAGATAATACTATTGATACATATTGCTCTTTCCAGTTCCCCCATGATTATTTTTTCCTTGGTTATAGTGTAGTTTGGACTACCCAGTTCCACTATCCAGTTTTGCACAGCAATTTATTAATGAATTTAAAAGAAAAATCGGCAGCATGTGCAATGAAGTTATTAGTTGTGAGTCTGTTTTTTTAATGTGATACGGTCGTGGCCGGAATGAAGAAACTCATTTCTGCTGACCAAATGATCGTGTGAATATAGAATGAATATACATGTCACTTTGCTGCTGATTTATGTCTAGAGTAAATTCATCTCACTCTGCTGACCCGACGACTGTGTCTAGAGTGAATACACATCGCGCTGAAGGGATTTGTCGTGGCCTAGCTAGTGGTTATGACGCCTGCTCACAAGCGTGAGATTGAAGATCCGAATCTCCGCTGGATTCCCAGTGGGTTGGCCTGGTCGCTATATAAATGTGCGCGGTTGTGGAGGGCTGTCTGTGGCTTTTCTGCAACAAAAGACCCCTTGAAACTATTCGTGAAGAGAAGGGAAATGAGTTGAACTCAATCGTATATTTTTCACATTATTTTTGCTGTAAATTGCGCTGTTTGGTTATGTCAATCAATGGGTTTTGGAAAAGTTGATACTTTAGATAAATGATATTATTCATCATAAATGATTTTAACCATTGATCATCGAATGGTGTAGATTTGTTCGAATATACAGCTGCAGATGCCATAATGTGATGATCATCGCCCATTTCAAGGCTAAATTGCTGGGAAAAGAACGGAGATATTAGCTTTGAAAACAGGTTAATTTAGTGGTCAGTGTCATATTACATAAACCTAATAATCATAGCGTCACAGAAATGTGATATGAGTGTCAATATGTTCAGGAAGGTTAATTCGTTAGAATACAACTACCTATATATACACGATACATGTTATTGTCTCTCCACGCTTTGCTTCTACATGTGTAAGAGTAATATAAATCATGTTGCACATTTGTGCAATTCAAAATTGAAAAAGAAAATTCAAGTCTTGGCAATATTGCAACGGTATGCACGAATTTATTTCTAGAGAAGTCAAATGGCCAATAAGTCATGGGTTTCATGTTAACTTGATGAAGTAGCTGAAGTTCTTAACGCTAATGTTATCTGTAATCGTAATGCATGAAGGTTTGTCCGATAAAAAAGGACAAATGGCTTATATCCAGGTGTTAAAAAATAAACGTACAGATGATCATGATAAATGGATAAATTGAACTTCATAATCAACAGGTATGCATAAAAATCACTCTTCTCCGAGACATACACGTGTCAACATGCATAGCGTGCTAGCTTGCTGTCTTTGAGTGAATATCCTAATTTCATATCATTTTCCATTAAAGGTACTGCAGGAGAGGAATGGGAGTTTGGACAAGGAAGAAATCCAACTTGTGTACCGCCTGCGTGGAATGGATCTTGATGCAGTCCAAATTCTTTGCACTTACTTACGAACAGGAACAGAACACTGCATGGAAAGTCTATTTGCAAATTAATTATATTTAAACATCATCAAATGTCATGTTTATTTGCATTTACCTGTCAATAAACATAAAGTAAACTGGAAGTTTAGTTCATGTTTACATACAATTTATAATTTTTTGGCGAATTAGAAATGTACTTGGGGTTTACGTTTCGAAAATGTATCTTATGCTTCAGTTAACAGTTTATTAGCAAAATAAACCATGAATAAACATCGTGTGCTTTGTATATCGTTGTCAACAAACTAGAAACAAACTTGTTGATAGTGTTTCAGATTACCTTTTAATTTCAAAATATACAATGAATACATTTAATGCTCATTTTCATTTTCTTGTCAATAAACTGAAATAAATTTGTGAGTTTTAATTTACTTGTCAATAGGAGTACAGTTACTAGTAACTGTTTACGTGGTGAATAAAGTGTAAATAAGCAATCAATCATCATGTTTGTTTACGTATTACTGTAAATAAACTAAAAATAAACTAGGAGTTTACATTGTGCTTAATCATAAGACACTTTGCAAAGAAATAGCGCTATACGTCAGTGATGAAACAAGAAACAATTGTATATATATTTCGATATTTCATCTTCGTCTGGATCGGCCAGATGTAGATTTAAATGAAAATACATTTAGTATTGTCTTTCACCTAAAATAGAAATTGACATAATATTATATACTTTTCGGAATTTACAAAATACGAAATGTACCACTTTGAAATGTACCACCTATCCATCTATGTTACCACATGACCCACGGTAATGGATCAATGTATTACATATATACCCAATTTATTCCACATGTACATATCAGTTTGGTCACTACCCAATAGATGGCCCTTCAAACTACGGGGTCCAATGATATGCTGTCTCAGCCATACATTAATGATAAGGAAATGTTTTCCAATTCACTGTCCAATAGTTGGCACATGTGTATACATTATGTTAATACGTACCCAAAACATTGTCTTCAAAAGTGCAGTGCACATTCTGATTCTTAAAATACAATTGCATATATAAAATACAATTGCATATATATTTCAATTTTCATTTTTCTTCTAGATCAGTCAGATGTAATTTCAAGGGAAAATAGTTTTTGCATTGTCTTTCACAAATATACTATTTCACTTCTATTTGTAATTTATAAACGCTAATACTTTGAAATAAATCACACACCCATCTCGGTTACTGCCCTACCCATGCCAATGGAATTTGGAAGTTGGAATCTCGTTTTTCGTCACATTTATGGCAATTGTGGCTAATTCGTGACTAGCCAGCTGTAAGTAGTGGAGGAAACCGGAGTACCCGGCGTAAAAAACCATCGCCTAGCCCCATGTCACTTGCAACTTTCTCACATGCCCAGGCAGTGGTGAGAGACAGCATGCAGTCTCTCTCTCTCTCTCTCTCTCTCTCTCTCTCTCTCTCTCTCTCTCTCTCTCTCTCGCTTGCTCTCTCTCTCTCTCTCTCTCTCTCTCTCTCTCTCTCTCTCTCTCTCTCTATATATATATATATATATATATCATATATATATATATATATATATATATATATATATATATATATATATATATATATATATATATATATATATAATATAAATATATATATATATATATATATATATATATACCCGTATATATATATACATACATACATACATACATACATACATACATACATACATACATACATACATACATACATATATATATATATATATATATATATATATATATATATATATATATATATATATATATATATATATATATATATATATATATATATATATATATATGTGTGTGTGTGTGTGTGTGTGTGTATAGACACAGTCACACACACATCAAACTAGTGTTAATTGCCTCATATAATATTTAGATACCATAAAATAAGCATTATCATAAACGTATACATTGCCTGCCTATGTAAACGTCACACAGTCATGAAAATGACCACATTCTAAATAATTACTCATGTCTTCATACTTTAATTAAGCTACATCCAATTGTACTGAGATTGTCACGATATACATATGAATTATATCCTTTTGAAACAGCAAGGTCTAGCAATATATCCTACCAAAACAATGAAATATAAGTTTAACAAAGTGACCAGTTCCATTACTCTATTTCAATAACTTATAGTAATCCCTGTATTTTGCCATAACAAGAAAAAGAATGCTCAAAATAAAAGATAAGAATACGGCCTCTTGACGATATTGTAATTAAAGCATTATTTCAACATCATCGTAAAATAAAGAAATTTTAATATTGTAATTTGATACGGTCATTTATAAGAATTTTATAAAATGTCAAATAGTTACATCCTTTTCAATCAGTAAAGATTACATTTACGGTGACATTACATGCATGGCAGTCTAGGAAATATGTCATTGTAACAAGTGCTGGAAAAACAATTTACGAGCTCGTAATGACACAAGATTACGATGATCATAAAACGTGCTCTTCACAAAATCATTTTAAACATCTAAGAAGTTTGTAATTATACGAGAATATTATGGCATTCCTGCCCATGTACAAAGCGAAAAGATAGTGACCTTTTCCTAAACCTAAATGTAAAAGTGCCCCCTTGCGTTGAAATCAGTTACTGCAATATTGGATGAAGAAAAGAATGGATATGTAGCGAGAGACCAATCACTATATGCCCTATAGTTAAGTGCTGGACTCATGCCATGAGTACCAGATAAGGCATCAGCGCGAGGTCACGTGGGAACAAGAACCAATCAGAGCTCTCGCATCGATTACATTACTGAGAAACCAATTTTGGCCTATTAGCGGCTATCATAGTTGACACTGGTTGAGGCTAGCATGTTCAGGTTGACCGGCTGGTTTCGAATCCACTTGTGTTTGGTCATCTAAGCTGCAATGTGGTTAGACAGGTACACAGTCACCTTTGGCTACAAGAAGGCAAGTTTTGGCTACAAGCGTTTCTAGCTTGGATAGCCCCATGTTTATAAGGTGATGCTATGAAAATGATTTCACATTAACAAATAGTAAAGCTAATTATGCTGTTTATATCTCATAAATCGATACACAGATTATATCATTTCTAAGCACATATAAGGTGATGCTATGAAAATGATTTCACATTAACAAATAGTAAAGCTAATGCTGTTTATATCTCATAAATCGATACACAGATTATATCATTTCTAAGCACATATAAGGTGATGCTATGAAAATGATTTCACATTAACAAATAGTAAAGCTAATGCTGTTTATATCTCATAAATCGGTACACAAATTATATCATTTCTAAGCACATAAGGTGATGCTATGAAAATGATTTCATATTAACAAATAAGGCTGTTCATATTTCATAAATCGGTAAACAGATTATATCATTTCTGTGTTTCTTTGTTTATATTTATATTATAACTATTTCTATTTATGTCATGTCCTTATTTAAGTTATAGCATAACTATTTCCTTCTTGTATTTATACTGTTATGTAACAACAGAGAGATCTACATGTATAGTTAGTATTGATATCTCTGGTAACAAGCATTTTGTAAACGAGCTTTACAGTCAATTAACATACATACATGCATACACTTCTGATATAACAATACACTACCTATTCATAGTTTGGGTGCATAGTTAAGAGCAGCCATTTCAAACACAACATTATGAATACTTCTCTATATTCCCTTCATGTGAGCTCGTGACTTATACTAACTCTTACTTCTCACTTGCACCATGAGCAAAAAGTCATACAGTCATGTTACTGTATTTGTATTGCCGTTGCAAGTACGTTAATGTTAAACACTTATATACTCGTCGTTGGAACAGGGAAACCCACACAATGAAATACTCCTTTTTTCTCTAAAGGAAAAAATTGAAAAATGTAAAAGAAAAATAAAAGCTTATGTTTCTGTAAAGAAAAATAATTATACTAAAGTCATTAACTAGATTTATCCTCAAAGATCCAGTTAAGTACATGTATATGATTTACTACGTTATCAAGGTCCCAGCAATGCTACTTAGCCTTACTTGGGGTTACAGAAAAGAGGACATATCATAGAGTGGTGTATATACATATACCCCACTAAGCAATTTAGTATATACTATTTATGTATATATATATATATATATATATATATATATATATATATATATATATATATATATATATATATATATATATATATATATATATATATATATATATATATATATATATTTATGTTTATATATATATATATATATATATATATATATATATATATATATATATATATATATATATATATATATATATATATATATATATATGCTTTTGTCACAGCTCTTCAACAACCCCCCAGCAAACGCTTTTCAATATCTATATAGCACTATATGGTCTGTTGTGTGCCAAAGTGCCTTATTTAGTTAAAACCATCGTTCATTCATTTGTAGTATCCGTTTTCCCTTCTGACGGGTCTTGCAAGGGCGATTGAAGTGGTACGTACAATGAACGGCCTAGTATCCATCATTGGGATCACTTCAACTCGTACCCAACAAAGTACCCATCATGCATTATTACCAGAGTTGTTGTTCTTATTCTTTAAAGGTATGCCCTAGACGACTGACAAGGTTAGGACCGAATGGGTAAACATGTAAAATACCGTCTAGAAATCTACACACATTGTAATAGAAATAATTCCGCTATTTCATGTTGCATGAGCTGGCTACTACAGTACAGACATTTGATAACTGCACCAGTCGACCAGACGTCTGCCAGTATCTGGTTGTACAAACGCCCATGGATAGCAGTATAGCATATAACGAATCAAAGCTACGTTCTGTTGCGAGGTCATCCATGCATCCATGGCCAGTTATCTGGGTTGCAGTCAGACGTGCAGGTGTAAATCATACCTTGATTGACCTGGCATTTATTGCAGGAACTAAATGTCGGCAATGTATAACTCGTCAAAATCTCGGACAAAACAGTTAGTTTTGTGCAATATACTGCTGAATAAATATCATTGAATGCGAAAATCATCTTTTCTTTTCACAAATCTAAAGAATATATATATATATATATATATATATATATATATATATATATATATATATATATATATGTATATATATATATATATATGTATATATATATATATATATATATATATATATATATATATATATATATATATGTATATGTATATATATATGTATATATATATATATATGTATATATATATATATATATATATATATATATATATATATATATATATATATATATATATATATATATATGTATATATATATGTATATATATATATGTATATATATATATATATATGTAAATATATATATATATGTATATATATATATATATATATATATATATATATATATATATATATAAATATATATATATATATATATATAAACACACACACATGACTAGCCAGTTGTAAGTAGTCGAGCAAACTGTAGTACCCAGCAAAAACCACCGCCTAACACCAAGTCACTGGCAAATTTCTCACATGCCCACGCCGTGATCCGAAGCCAGGCAGTGGTGAGAGACAGTGTGCAGTCAGTGGCGACGCCATCAGTCACGAATTAGCCTAAACATGGCAGAAAAAGTGATAATAATTGAAGTTCCCAACTAGCCTAGTGCTTTTATTTGTCCCCGTTGCAGTTCAGACCTCAGCTCCTTCCAGAAGACCTCTTGGCGGATGTGGTCGTTGGTTGGCCAGTTTAAACACTTATTGTGCCTCGCTAAAAGTTGAAATGTCATGCTTGCTTTCAAGAGGTCCTGTGGAATGTATTCAAGGAATATGATAATGGCACGATGCACATTTGCTCTCGTAAGTTCTAAGATTGTCAAGTCCAGCTCATATCTGCACCAATCACTATTCAAAAATGCTCTTGTGACAACAAAGATGATCTGATTGCTACTAGCTAAAAACCTCTCAATTTCACCATAGATACTGTGGCCTGGTACAAAGTCTTCTTCATCAATGCACAGTTTGAAGTCAAGCTCTCCATTCTCCATCACCTGTGGTCTAAGCTGTTGCAAAACCCAGTTCTGACTCTCCCAATTATAAGACACAAAGGCATCGAACTCGTGCAGTGGTGCTCTATGAGCCAATCGCCTTTTGCGTACCTTTCCTGCGCGCCGCACATCCAATATATACTTGATATCTATGATGTAAAACTTGATCGTACTTGCAAGTGATAAGATCAACAAACCGCTAAGAATCATTGCCAAACTTATCAGAAAATATAAATGATTAATGCACTCAAGCCAGTTTACATCATACACATCAACTCTCTCATCTTTCCTGTGAACTGGTAGGTCACAGAGAATTTTGTCAGGACTTTCAACACGGAACAAATTTCCTTTAATCCAGTACTGAAGGGCTATAGTTTCACATGTACAAACAAACGGATTATCGATAAGAAAAAGCTGCTCTAAGAAAGGTAACCGCTGCAAAAGTGTAGCAGATACTGTAGTCAATCGGTTAAAGCTCAAATCAAGATACCTGATCTTTTGATTGAAACGAAGAGTCCCTCGGGTATGTCCTGAATGGCATTGTAAGATAAATCTAAATACTCAAGATGATACATTTTAGTAAACGTGATTTCGGGAATCTTTAGAACAGAGCTATGGGAAAGAATCACTGACTTCAGCTTTAATGATATCTTTGGTAAGACTGCCAGGATGCGACGGCTGGTTTCCAAATTAGGAATTCTAAGCTCCAAGTAATGTACAGCCTTTGTGAATAGTAAAACTTTGTCAATATGATGGAATCCATTAACCTTAGCTGAAGATGTATGCTTGGTATGGTTCACTATTTGTTGACCATGTGAAGACAATTCAATAGCCGTGTATGGACGGGTTGTACTTCGCAGTGGAAAATATTTGTACACAATCACTTCCAATTTCCTCACCACGTGGAGTTTACGGGATGTTAAATGGAACTTAACTGGTATAGGAGTTGTGATCCTCAAAGTCTTCAGTTTCACTTGCGAATGATGGATATACATTACGGAAAATGGACGATGGTCGTAATTAAATGTCACTTCAAGAACCTCTAGATTATACAGGCCTGCAAAACTTCGAGGGTGCTGTGAGGTTATTGTACCAATCCTCAAGATTTGTAGGGTGTGTAAGGGTTGGTAGTGTGTGGCTTGTACCATACCAAGTTGATTTCCAAGGAGATTCAGTTCTCGCAATCCACAACCCTTAAGCGGCAGGAAAAAGTCCATAGGAAAAGAGCCTGCAGGTTCAGCTTTCAGGCCAACATTTCCCAAATTGAGACGCTCCACCTCCGACTTTCTGAGACCATCTATGACATAACTGGTCACTTTACCTAACTTCACACCCTTAAAGCTTAGAAAGGAAAACCGCTTTATGTGTTTAAACAGACCTTGCTCTGGGGAAACCGACACTTTCCGGTGGTCAAAAATGAAACTGACCTCTTCGCACCGAGAGAAGTTTAGAAAGGTATCTGATGAAAGATGTATTGCCCTAATTGGGTAAAGGAGTGTGTAAGATAAATCCAATTCCAGTCTGCTTCGTATAATAGGTATTGGAATGGAAAGGTCCCTGAATAAATAACCACTATCTATCACTTCCCTAAGTTCAGGCCATTCATCAAACAAAGCTGCAGTAATTGACTTCCCCCATGCTGATAAAGTTTGAAGATGACGTGTATGCTTTGCAAAGACAACTACATCATTAAAAGGCCAGTTGGAATAAAGTTTAGTTAACAATGGAAATGCCTCGAACGTATCTTCATTCCAATCACTGCCAGATATATCTAAAATGTTTATCTTTGTTGGTTCTACCAATGATGTCTGTCTGATCCTAGAATGTGATACGTTTAAAACTCTCAGAGATATGGGTAGTTCCAAGAAATACGAGCTGTTTTCATATCTAGAAATGTTCAGGGTCTCCAAACTTATCAAAGGTAAAAAAAGGCTTCCATCCAAATATGGTGTTTTGACAGCAAAGTTTTTCTTGGATAGATCCAGAATTTTAAGGTGATGAAGTCCAACAAATGCAAATCTGTCAATAAAATCTATGTCATTCAGAGCAATATTTAGTAATGTTAGATTAGTTATATGGTTGAAATCGCCCGCACGGATGTGTCGAATGTCATTGCTGGACAAGTCTATATGCGTGCTCCAACTGGGCAGTTTTGGTACATAAGCCAGAGATCCAAGTCTCCCTTTGCAGTTAACAAATCCATCATCATAGCACGCACATTGTTCTATGCCCCCATCACAATAGGATAACACATTCCTTCCTATTGTTCTTGATATACAGATGGTGACGACGACAGCTAGAAAGTGCAGCTCTGTTGATAAGTACATCCTAACCATTTTTCTCATTCATCTTCTGAAATAGGAAATGGAGGGATGTTTAAAGTATGTGTTTAAATGTTACCACTAAATATATGTATATATATATATATATATATATATATATATATATATATATATATATATATATATATATATATATATATATATATATACATATATATATATATATATATATATATATATATATATATATATATATATATATATATGTGTGTGTGTGTGTGTATGTTTGTATGTATGTATGTACATATATATATATATATATATATATATATATATATATATATATATATATATATATATATATATATATATATATATGTATATATATGTATAAATATATATATATATATATATATATATATATATATATATATATATATATATATATATATATATATGTATATATATATATATGTATATATATATATATATATATATATATATATATATATATATATATATATATATATATATATATATATATATATACTAGTATATATTTTTATCTTGACTTCTTAGGGTACAGACATTATCTTTATTTTCTAATCTTTTCTCAACAAATATCATATTTTCTAAATCTCTCTATATAAAACGAATAGGAAGTAAGGTATACACTTATAATTTTGAAACAATATAAAAGAGCTGTTATAGCAATTAACTCCTTCCCATCTTACACATGGTTTGACACATGACAATATGCTGAAAATACATAAGCGATATTTTGAGAAATATTTGTCATACATTTGTTCTTCATGTTGGGTTCAATAATCCCTTTCCATATATCTAAACAGTCTATGTCCTCTATTTCGCGAGCTATTTCTAAGTATAAGGAAGACCTTGAACGATGGGTTTCCCTCAATAAAAAGCCGAACAAAGACTTTCGTTCTTACATTTCGTAACAAATGCTTGTATAGAAAGATGTATATCAGTATATGTTATACTTACATATGGTATACTGACTGTGCCACTACAACATTTCTGGCCTGCCTTGCTAGTTCCACAATCCGAGTTAATATGTTTGATCTAGCTATGGGCGCTACATTGTTTTAGCAAATGTGGGTCACTATCATGGAAATAATTTATTTCCTGACAACTTCCTCATTCTTCTGGTGTGATTTCGTGTCCTCTGTTTTCTATCACTGTGACAGTGGACTGTGCCACCCTCTACCACCCCAGTGAGGCATGGCAAGCAAGGAGGGAAAATTGCTGAGTTTATGAAAAAAGTCACTGAATCACCTTTTAGCAAGACCACGCGACCTTCCAAACGCCACTGAGTGGTCCCACGCCGACTTAATACCTTGTCATTTTGTTTTTCGTCACTTTTTTGCTATTAATCAGCGAATTCGTGACTTGCCAGTTGTAAGTGGTGGGGGAAACCGGACCACTAAGCTATCGGGCAGGCTCTCAGTGGTGAGAGACAGCGAGCAGTCAGTGGCAATGGTTTAGACAACTCAGCTATCAGGGCAGGCAATCAGTGGTGAGAGACAATGAGCAGTCACTGTCAGTGCCCTAGACCACTCGGCTATCAGGGCAGGCCCTCAGTGGTGAGAGACAACGAGCAGTCAGTGGCAATGCCTTAGACCACTCGGCTATCAGGGCAGGCCCTCAGTGGTGAGAGACAGCGAGCAGTAACTGGCAATGCCTTAGACCACCCAGCCATTAAGGTAGTCCCTCAGTGATGAGAGACAACGAGCAGTAACTGGCAATGCCTTAGACCACCCAGCCATTAAGGTAGTCCCTCAGTGATGAGAGACAGCGAGCAGTCACTGGCTATGCTTTAGACCACTCCGCTACCCGATGAGGTTCTCAGTGATAAGAGACAGAGGGCAGTCACTGGAAATCGGCTATCAGGGCAGGTCCTCAGTGGTGAGAGACAGTGAGCAGTCACTGGCAATACTTTAGTCTACTCGGCTATCATGGCAGGCCCTCGGTGATGAGAAACAGTTAGCAGTCACTGGCAATACTTTAGTCCACTCGGCTATCAGGGCAGGCCCTCGTTGGTGAGAGACAGTGAGCAGTCACTGGCAATGCTTTAGACCACCGAGCCATCATGGCAGAACCTCAGTGGTGAGAGACAGCGAGTAGTCACTGGAAATGCTTTAGACCACTCGGCTATCATTGCAGGCCCTCGGTGGTGAGAGACAGTGAGCAGCCACTGGCAATACTTGAGTCCACTCGGCTACCAGGGCAGGCCCTCAGTGGTGAGAGACAGCAAGCAGTCTCTGGCAATACTTTAGTGCAAGCCCTCAGTGGGCAGGCCCTCAGTGGTGAGAGACAGCGAGCAGTCATTGGCAATACTTTAGTCCACTGGGCTATCAGGGCAGGCCCTCAGTGGTGAGGGACATCTAGCAGTCAGTGGCCATGCTTTAGACCACTCGGCTATCAGGGCAGGCCCTCAGTGGTGAGAGACAGCGAGCAGTCACTGGCAAAACTTAAGACCGCTCAGCTATCAAGGCAGGCCCTCAGTGGTGAGAGCCAGCGAGCAGTCCTAGGCAATGCTTTAGACCGCTCAGCTATCAAGGCAGGCTCTCAGTGGTGAGAGACAGCGAGCAGTCACTGGCAAATCGTAAGACTGCTCAGCTATCAAAACAGGCCCTCAGTGGTGAGAGACAGCGAGCAGTCACTGGCAAATCTTAAGACCGCTCAGCTATCAAGGCAGGCCCTCAGTGGTGAGAGACAGCGAGCAGTCACTGGCAAATCGTAAGACTGCTCAGCTATCAAGGCAGGCCCTCAGTGGTGAGAGACAGCGAGTAGTCACTGGCAAAACTTAAGACTGCTCAGCTATCAAAACAGGCCCTCAGTGGTGAGAGACAGCGAGCAGTCACTGGCAAAACTTATGACCGCTCAGCTATCAAGGCAGGCCCTCAGTGGTGAGAGCCAGCGAGCAGTCACTGGCAAATCTTAAGACCGCTCAGCTATCAAGGCAGGCCCTCAGTGGTGAGAGCCAGTGAGCAGTCGTAGGCAATTCTTTAGATCACTCTGCTATCAGGACAGGCTTTCACCATTCTCAATTTTAACAACCATCGCCTAGCCTCGGGAAGAAAGGTCATAGCAACTAGAGGTAAGTCGGTTGATTTCCCCAGGCACCACGGTTTCATCAATCGTTACCAAATGTCTCAGCATGGCAGAGGAAGTGGCGAAAACAATAATCCATCCAAAATCTACTACTGTCAGTCACCGTTCTATCGCAATGGAAAGCCAGCGCCTGGCCCCTGTGAAAATGTTCAGAAGCGACTTGGGGTAAAAGCGGTTGTTTCGTCAGGGTTCTTACAGTCACTAGATTGAGCCTCAACATGGCAAAAAGAGAGAGCAGATACAATAATTCATCCAATCCGCCAAAAAAAACGGAGTGAGAAAAATAAAGAGAAGCATAGAGAATCTTTAAATTAATTTTTTAATTCTCGACCATCAACTACATGTACGATGGACCAAGTGTGAAAGAGAAAATATTTAAATATTTATTTTCACCACCGTATTTTGTTGGGAGAAAAATATACTTGAATATATTTTCACCACCGTATTGTTGGGAGAAAATAGATTTAAATATATTTTCTACCCCCAAAATACGGTGGTGAAAATAAATTTAAATATATTTTCTCCCCCCAAAATACGGTGGTGAAAATAGATTTGAATTTATTTTCTACCCCAAAATACGGTGGTGAAAATAAATTTAAATATATTTTCTCCCCCCAAAATATTTCGGTGGTGAAATAAATATTCAAGTATTTGCTCATTCACATTTGGTCCATCGTAATCAACAACGGAGGCGAGATAATTAAAAACATTCGGAGGAAAAAACCTTTTTACGATCGTCCACCAAGGGGCGAGAAAATAAGAAAGATACGTGCATCAATAGCGAAGCGAGAAAATAAAAAAACATTTCTTTCACGATTCCTAATGACAGGTTGCCTTTCGAATTTCCTTTTGGAAGAGTAGGGTGCCATTGCGTCGAACCAGTGCAGTCAGGAGAGAAAGCGAGTAGACATAATTGGTAAGGCCTTAGACCACTAATCAAACATGGTTGGCCCTCGTAGTGGGGAGAGACAGCGACCCATCATTGGCAACGCCTTAGAACACTCGGCAATAATGGTAGGCGCTTTTAGTGGTGAGAGACAGCGCTTAGTCAGTGGCAAAGCCTTAGACCACTTGGCTACCAGGGCAGGCCCTCAATGTAGTGAGAGACAGCGAGTAGTCAGTGGCAAGGCCTTATATAGACCACTCGGCCATCAGGGCAGGCCCTCAGTGAGACAAAACGAACAGTCAGTGGCAAAGCCTTATGTAGACCACTCGGCTATCAGGACAGGCCTTCGAAGTAGTGAGACACACACAGCGAGCAGTCAGTGGCAACACCTTATACCACTCGGCTATCAAGGCAGGCCCTCGAAGTAGTGAGACACAGCAAGCAGTCAATGGCAATGCCTTATATAGACCACTCGGCTATCAGGGCAGGACCACAATAGTGAGATACAGCGAGCAGTCAGTGGCAATGCCTTAGACCATTTGGCCATCAGGGCAGGCCCTCAGTAGTGAGACACAGCAAGCAGTCAGTGACAATGCCTTATATAGACCACTCGGCTATCAGGGCAGGCCCACAATAGTGAGACACAGCGAGCAGTCGGTGGCAATGCCTAAGACCATTTGGCCATCAGGGCAGGCCCTCAGTAGTGAGACACAGCGAGCAGTCAGTGGCAACACCTTATACCACTCGGCTATCAGGGCAGGCCCTCAGTAGTGAGACACAGCGAGCAGTCAGTGGCAAAGCCTTATAACACGTCGTCACCTGTCGATCAGTGCCCTATTTATGCACCTTCCAACTGTACTATGGGCTTTTATACGTGCGCCCACCACACACCTTTTGGGTGCATGGATCCTTATTACATCGTCATTTTGTACTCGTCCTGCGGCCTTAATAAGCGCCCTGCCGCAAAACTTGCCTTCCCCCTCTCTGTAAGTGTACTGTCCTCCCAATACATCTTTCAACGGGGCCCTATCTGGATTTAAGTAGTGAGACACAGCGTTCGCGAGCAGTCAGTGGCAATGCCTTAGACCACTCGGCTACTGGGGTTTCCTCTGTGCCGGTATCATCACTATTAGTATACAACAAGCAACCACAATCCCTCATAGTTAAATCAAAAGCGAAACTGCCTGAGTATTTTAAGCAAACCTAATTACTGGAATTGATGCCTAATCTAAGCATGTGCATATTACACATCCGCTCATTCTTTTTTATAATAGAATGGCATGACAGAATGATTAATATGAGGAAATATCTCTGGTGAGGAGACCATTCCATTCTGAATTTCAACATGCCAAGATTTGGAAAAAGGTTGAAATGTACTCTTCGCCTGAGTCACTACCTTTGACACTACTCCAAAACTAGCCCAGCTCCTGTGTCTGAATCCACAGGGAACTACCCTCACAACCCTTCACACTACCCCAAAACTAGCTAAGCTCCTGTGTCTGAATCCACAGCGAACTACCCTCACAACCCTTCACACTACCCCAAAACTAGCCCAACTCCTGTGTCTGAATCCACAGCGAACTACCCTCACAACCCTCCACACTACCCCAAAACTAGCCCAACTCCCATGTCTGAATCCACAGCGAACTACCCTCACAACCCTTCACAATACCCCAAAACTAGCCCAACTCCTGTGTCTGAATCCACAGCGAACTACCCTCAAAACCCTTCACACTACCCCAAAACTAGCCCAACTCCTGTGTCTGAATCCACAGCGAATTACCCTCAAAACCCTTCACACTACCCCAAAACTAGCCCAACTCCTGTGTCTGAATCCACAGCGAACTACACACACAACCCTTCACACTACCCCAAAACTAGCCCAACTCATGTGTCTGAATCCACAGTGAACTACCCTCACAACCCTTCACACTACCCCAAAACTAGCCCAACTCCTGTGTCTGAATCCACAGCGAACTACCCTCACAACCCTCCACACTACCCCAAAACTAGCCCAGCTCCTGTGTCTGAATCCACAGCGAACTACCCTCACATCCCTCCACACTACCCCAAAACTAGCCCAACTCCTGTGTCTGAATCCATAGCGAACTACCCTCACAACCCTTCACACTACCCCAAAACTAGCCCAACTCCTGTGTCTGAATCCACAGCGAACTACCCTCACAACCCTCCACACTACCCCAAAACTAGCCCAACTCCTGTGTCTGAATCCACAGCAAACTACCCTCACAACCCTCCACACTACCCCAAAACTAGCCCAACTCCTGTGTCTGAATCAACAGCAAACTACCCTCACAACCCTCCACACTACCCCAAAACTAGCCCAACTCCTGTGTCTGAATCCACAGCGAACTACCCTCACAACCCTCCACACTACCCCAAAACTAGCCCAGCTCCTGTGTCTGAATCCACAGCGAACTACCCTCACAACCCTTCACACTACCCCAAAACTAGCCCAGCTCCTGTGTCTGAATCCACAGCGAACTACCCTCACAACCCTTCACACTACCCCAAAACTAGCCCAGCTCCTGTGTCTGAATCCACAGCGAACTACCCTCACAACCCTTCACACTACCCCAAAACTAGCCCAACTCCTGTGTCTGAATCCACAGCGAACTACCCTCACAACCCTTCACACTACCCCAAAACTAGCCCAACTCCTGTGTCTGAATCCACAGCGAACTACCCTCACAACCCTTCACACTACCCCAAAACTAGCCCAACTCCTGTGTCTGAATCCACAGCGAACTACCCTCACAACCCTTCACACTACCCCAAAACTAGCCCAACTCCTGTGTCTGAATCCACAGCGAACTACCCTCACAACCCTCCACACTACCCCAAAACTAGCCCAACTCCTGTGTCTGAATCCACAGCGAACTACCCCCACAACCCTTCACACTACCCCAAAACTAGCCCAGCTCCTGTGTCTGAATCCACAGTGAACTACCCTCACAACCCTCCACACTACCCCAAAACTAGCCCAACTCCTGTGTCTGAATCCACAGCGAACTACCCTCACAACCCTCCACACTACCCCAAAACTAGCCCAGCTCCTGTGTCTGAATCCACAGCGAACTACCCTCACATCCCTCCACACTACCCCAAAACTAGCCCAACTCCTGTGTCTGAATCCACAGCGAACTACCCTCACAACCCTCCACACTACCCCAAAACTAGCCCAGCTCCTGTGTCTGAATCCACAGCGAACTACCCTCACAACCCTTCACACTACCCCAAAACTAGCCCAACTCCTGTGTCTGAATCCACAGCGAACTACCCTCACAACCCTCCACACTACCCCAAAACTAGCCCAGCTCCTGTGTCTGAATCCACAGCGAACTACCCTCACAACCCTCCACACTACCCCAAAACTAGCCCAACTCCTGTGTCTGAATCCACAGCGAACTACCCTCACAACCCTCCACACTACCCCAAAACTAGCCCAACTCCCGTGTCTGAATCCACAGCGAACTACCCTCACAACCCTCCACACTACCCCAAAACTAGCCCAACTCCTGTGTCTGAATCCACAGCGAACTACCCTCACAACCCTCCACACTACCCCAAAACTAGCCCAACTCCCGTGTCTGAATCCACAGCGAACTACCCTCACAACCCTCCACACTACCCCAAAACTAGCCCAACTCCTGTGTCTGAATCCACAGCGAACTACCCTCACAACCCTCCACACTACCCCAAAACTAGCCCAACTCCCGTGTCTGAATCCACAGCGAACTACCCTCACAACCCTCCACACTACCCCAAAACTAGCCCAACTCCTGTGTCTGAATCCACAGCGAACTACCCTCACAACCCTCCACACTACCCCAAAACTAGCCCAACTCCCGTGTCTGAATCCACAGCGAACTACCCTCACAACCCTCCACACTACCCCAAAACTAGCCCAACTCCTGTGTCTGAATCCACAGCGAACTACCCTCACAACCCTTCACACTACCCCAAAACTAGCCCAACTCCTGTGTCTGAATCCACAGCGAACTACCCTCACAACCCTCCACACTACCCCAAAACTAGCCCAACTCCCGTGTCTGAATCCACAGCGAACTACCCTCACAACCCTCCACACTACTCCAAAACTAGCCCAGCTCCTGTGTCTGAATCCACAGCGAACTACCCTCACAACCCTCCACACTACCCCAAAACTAGCCCAACTCCTGTGTCTGAATCCACAGCGAACTACCCTCACAACCCTCCACACTACCCCAAAACTAGCCCAACTCCTGTGTCTGAATCCATAGCGAACTACCCTCACAACCCTTCACACTACCCCAAAACTAGCCCAGCTCCTGTGTCTGAATCCACAGCGAACTACCCTCACAACCCTTCAAACTACCCCAAAACTAGCCCAGCTCCTGTGTCTGAATCCACAGCGAACTACCCTCACAACCCTCCACACTACTCCAAAACTAGCCCAGCTCCTGTGTCTGAATCCATAGCGAACTACCCTCACAACCCTCCACACTACCCCAAAACTAGCCCAACTCCTGTGTCTGAATCAACAGCAAACTACCCTCACAACCCTTCACACTACCCCAAAACTAGCCCAACTCCTGTGTCTGAATCAACAGCAAACTACCCTCACAACCCTTCACACTACCCCAAAACTAGCCCAGCTCCTGTGTCTGAATCCATAGCGAACTACCCTCACAACCCTCCACACTACCCCAAAACTAGCCCAACTCCTGTGTCTGAATCAACAGCAAACTACCCTCACAACCCTTCACACTACCCCAAAACTAGCCCAGCTCCTGTGTCTGAATCCATAGCGAACTACCCTCACAACCCTCCACACTACCCCAAAACTAGCCCAACTCCTGTGTCTGAATCCACAGCGAACTACCATCACAACCCTTCACACTACCCCAAAACTAGCCCAACTCCTGTGTCTGAATCCATAGCGAACTACCCTCACAACCCTTCACACTACCCCAAAACTAGCCCAACTCCTGTGTCTGAATCCATAGCGAACTACCCTCACAACCCTTCACACTACCCCAAAACTAGCCCAACTCCTGTGTCTGAATCCATAGCGAACTACCCTCACAACCCTCCACACTACCCCAAAACTAGCCCAACTCCCATGTCTGAATCCATAGCGAACTACCCTCACAACCCTTCACACTACCCCAAAACTAGCCCAACTCCTGTGTCTGAATCCACAGCGAACTACCATCACAACCCTTCACACTACCCCAAAACTAGCCCAACTCCTGTGTCTGAATCCATAGCGAACTACCCTCACAACCCTTCACACTACCCCAAAACTAGCCCAACTCCTGTGTCTGAATCCATAGCGAACTACCCTCACAACCCTTCACACTACCCCAAAACTAGCCCAACTCCTGTGTCTGAATCCACAGCGAACTACCATCACAACCCTTCACACTACCCCAAAACTAGCCCAACTCCTGTGTCTGAATCCATAGCGAACTACCCTCACAACCCTCCACACTACCCCAAAACTAGCCCAGCTCCTGTGTCTGAATCCACAGCGAACTACCCTCACAACCCTCCACACTACCCCAAAACTAGCCCAACTCCTGTGTCTGAATCCACAGCGAACTACCATCACAACCCTTCACACTACCCCAAAACTAGCCCAACTCCTGTGTCTGAATCCACAGCGAACTACCCTCACAACCCTCCACACTACCCCAAAACTAGCCCAACTCCTGTGTCTGAATCCATAGCGAACTACCCTCACAACCCTTCACACTACCCCAAAACTAGCCCAGCTCCTGTGTCTGAATCCACAGCGAACTACCCTCACAACCCTTCAAACTACCCCAAAACTAGCCCAGCTCCTGTGTCTGAATCCACAGCGAACTACCCTCACAACCCTCCACACTACCCCAAAACTAGCCCAACTCCTGTGTCTGAATCCACAGCGAACTACCCTCACAACCCTTCACACTACCCCAAAACTAGCCCAACTCCTGTGTCTTAATCCACAGCGAACTACCCTCACAACCCTTCACACTACCCCAAAACTAGCCCAACTCCTGTGTCTTAATCCACAGCGAACTACCCTCACAACCCTTCACACTACCCCAAAACTAGCCAAACTCCTGTGTCTGAATCCACAGCAAACTACCCTCACAACCCTCCACACTACCCCAAAACTAGCCCAACTCCTGTGTCTGAATCCACAGCGAACTACCCTCACAACCCTCCA
This sequence comes from Maea johnstoni, assembly GCA_963942565.1. Taxonomy (NCBI): domain Eukaryota; kingdom Metazoa; phylum Annelida; class Polychaeta; order Spionida; family Magelonidae; genus Maea; species Maea johnstoni. The sequence continues at coordinate 30,623,516 of OZ012699.1, forward strand.
CACTACCCCAAAACTAGCCCAACTCCTGTGTCTGAATCCACAGCGAACTACCCTCACAACCCTCCACACTACCCCAAAACTAGCCCAACTCCCATGTCTGAATCCACAGCGAACTACCCTCACAACCCTTCACAATACCCCAAAACTAGCCCAACTCCTGTGTCTGAATCCACAGCTAACTACCCTCACAACCCTCCACACTACCCCAAAACTAGCCCAACTCCTGTGTCTGAATCCACAGCGAACTACCCTCACAACCCTTCACACTACCCCAAAAACTAGCCCAACTCCTGTGTCTGAATCCACAGCGAACAACCCTCACAACCCTTCACACTACCCCAAAAACTAGCCCAACTCCTGTGTCTGAATCCACAGCGAACTACCCTCACAACCCTTCACACTACCCCAAAAACTAGCCCAACTCCTGTGTCTGAATCCACAGCGAACTACCCTCACAACCCTTCACACTACCCCAAAAACTAGCCCAACTCCTGTGTCTGAATCCACAGCGAACTACCCTCACAACCCTTCACACTACCCCCAAAACTAGCCCAACTCCTGTGTCTGAATCCACAGCGAACTACCCTCACAACCCTTCACACTACCCCAAAAACTAGCCCAACTCCTGTGTCTGAATCAACAGCAAACTACCCTCACAACCCTTTACACTACCCCAAAACTAGCCCAGCTCCTGTGTCTGAATCCACAGCGAATTACCCTCACAACCCTCCACACTACCCCAAAACTAGCCCAGCTCCTGTGTCTGAATCCACAGCGAACTACCCTCACATCCCTCCACACTACCCCAAAACTAGCCCAACTCCTGTGTCTGAATCCACAACGAACTACCCTCACATCCCTCCACACTACCCCAAAACTAGCCCAACTCCTGTGTCTGAATCCACAGCGAACTACCCTCACAACCCTTCACACTACCCCAAAACTAGCCCAGCTCCTGTGTCTGAATCCACAGCGAACTACCCTCACAACCCTTCACAATACCCCAAAACTAGCCCAACTCCTGTGTCTGAATCCACAGCGAATTACCCTCAAAACCCTTCACACTACCCCAAAACTAGCCCAACTCCTGTGTCTGAATCCACAGCGAACTACACACACAACCCTTCACACTACCCCAAAACTAGCCCAACTCATGTGTCTGAATCCACAGTGAACTACCCTCACAACCCTTCACACTACCCCAAAACTAGCCCAACTCCTGTGTCTGAATCCACAGCGAACTACCCTCACAACCCTCCACACTACCCCAAAACTAGCCCAGCTCCTGTGTCTGGATCCACAGCGAACTACCCTCACAACCCTTCACACTACCCCAAAACTAGCCCAACTCATGTGTCTGAATCCACAGCGAACTACCCTCACAACCCTCCACACTACCCCAAAACTAGCCCAGCTCCTGTGTCTGAATCCACAGCGAACTACCCTCACAACCCTTCACACTACCCCAAAACTAGCCCAGCTCCTGTGTCTGAATCCACAGCGAACTACCCTCACAACCCTTCACACTACCCCAAAACTAGCCCAGCTCCTGTGTCTGAATCCACAGCGAACTACCCTCACAACCCTTCACACTACCCCAAAACTAGCCCAACTCCTGTGTCTGAATCCACAGCGAACTACCCTCACAACCCTTCACACTACCCCAAAACTAGCCCAACTCCTGTGTCTGAATCCACAGCGAACTACCCTCACAACCCTTCACACTACCCCAAAACTAGCCCAACTCCTGTGTCTGAATCCACAGCGAACTACCCTCACAACCTTTCACACTACCCCAAAACTAGCCCAACTCCTGTGTCTGAATCCACAGCGAACTACCCTCACAACCCTCCACACTACCCCAAAACTAGCCCAACTCCTGTGTCTGAATCCACAGCGAACTACCCCCACAACCCTTCACACTACCCCAAAACTAGCCCAGCTCCTGTGTCTGAATCCACAGTGAACTACCCTCACAACCCTCCACACTACCCCAAAACTAGCCCAACTCCTGTGTCTGAATCCACAGCGAACTACCCTCACAACCCTCCACACTACCCCAAAACTAGCCCAACTCCCGTGTCTGAATCCACAGCGAACTACCCTCACAACCCTCCACACTACTCCAAAACTAGCCCAGCTCCTGTGTCTGAATCCACAGCGAACTACCCTCACAACCCTCCACACTACCCCAAAACTAGCCCAACTCCTGTGTCTGAATCCACAGCGAACTACCCTCACAACCCTCCACACTACCCCAAAACTAGCCCAACTCCTGTGTCTGAATCCACAGCGAACTACCCTCACAACCCTCCACACTACCCCAAAACTAGCCCAACTCCTGTGTCTGAATCCATAGCGAACTACCCTCACAACCCTTCACACTACCCCAAAACTAGCCCAGCTCCTGTGTCTGAATCCACAGCGAACTACCCTCACAACCCTTCAAACTACCCCAAAACTAGCCCAGCTCCTGTGTCTGAATCCACAGCGAACTACCCTCACAACCCTCCACACTACTCCAAAACTAGCCCAGCTCCTGTGTCTGAATCCATAGCGAACTACCCTCACAACCCTCCACACTACCCCAAAACTAGCCCAACTCCTGTGTCTGAATCAACAGCAAACTACCCTCACAACCCTTCACACTACCCCAAAACTAGCCCAACTCCTGTGTCTGAATCAACAGCAAACTACCCTCACAACCCTTCACACTACCCCAAAACTAGCCCAGCTCCTGTGTCTGAATCCATAGCGAACTACCCTCACAACCCTCCACACTACCCCAAAACTAGCCCAACTCCTGTGTCTGAATCAACAGCAAACTACCCTCACAACCCTCCACACTACCCCAAAACTAGCCCAGCTCCTGTGTCTGAATCCATAGCGAACTACCCTCACAACCCTCCACACTACCCCAAAACTAGCCCAACTCCTGTGTCTGAATCAACAGCAAACTACCCTCACAACCCTTCACACTACCCCAAAACTAGCCCAGCTCCTGTGTCTGAATCCATAGCGAACTACCCTCACAACCCTCCACACTACCCCAAAACTAGCCCAACTCCTGTGTCTGAATCCACAGCGAACTACCATCACAACCCTTCACACTACCCCAAAACTAGCCCAACTCCTGTGTCTGAATCCATAGCGAACTACCCTCACAACCCTTCACACTACCCCAAAACTAGCCCAACTCCTGTGTCTGAATCCATAGCGAACTACCCTCACAACCCTTCACACTACCCCAAAACTAGCCCAACTCCTGTGTCTGAATCCATAGCGAACTACCCTCACAACCCTCCACACTACCCCAAAACTAGCCCAACTCCCATGTCTGAATCCATAGCGAACTACCCTCACAACCCTTCACACTACCCCAAAACTAGCCCAACTCCTGTGTCTGAATCCACAGCGAACTACCATCACAACCCTTCACACTACCCCAAAACTAGCCCAACTCCTGTGTCTGAATCCATAGCGAACTACCCTCACAACCCTTCACACTACCCCAAAACTAGCCCAACTCCTGTGTCTGAATCCATAGCGAACTACCCTCACAACCCTTCACACTACCCCAAAACTAGCCCAACTCCTGTGTCTGAATCCACAGCGAACTACCATCACAACCCTTCACACTACCCCAAAACTAGCCCAACTCCTGTGTCTGAATCCATAGCGAACTACCCTCACAACCCTCCACACTACCCCAAAACTAGCCCAGCTCCTGTGTCTGAATCCACAGCGAACTACCCTCACAACCCTCCACACTACCCCAAAACTAGCCCAACTCCTGTGTCTGAATCCACAGCGAACTACCATCACAACCCTTCACACTACCCCAAAACTAGCCCAACTCCTGTGTCTGAATCCACAGCGAACTACCCTCACAACCCTCCACACTACCCCAAAACTAGCCCAACTCCTGTGTCTGAATCCATAGCGAACTACCCTCACAACCCTTCACACTACCCCAAAACTAGCCCAGCTCCTGTGTCTGAATCCACAGCGAACTACCCTCACAACCCTTCAAACTACCCCAAAACTAGCCCAGCTCCTGTGTCTGAATCCACAGCGAACTACCCTCACAACCCTCCACACTACCCCAAAACTAGCCCAACTCCTGTGTCTGAATCCACAGCGAACTACCCTCACAACCCTTCACACTACCCCAAAACTAGCCCAACTCCTGTGTCTTAATCCACAGCGAACTACCCTCACAACCCTTCACACTACCCCAAAACTAGCCCAACTCCTGTGTCTTAATCCACAGCGAACTACCCTCACAACCCTTCACACTACCCCAAAACTAGCCAAACTCCTGTGTCTGAATCCACAGCAAACTACCCTCACAACCCTCCACACTACCCCAAAACTAGCCCAACTCCCATGTCTGAATCCACAGCGAACTACCCTCACAACCCTTCACAATACCCCAAAACTAGCCCAACTCCTGTGTCTGAATCCACAGCTAACTACCCTCACAACCCTCCACACTACCCCAAAACTAGCCCAACTCCTGTGTCTGAATCCACAGCGAACTACCCTCACAACCCTTCACACTACCCCAAAAACTAGCCCAACTCCTGTGTCTGAATCCACAGCGAACTACCCTCACAACCCTTCACACTACCCCAAAAACTAGCCCAACTCCTGTGTCTGAATCCACAGCGAACTACCCTCACAACCCTTCACACTACCCCAAAAACTAGCCCAACTCCTGTGTCTGAATCCACAGCGAACTACCCTCACAACCCTTCACACTACCCCAAAAACTAGCCCAACTCCTGTGTCTGAATCCACAGCGAACTACCCTCACAACCCTTCACACTACCCCAAAAAACTAGCCCAACTCCTGTGTCTGAATCCACAGCGAACTACCCTCACAACCCTTCACACTACCCCAAAAACTAGCCCAACTCCTGTGTCTGAATCAACGGCAAACTACCCTCACAACCCTTTACACTACCCCAAAACTAGCCCAGCTCCTGTGTCCTGAATCCACAGCGAATTACCCTCACAACCCTCCACACTACCCCAAAACTAGCCCAACTCCTGTGTCTGAATCCACAGCGAACTACCCTCACAACCCTTCACACTACCCCAAAACTAGCCCAACTCCTGTGTCTGAATCCACAGCGAACTACCCTCACAACCCTCCACACTACCCCAAAACTAGCCCAGCTCCTGTGTCTGAATCCACAGCGAACTACCCTCACAACCCTCCACACTACTCCAAAACTAGCCCCAACTCCTGTGTCTGAAATCCACAGCGAACTACCCTCACAACCCTCCACACTACCCCAAAACTAGCCCAACTCCTGTGTCTTAATCCACAGCGAACTACCCTCACAACCCTCCACACTACCCCAAAACTAGCCCAGCTCCTGTGTCCTGAATCCACAGCGAACTACCCTCACATCCCTCCACACTACCCCAAAACTAGCCCAACTCCTGTGTCTGAATCCACAGCGAACTACCCTCACATCCCTCCACACTACCCCAAAAACTAGCCCAACTCCTGTGTCTGAATCCACAGCGAACTACCCTCACAACCCTTCACACTACCCCCAAAACTAGCCCAGCTCCTGTGTCTGAATCCACAGCGAATTACCCTCACAACCCTTCACACTACCCCAAAAACTAGCCCAACTCCTGTGTCTTAATCCACAGCGAACTACCCTCACAACCCTTCACACTACCCCAAAACTAGCCCAACTCCTGTGTCTTAATCCACAGCGAACTACCCTCACAACCCTTCACACTACCCCAAAACTAGCCAAACTCCTGTGTCTGAATCCACAGCAAACTACCCTCACAACCCTCCCACACTACCCCAAAACTAGCCCAGCTCCTGTGTCTGAATCCACAGCGAACTACCCTCACATCCCTCCACACTACCCCAAAAACTAGCCCAACTCCTGTGTCTGAATCCACAGCGAACTACCCTCACATCCCTCCACACTACCCCAAAAACTAGCCCAACTCCTGTGTCTGAATCCACAGCGAACTACCCTCACAACCCTTCACACTACCCCAAAACTAGCCCAGCTCCTGTGTCTGAATCCACAGCGAATTACCCTCCACAACCCTCCACACTACCCCAAAACTAGCCCAACTCCTGTGTCTGAATCCACAGCGAATTACCCTCACAACCCTCCACACTACCCCAAAACTAGCCCAACTCCTGTGTCTGAATCCACAGCGAACTACCCTCACAACCCTCCACACTACCCCAAAACTAGCCCAGCTCCTGTGTCTGAATCCACAGCGAACTACCCTCACAACCCTTCACACTACTCCAAAAACTAGCCCAACTCCTGTGTCTGAATCCACAGCGAACTACCCTCACAACCCTTCACACTACCCCAAAAACTAGCCCAACTCCTGTGTCTGAATCCACAGCAAACTACCCTCACAACCCTTTACACTACCCCAAAACTAGCCTAACTCCTGTGTCTGAATCCACAGCGAACTACCCTCACAACCCTTCACCACTACCCCAAAACTAGCCCAGCTCCTGTGTCTGAATCCACAGCGAACTACCCTCACAACCCTCCAAAATTATCTAATTTGTTAGAGCATTTTCTGTTTCACCATTCATGATTAGTTAGTCATGATTTTGCATTTGTAAACACGGAGGAAAACCCTAATAATATTCCGCCTTTAGAAATTTTCACAAGTAGCGAAAATCATATGCCAATATTTTGAGATTTGATCTAAATATAATATAAAGGGGTAAAATCCGCTTTTTCAATATTTACAAGCAAAGAAATGCTCTAACAAATTAAATAATCTTTTAAAAAATGTGCTGACAAATGAGCTAAATTTCATTCAAATGGATAGATAAGCAAAAAGTATGTAAAAATACTCTATTTGTTATGCTTACATCCCTGTAAAAACTACTCACTTGGTGGAATAAACCATATATACTAATCCATATAATACTACTACTATTTGATACTATACTAGTATTAAATAGTGATGGCAACGCAATATCAAAATAACAGAATCTCAGACCAGAACTTCCACCTTTTGAGTAATTTGAAAACTAAGTAATCCACGATATTGGGCATTTCACTAATTAAATAGTGATGCTAACACAATATCAAAATAACAGAATCTAAGACCAGTACCGCCACCTTTTGAGTAATTTGAAAACTAAATACTCCATAATACTGGGCATTTCACTAATTCATCTGGGAAGCATAGTTAACACTTTCCCTACCATACATTCCTTTACAATAAAAGAAACCGGTGTGATCAGTAATGATAACATACTTCAAGTATATTGATAAACATTCACTCTAACAGCAGTCTTAAAAGTTATCCCATGATAAGCCAATGTAAAATGCCTGTGGCTTTGTGATCTTTTGAGAGAAATAAAATACATGTTCTATGAGTGTCGTGTGGAATAGTCAACCCGCACAACAATAGAATATGGTGTTAATGTGAAACTAATGTTTATATAATTGAATACATGTGGATGACATCACACAAATATTGGAGTTACCAGTGACTTGCCTTTACGATCAGGATGTGGGCTCCATATGACAGATAGAGTGGGCTAAAAAGAAATTCTAGATGCAAATCCTCTTTAAATTCATCTATCGTCTAGGGTAGCTGGATGTGTTTTTCTAGTGTTGTTTACCTATGAAAACCTTGCACCCTGCAGGGAGGGTACTTTGGTGATGCTCAATACCTCAACGGATAACATTTCAGGCAGTATAAACTTTGTACACGCCTTTGAGAATACGCACCATGATATATGATTTAAGGCACGATTTTTTAGTTGGTCTTGCCATGAACACGGATGACTCAAACCCGGGGGGTCCACTTGGGTATTTAGGGGGCGCATACGCTCATTATCAAAATTAGAAAAATACCCCTAAAGCACTGATTTTCCGGCCAAAAAAGCACCCTTATTTTAATAAAACGCTTATGTTTTCCATTAAATAAACACCCCTTCTTTATCAAAACACTGACATTGGATGAACGGGAACACGTATTTTAACTTAAGATTTTATAATCCTCTGCGTGTTTAGCGGCAGCAAGTGGCGGCAGCAAACTCGGAAGCCCAGTCACTTAGGGAGTCACTCGGCGTCAGAGCCGCGTATATTTCGTGGATTTCGACCCCCATACTTCGTACCTGGGTACAAAAAAGTACCCTTCTTTTACAAAATCGCGGACATGCGGAGGTCGTAAGAAAAGACCCCCTTCTTCCGCGAAATAAGTAACGCGGGTGCGGCCCCCCTCTGTACCTGAGTGCCCCCGCCGGGGGACTCAAAACAAGTACAAATATTTCGTTTCTTTATAATCAAACTGATTAACAAGTAAGTGCAACGGTTCAGCTAGTTCTAAGTACCAGGAAAGTATTATTAATTTCAGAGCAATTAATCTTCATATACGGTCGACGGTTAGGATTTTCTAGTAACGGAGGGAAATGTGAAACAAACTATAGGCCACGCCTTACTCTGCTATAGCAACAAGGCTACCAGCTACTTGTGCGCATGAGCATGCGCATATATTAGGTAACCACAGGAAACCACACCTCTCTAAATAGAGAACAGACATTCAAGGACTGATGACTAACTGGTTTATATGAAATAGTTGTATTAAAAACTGATATAATCAAAATATTATCAAGGGAAAAAACACCCTTAATCGTGAAAGTGAGAGCACTACATAACCTTTGAAAGCAGTAAACTATGAAGACAGGATGGATGCCAGTGGGAGTCGTGGCGATACCTCTTGCATATGGAAGTCTAATTTCTTATGCTGGTGGTTTTTCTGCGAATTCGCTGTGGCGGATTTGTTATTTCGAATCCACCTGTGGACTGAACAAAGCATACAGACAGAACATTCTGGGAAGCGCAAAAAACAGCCAAGTCTGACATTGCATGCGCTGGCCTTTGTTTGGCCAATGCTGCTTGCAATTCCTTTACTTATAATCTACTTATAACAAAGGGAAATTGTCAGTTATCTACCGGTGTGGAAAAGAACTGCAGCCTGCTTACGGCAGAAGCTAATTCCAAGTATTATGAGGCGGTAAGTTATTCCCTTGATTAAACTTCTTTTAATGAAACTGAGCTATTTATTTTCAGA
>OZ012699.1:30634131-30649131 GCA_963942565.1 Maea johnstoni
TAGATAGATAGATAGATAGATAATCTTTATTTCAAGTCGGTAATAATTTTACATAGTAAACACGAGCTGCCAGGGCTCTTGGCCGACTACAAAATAACAATTCAAAATATAACATACAGGGTTTAACAGCAATATAAATGATAAGTAGAGGGGAAGTAAGTTGGCACACATTAATTGACAATCAGTAATAACTTCAGTCTTTCAGGACATGTGTTTATGATTATTGAGTAAAATAGCAATTACTTTTGCTCATTTACTGGTATTACTTATAGCAGCAGAGGGAGCAGGTACAGTTAGCTCCAGACCAGGTTGAGATTAGGTTTTTGAACTCTTTTAGTGATGTTGTTTGTCTTAAGTTGTTAGGTAGGGAGTTCCATACTTTAGGTCCAGTATATCTAATTGATTGCTTTCCAAAGGAGATGGTGTTATATGGAGGTAATATTAGAGAGTGGTTCCTTCTAAGGCTGTATTCAGATTCTCTCTCTGTGAAAAGAGAGCTGACATAGGGAGGGGCCCCACCATGGACAGCTTTGTGAATCTCTGTAGCTAGGGATCTCAGTCTACCTAGATGTAATCTTTGTAGTTTAGCCTGGTCTAGTAGCTTCTCATAGCTGCTTTTGTAATCCCTGTAAACAAAGCGTAGGGCTCGTTCCTGTATCCTCTCTAGCTTGGAGAGATTTTTCTTGGAGCAGAAGTGCCATACAAGGGGCAGTAGTTGAAATTTGACATTATGTAGGCGCGAAAAATTGTCAGTCTGCTGGATTGGTCTAAGAGGTGACCAATTCTCTTAAGAGCATTGAGGATACATTGAGGATACTGGTTATTATATATATATATATATATATATATATATATATATATATATATATATATATATATATATATATATATATATATATACAACTCCTGTGTACAACTCCTGCTTTATTACATGGAGTTTCCATATCTATGGTGAAATATTTTCATTTAAATATGTATTTTCTTTATTTCACACTGCATGTTCAGTAAACATACTGCAGCAGACAATACAAACACTGCAAATGTTACCCAGTTGAAATTATTAGTATTTATATTTTTGTATTATGTCTATTATGGTTATGGTATTGTGACAGGCCTATGGATTTATGGACTTGAAGTCTATACTTCAATAAAGGATGATACATATTTTCATCATGGAATAAATGTGATCTTTAATTACCTTGTGGTGTTTTGAGAAAATTCTTCAGAATTCTTTTGGTCCAAAAGGCATGATTCAAAAATGTTTTATAATTGGAGAATTTATCCTTCTTCGACCTCGATATATGTTCTTCTTGGTACATAACAACATGATTATGAGGGCCGAGTTAAAATGCCATCTATAGGATTTAAACGCGTGTCTTTGTAAACTAGTCGCTTGGTAAGCACTGCTCTTGGGCTACTCACAGCTCGAAACGAGATCGTGTGCCTGGTGGCCTTATGTTTTACCACTTAGATAAGACGGATATTCAGCCGGGCGGCGTGGACAATTCTAACGAATGAACATAAAGCAGCCAATTGCACGAACCGCCAAGCTTTAGGCCAATCTCAGATACAGAATTATGCGCAGTATCCATAAAAGAAGGCAGAAACTATAAAACACGCTTTTATAGAGTGCCCTTCTGTTACAGTTCTTTGGAAACAAATAGAAAGATAGATGAAATTGAGAACAAAAGATACGGTTAAACTCCATCGGGCAAACTACATCGACAGACTGATTGACAAGGCAATAATGAACACAAAATTAATAATATATAACAATAGAAAGACGGGGAAAACACCATATTAATGAGGTAAAACGATCATTGTACAATCAATTACGACTAGAAGAGTATTATGCCAAAACGAACCAATCAGAAGAAAGGTTCAATATGGTTTGGGAGTGTGAAAGAGAAAATAAATTTAAATTTATTTTCTTCCCCCAATAGACGGGAGTGAAAATAAATTTTAATTCATTTTCTCTTTCAAACTTGGTCCATCGTAAGAAACTCCTTTAAAATGGGAATACAACAACTGTGAACAACACAATTATGTATTTGTGTACTTTGATGCCTGCGTTGCATTACTTATGAAGATATATAGAGAATAAAAAACAGCATTTTGCGAATAGAAAATACTAACCTTTACTAAAAAATACTAACCTCTACTAAAAATACTAACCTTTACTAAAAAATACTAACCTTTACTAAAAAAATACTAACCTTTACTAAAAATACTAACCTTTACTAAAAATACTAACCTTTACTAAAAGTACTAACCTTTACTAAAAAATACTAACCTTTACTAGAAAATACTAACCTTTACTAAAAATACTAACCTTTACTAAAAAATACTAACCTTTACTAGAAATACTAACCTTTACTAAAAAATACTAACCTTTACTAAAAATACTAACCTTTACTAAAAATACTAACCTTTACTAAAAATACTAACCTTTACTAAAAAATACTAACCTTTACTAAAAAATACTAACCTTTAGGCCATTAGCTTGACACTTAAACAGTGAACTTTAAATGATTTCCTTATATGCACACTGTGCACCCGCAATGGATATCGAGTAGTTTTGCCAGTAGCAACAAATGAGTTGCAGTTCATACATCTACCAACAGGGGGCGCTTAGCAATCCGGATTTGGATTTACTAAAATAGGTTTTACTAGAATTCGGTTTGAATGTCAAAATTATTGGGGAATAGAATGATTTTACAAATGAGAACATAATAAAGATAAACATAGTGTAACAATTATGAGATGTATAACAGACGTGTAACAATTATACAACTGGGGTGATGTGTATGGCATGTCTATACCTATGTATGTATTTGTTATAATATCTTATAAATAAAGACCACTTTTTAAATAATGAATTCTTCTTCTTTAATTGTAAATTTATATTAATCATGTTTGAACGTTTGTTTGACATTAGCTTTAACATGATTAAGAGTTGAGTCTTCTCAGTAGAATTCCAAGTTCTTGATGTTGTTAGAAGCATGTTCAATGGTACACATATATCGAAATTAGGGTGGAAATGGTTGATCTGGAGCCGGGCATGGGACCTTGAGATACAGAATTGGAATTACCATGTCCAAAATGATAAATATTATGACCTGTTGAGCCGAGCTACATCCGGACCTGGGTATGCTGTCTGGTGGAGTATTTCCGATAATGACCATAGCAGGATGAAGCAATGCGAAGTTATGATCAAACTTATATCACATTCTAGCTTACTTAAAGGTGACGACGGTAGATTAAGGAAACTCCCTTTTGGATCTAGAATGTGCACGATGTGTGAATTATGTTCCCTAGAAGACACCAATCATATGGTTATGCAATGCCCAAAACAAGAAACACATAGACTTAACATGTATAATGAGATTAATAGACACTATAACCTAGAGTTAGGTGAATGCACATTTGGTATTCTTCTAGGCGGTTTCCTAGATGGGAGAGAATATGAAGATATGATTACTTTATGGAATATATCGAGTCACTATATTTACTTGATGTACAAAGATGTGTTATCAAATAGAATAGGTGTAGGGTAACCCTATACTTCTTATTAGCCAGAAGTCTGTGTAATGTAGGTTTTTTTATACTGCTCTTACTAGCAGAAAGTCAACTGAAAATTATATGGCAGTCTTCTGTTTAAGTCCAGAGACCTCTGAGGATAGTAAACCTTTTTTGTCGACATTTCCAAATGTTTAATTCCTCTTCGGAATAACGTCAGTCAAAAGCTTAAACCTTTTGAGGTTAAAGAAAAATCTCTTGCATTTACGTCACAGTAGATGCATATTATGCAATACGCTTAATCTTTCATTTTTTTGTATCTAGGGTATATGTATCAGCAACAATGCATACAAAACACTCCTGTTCTATGCGATGTATATTATATTATTTATTTGTTTCATATCCCGTTTGCAAATGTAATAATGTATGATTTTGTAACACCCGTTACAGCAAATAAACATACTTACTTTACTATGGAATGCCATTAATGCATTTATTCACTATTTCTCTTTAAAGAAAAATGATTTTTCTTGAAAGAAAATGATTTTTCTTTTAAGAAAAATAATTTTTCTTTAAAGAGAAATCATTTTTCTCTAAAGAAAAATAGATCGATTTTTCTTTAAAGAAAAATGATTTCTAGATAAATAGATAAATAGTGAATAAATGCATTAATGGCATTCCATACTTTACCTTCCAAATCACCAATAATTAAGTATACATGATAAGTCCCTAACCAATAGTCAGATGCTGGAAAGTTCATGCTAGGATATTAGGTATGCGTGTCGGAACGTTACTATTAAGTGTTGGAAACTGTAGAATAATAGCCTCATAGCTTCATTCTGGGACTGACTAGCTATTAACCCTTCCAATGCTGAGGCTACTTTCATCCAAAGCACAAGGACGCAAATATCTTTGAAAACCCCCTTAACTCTGTCAAGTTGGTATTCATTAGAAAGCTCTCACTGAGTACTCTCAGATGAGTACTCTCAGATGCCAGGGTTTCAGTCATTTTCAGGTTTTTGCATCATTTTGTAATGGCGAAATAAGCCACCAGCAGCATAAGGGTTAATGAGCGACTGTGCGTGAGTGGTTACTCGAGTGTTTACATTCCCGCGATTGTCGTTCTGATTTATGGAATGCCAATGTTATGGCGATGTTTTGCTGTCGATTTCATTAGCGAGAGATTCACGGGATCTCGGTCACGTCCGCGATAATCACGCGTGATTTGGGGCGACAAAGCGAGAGCCCTAACGAAGCAGCGAGTATCAATGGCGGCGATTTCTAAGCGAAGATGGGAGAGTTATGGAAGGGGACAGGCCAACTAGTGGCCATAATTTGATTGCCATTGACAGTCACTGAATGGTCAATATTCACCGAGCGAGAAGAACCCACATATCCCGGTACATCCCCCGGGGAGGGGAAGGCAGGGGGGGGGGGGGGGGGGTGTACGGGGGTTTAAAGATGGTGGGATGGTGGAGGTGTTAATGGTAGTAAAGATAATAGAAGATAAGAAAATCTTACTCATAGTTGAATAATACATACATGACATGATTAAACAATGGACGGTCAACCTTGACCAACGAGAGACCATGCAAAGTAAGCGAAGAAGTATAAACAATGTTAAAATGAAAATACAAGTGATGAGTATGTAGTGATGAAGAAGATGGTGATAGTGATTATGGCATGGTCATCATTGTAAGACATGGTGATGATGATGATGATGATGTTGACGACGATGTCGATGATGATGATGGTTAAGATGAAGAAAATGAATGATGATGACATTAACATTTTAGTTAATGACGATAACGAAGATAATAATAATGGTGACGGTGACAATGGAAACGGCACGATGATGATGGTGATGATGATGATGATGATGATGATGAAGATGACGGTTAAGATGGTGATAATGGTGATGAAAAATGATGATATGAAATTTACATTTAATGACGATGACGAAGATTTTAATGTTGACGGTGACAATGGGAACGACGTGATGATGATGATGATGACGAAAATGACGATGAAAATGATGATGATGGTTATGATGGTGAAGACGATGTTGATGACACTGATGATGAAGATGATGTTCATCACGGTGATGATGCTGATAGCGAAGGTGATGCTAATGGAAATACGGATCTCGTTCTGAATTCTTGTAGCATATGGGTTGCGGTGGAAATAGAATACCTATTGACCTCAGCGACTCTTTTACATGACCGTAAAGTTTATCCTGTTACACACCTACCGCCTACCTCACCATACTTGGCATGTGGCCATTTCCTTAACCAATGTATTCTTAAATTCATCGTCTGCTTCTATGAGGATTTTGATATTACTTAAGAATAACAAAAGTATTCACGAACTATTTGAAGGAGAGTTGTTAGTTGAACTGTGGTTAACATTTCCCCATCAAATATCTTTGGAAAGAAGTTTATGTCCAAAACATCTTACTTGCATAGCCAGGTAGCCACTTTTGGTGGCTAGAAGCATGAATGGGTTAAATTTAACAAGTTGTGCCAAATGCACTTTGGGAGAGCCAATGACACACACACATGTATATATACTAGTATATATATATATATATATATATATATATATATATATATATATATATATATATATATATATATATATATATATATATACATATATATATATACATATATATATATATATATATATATATATATATATATATATATATATATATATATATATAAATATATATATATATATATACATTCTTCCAAAGAACGCATCCCTTAATCATATTTTAAAGAATATCTTTTACCTCTTTCATTCTTTAAGTTTTCTTCTAATTTAAGACTTTTATTCTAAAAAAAACGCACTTTAACTGGAAGTTAAATACCTCCCTTTTTATTCATCCTCAAAATAAATTCAACGATGTGGGTACGAAAGGGTTAATAAAGGTCAAGGTTAAACCTTCCTCATTTCATATCACATATCCAATATATATTTGTTTTTTATCGTGGAAACCTCAGAACGTTCCCCTCGTAAGAGAGCATTTCTTAATTAAAATGATAACGTGACATGCTTGTCCGTCAGGGGTTTCCTGTGAGGTATGTAATTGACAAGCTCAATTTCATGTTTTCTCTCGGAAACACATTCCTCCCTCGCACCAATAGCACTAGTATATTATGGAGACACCTGATAATATTTCATATTAGACAGGTTATTCAATAACCCTTATGCTGGTGGTGGATAATGTGGCCAATACAAAATGATCCAAAAAACCTGAAAGATTATTGTAACCCCATTATATGTGTACCCATCTGTAAGTACTCAGCGAAAGCTATCCAATGAATACCAACATGACAGGGTTTAAATGGTTTTCGAAAATCTTTGCGTCCTTGTGCTTCGGATGAAAGTAGCCTCAGCATTTGAAGGGTTAAAGCTGTCTATCTCATTCGATGAGCCTTCAAAACACTTCCTTGTCATATCCATATCCTATTATTTCTCCTGGCGCTGTTTTTAACAGGTGTCATGCACCCAGAGCTAACGAATGCCGCATGTACGACAGCTACCGGTGTTAAGGGTATTGTTTTTGCTCTGTTGTCATCATCATCATCATCGTCGTCAATATCATCAACATCATCATTATCATCGTCATCATCATCATCATCATCATTTCTGATCATTTGTCTTTTAAATGAATTTTGGAACACACAAGTTTTCTTTTAGATAAATTTAGGAATAAGCATTTTGATCTAAATAAGTTATCAACGAAATTACAAAGGAAACAGCAGCAGCAGCAGCAGTACGTTGTAGTAGTAGTAGTAGTAGTAGTAGTAGTAGTAGTAGTAGTAGTAGTAGATATAGTAGTAGTAGTAGTAGTGGCAGTAGTAGTAGTAGTAGTAGTAGTAGTAGTAGTAATAGTAGTTTACTATTGATTTAATATATCTTCGTCGTCGTTGTCGTTGTTGTCGTTGTTGTTGTTTTTGTTGTTGCTGTTGTCATTGTTGTTGTTGTTGCTGCTGTTGTTGTTGTTTGTCTATTGCTTCAGTGGTCTTTGCAGACGCACCTGTATCAATACCAACTTTACAAGCCAAGAATAAAAGTTTCGTGTCAGCACCAAAGTTTCTCTCTCACTTCCTCTCATTAAGAAGCTATTTCCCCAGGGGTGGAGGGCAAGATGAAAAGGTAGTTAGGGAAAAGATGGGCTGGGTTTCAATTTGACACTTAAGTCAACGAGAGATTTTAATGTCTCTTGGCACCGAGCAATCTCATCTATTATGTAGTTAGGATTTCAACTCATCTCACCTATGTTTAACCCATTGAGATCATACACAAGCTTTGAAATATAAATATATATCTTAATATCAAAGCATTTATTTGAGAAGTATCTAATTAAAATTTGTTGTTTTTATTGAGTTGAACAATCACACTTAGGATATTCTCCAAACATTGCTCATTTTGAAGAGTTCTCTTCAAAGTTGTCAGATTACGTGAATACTCCATGTGTAAACGAGTTAAAGGTATTTAGCTGGTCAGCCGGAGAGAGAGCTGTGGCCTGGATACGAGTGACCCTTGTCCATGTCCTGCCACGAACCCCTTGCCTCTTCTGGGGCGTGCACGTCACCGTCTTGGCAACGCGCCGATTCCTTGGCGTCGCCCCTGGAGACATCGGAAGAGACATCTTGCGGCGGGGGGAGGAACTTCCAAAGGCTTTCTGAGAGGGGTTGCGGAAAAGTTTTGTTGGATGGGATACAGTAGTGAATTGTACACAACAAGTGGAAGAAATCATTCTTAAACACATCATTCGATTTTCTTCTGAATTTCAGTATTGTTTTGGAGGAACTTCTGAAATTCTTTACCTACAAAATGGCACAAATGTAACCAACGAGTTGAGATATATATCGTACAAGGTTGACACACACGCACACACATACGCACACACATACGCACACACCTACACGCATACATGAATAAACACATGCACACACACACATACAGACACACACACATATCTACATTGGATACAAAGGCGGGAATTCATTGGAATCACACATTTCATAGATTTCCACCTTTATAGATTTTTATATTTATAGTCATTTCAGTAGAAATCTTCAAATAGCGGAATGAGAAACGTTAACCTGAACAGTACCAACAGCTCACAGTCCAACATATTGTTAAATCATTCTTAATTTCAATGTTTTCGTCAAAAGATGGCAATTACCCGGGTAACCGTACAGCACTAATAGGCAAGCATATATATATATATATATATATATATATATATATATATATATATATATATATATATATATATATATATATATATATATATATATATATATATATATATATTTATATATATATATATATATATATATATATGAAGGGAGAGAATATCACAAATTATCAGCAACGTTGCTATGCATAAACATTACACCTATAATTAGCATTGAATAAGATATCTATTGGTACACTCTTAGTATATAAACACACATGTATCTGTGAGAACAACACTTTTGAGAGAGAGAGAGAGAGAGAGAGAGAGAGAGAGAGAGAGAGAGAGAGAGAGAGAGAGAGAGAGTTCCCTATACCTGGCATGCTAGTATGAAGAAGTGGCCCCTCCCCCTATAGATATGTAGTATTCTCTCTCTCGCTCTCTCTCGAGCGTGCTGTGTTAATTACCTGCCTATACAAATCACATGCCATCCGAGTCTTCTCTATCAGACAGCAACAATCAGGGAAGGTCATTCTGAGGGCAGTTTAGGGGGTGTGTCCCCCTTTGCCCATAAAAGTATTCCAGGCATCAAAACACACAGGCAATCAAACCCCTTAATTGTGGAACTCCTATGCCATTAAATCACCATCATTCTCCTGTTCCATACCCCCACGACGTCTTCGATGAACCGAACTTGACTTATTGCTTCCCTGCTCAATTGAGTATTGCTCTCCATTTAGTGTTACCACTTTAAGTAACTCTTCCCTTCATGAAAAATGGTGTCTTTTATCACTTGTCTGGTGAACCAATGGACCTGGCTGGATATCCAGCTAATATCCAATGTCAACATTTGACCAAATATTGATATTGCGCATTTGAGATCTCTTTATGCCAAAATAGGTAGCATCATTTAGCATAATTTACGCGCTCTTATATTTTGTTCTATGTGACAGTATATGTACACCTATTATTTGGGCATATTTTGTAATTATTCGCTATTTTTCGTTTATTCGCGAAATATTCATTTCTTTGTGTTTGTATTAAGATATTTGCATAACTTATGATATTTTACTTTGCAGTTACAGTCAATAAACATACAATACAGTACAATGCATTATCGCCACTTTGCGAAACTGTTTATTGATTAATTTAGTAAAACGTTGCTTACCTCGATTATGCATCTTGCGTTGGCAAATATGGATTACAATTAACGAAAGAATAACTTCCTCCAGGAAAATGGTATGATGACACAATTGGATATCTTTTTCTGCCAAAATAATTCACATCAATGTTGAATTGTTTATGTTCTAACTATGTTTATTTGTTTATACTGATGTTTATTTGAATTTTTGACGAACAGATGCATTTGCAATTTCATGTTTCATCATATGGTCAATAAACATTATATTACATTACAGTGCAATACATCCCCTTTGCGAACCTTAATATTGATTACCCCAATTGAGCATTCGTTACCTAAATTGAGTGGCACATTTTACGAACATGATTTATGACAATATAATTAATATAATTGGTTGATTGGCACAAATAAAGATACGTATGCAGTAAAAGTGCGCACATTAAGCATCATACCATTTACACTTGCACGAACCAATTGTTTTTTTTGTTACGTACTGTACATATTTGCATAAGGCATTGTTTTGTCATGTTCACTCGGGCAACACTTTTTTAAGAAATGGGAAAGGATTGCAAACGATTTATGAAATCTTATTCAATCTGACATATTCCCATATTTTTATTTTACATGATAGTGCTTTCATGGTAATTTGTTCCATCGCATATATGTCAGTATACTGGGTACTTGCTTTTTTGCTTCACCCTAATCATCCAATTTTGTACACAAATTGTCATTTTTTTGTCTATTATATATACCAGTATTTGTCATTGTCTGTTGTGTGTGTCACCAAGAAATGAAAAGCATGCGTTTCACAGAAATTTTAAAAAATATATACAAACGAACTAGCAGCTTTGACCATTAGAAGATTATTCCCTTTTGTTAAATTTCTCCTCTTATTATCATCCCACGTTGAGATGTTTGAGAGATAAACACTGTGCAATAGAGGGTGTTTTTGCTTAAAGACTGCTATAAATACTTTTTCATCTTTTTACGTTCTTTAGCGTAAATAAAAACTGAAAAGGAAACGCAACGAATGATTACCATTGGCGTAACACGTCACAGCTTTGTGTCCACAATTGAGGTGTGAGCGTTTACGTCACAGCTTCGTGTGCACAATTGAGGTGTGGGCGTAACACGTCACGACTTTGTGTGTACAACTGAGGTGTGGCCGTAATACGTCACTGCTATTACTGTGTACAATGCGGGGTCAGTGTCAGTACATGTAGACTATAGCACAAGTACATCTCTTGACGACAGGCCATAACAGTACTTTGTGTACTTTCCCGTCTATGCCAAATATAGAAATGCTATGCTTCCCACAGATTACTCAGATCTGAATTAGAATAAGAATAGCTATAGGTAGACAGCATCAACTATAAAGATATCTTGATCTGAGCTATGAAAACCTAAACAAATATGATTCAAACAATATGGTTATGAAATAAAAAAAAATCCATCTAAGACAAATTTTGAAAATCATTAAACAGAATGGCTTTAATGCAATATCTACAAGCATTTCACTTTGGTATTCTGGTATTTCCTTTACTTATTTTACGGGTTGACTCCTTGTACAGTACAGACATTAAATTCCTGCACCAGTCGACCGGCTGTCTGCCATTGCCTGGTTGTGCAAACACCCATGGCTAACATGTCAAAAGAATAAGCCAAGCACACCAATGACCCACGTAACTTGCAAATCCAAGCTACGTTCAGTTTTGAGGTCTTCCATGCATCCATGCCCCGGAAGCTGGGTGGCAATCGGTCGTGTAGTCGTGTATTATGCCCGATTTGCCCGCGCATTTAGTGCAGGAATTAAATGTCGGCACTGTAGGTCAACGATGCATTATTATTGCTGTCAGAAAACATTCTTGTTCAGACTTACCCTTTCCGAAATGTTTCCATTCTCACTCAGACATCTCTCACATTTGTGACAACTGTTATGCATTAACCCTTATGCTGTTGGTGGCTAACTTGCTCAATTCAAAATGAGAGTACTCGGTGAGCGCTATCCAATGAATACCAACATGACAGGGTTTAGAAGGTTTACAAACATCTTTGTGTTCTTGTGCATTGGATGAAAGTGACATCAGCTTTAGAATGATGCAATTTGTTATTTTGATATCAAACAAATAAAGCAGCATGGGCGTAAAGTATGTATATATATATATATATATATATATATATATATATATATATATATATATATATATATATATATATATATATATATATATATATATATATATATATATATATATATATATATATATATATATATATATATATATATATATATATATATATATATATATATATATATATATATATATATATATAAATATATATATATATATATATATATATATATATATATATATATATATATATATATATATATATGTGTTTATGTTTATTGATACATACATACATTAGAAGGGTTGGAGAGGCAGAAATCGACCTGAAGAGATGGCGAAGTTGGCAGATTCCATTTTGCAAATCCGTGTAATAATTCATCAAATACAATACTCACACAGTAGAAAAAATGATATATTATTAATGTAATTTATATTCGGTCGATAGCATAATTCTATTGTATTGTATTCTTTATTGACCATATATGACATATGCAATTACAAATACTACAACAATATTGTCTGCAATTCCATACATATTTACCAAACAACGCAAAAACATAGTACAAACGAAAAACATATAACTTTTAACCAAACTGCCAGACAAAGGTAATACTATGGTGGTAAAGTTTGAAATCAGGTACTAATGAAATACTCAAGGAATTGTTTTCCCGTTGGTTCAGAAACATACTTTGACATGAAAAGTGTTGGAATAAAGCTACGCCATAAGAAAACTCTTGTTTCAACATTCTGTAATATCATTTAGCAACTGATACTTGGTCATTGTTCAAGTTTTAAACCTGTACTCCCTAGTACCTGTATTCTCCTAATATTCTTCGGAATGCAAATCGATGAAAGCTATTCATGAATGTTGTTGGCATCCCATGTCGACTTCCCATTTTGAAATTTGAATTGGCTTTCCCTTCCCTTTCGCCATATTAACCGAAAAGAGCCTACATACTTAAAGGAAGGCTTTGGTTTCGTACAAAAACTTGTTTGAACTACCTTTATACTACACATAATCACTTCCTGATTGCATTTCCATTCTCCCATGCTAATTTGGGCCTAAACAGCAATTTGTGTATTAAGCCCCTTCCTGCTGGGCCATAGCAACAGGTCCCATAGCAACCCCTGAGTGAGGTGCAGAGCATACAGTGAGTGGATTCATCACTCTCACTGGCTGCTTTAGTACAGGAAAAGGATTGGGCAAGGTGCATGTTCAGGTAGTTTCCTTGAATGGGCAGTGTTTTTAGATAAAAAATGGTAAAATACTGCTCAGCCTATGACTGCTATAGCTACTGTGGAACCTCAGGATTAAGTTTTCATCGGATACCTAAGGATGTTGTAAGAAGGAAACAATGGATTTCTGCATTGAAACTGAAAAGGCAGCTGAAGTGGGACTGTGTTTGGATTTGTTCAGACCATTTTACACCTGATTCATATGAGAACACTAAACATGAACTGGGTCTGCACAAGAAAAATGTGTAAATGGTGTAAATGTTACCCAACCCTTTTCTGCAATATCCCTTTACAATGCATACTTAAAACTTATTTTTTCATACGCATCTGTTTAACCTATCATTAAATAAGGCACATTTCTACAGAACAATGAATAGAGTAAATGAGGGAAAATCTTAAAAATTGCTGGATTTATGTGACTTGTTTGTAATAATTATTTGGTGGGTGAGTAACTGCCATTGTCTTCAATTAGCAAATTGCATTTATGAGAAATTTCCCGTTTGGCAGGATGTATCAGATAAACAAAAGGTGAATTCTTTCTATTGCACTTGGAAAGATTTGATATGGCTTTAACCCCCATGATGTCAAGTGCAACTCTATTCACATCATATTTGCATTCTTCTTCAATCTCTTTTTCTTGTGCAGACCCAGTTCATGTTTAGTGTTCTCATATGAATCAGGTGTAAAATGGTCTGAACAAATCCAAACACAGTCCCACTTCAGCTGCCTTTTCAGTTTCAATGCAGAAATCCATTGTTTCCTTCTTACAACATCCTTAGGTATCCGATGAAAACTTAATCCTGAGATTCCACAGTAGCTATAGCAGTCATAGGCTGAGCAGTATTTTACCATTTTTTATCTAAAAACACTGCCCATTCAAGGAAACTACCTGAACATGCACCTTGCCCAATCCTTTTCCTGTACTAAAGCAGCCAGTGAGAGTGATGAATCCACTCACTGTATGCTCTGCACCTCACTCAGGGGTTGCTATGGGACCTGTTGCTATGGACCAGCAGGAAGGGGCTTAATACACAAATTGCTGTTTAGGCCCAAATTAGCATGGGAGAATGGAAATGCAATCAGGAAGTGATTATGTGTAGTATAAAGGTAGTTCAAACAAGTTTTTGTACGAAACCAAAGCCTTCCTTTAATAACGTATCCGAAATAAATGGTCGCTAAATATATATATATATATATATATATATATATATATATATATATATATATATATATATATATATATATATATATATATATATATACATATATATATATATAGAGAGAGAGAGAGAGAGAGAGAGAGAGAGAGAGAGAGAGAGAGAGAGAGAGAGAGAGAGAGAAATCGTTGGGAAAGTGAAAAAGCCTTTATTAAAGGGCGTTGTCTGAAACCTTTTTTTACGGAATATGAATATGTATGCATTTTGATGCATTTTGAAAAAAACCCCATAGAAAGCCTGATCTCTCTCTCTCTCTCTCTCTCTCTCTCTCTCTCTCTCACACACACACACACCACACCCCTCTCTCTCTCTCTCTCTCTCTCTCTGCAACCGGCTAATTTCAAAGCACGTGCAGTTCGGCGTGACTGCCGCATGTCAAGTAATGCATCCGTGCACACAGCTAGTTGTATAAGCCATACACTCAATGAATATGTATGAAAATACATACGCACATTCTACTATGGCCAAGTAATCATATACTAGGAACCTGCTTGTATACATCGTGGCACATTATCTGTACAAGATTCCCATTGTATGAATACTAGTATATGATGGTAC
>OZ012699.1:30654131-30656631 GCA_963942565.1 Maea johnstoni
TATCATTTCACTGCTTTTTACTGTATACCTTGGTGCCTTGGAACGTTCTTACTATATCGTCATAGACACCGAACAAATCTGACACTCTCAATAAGGAGTTACGAGTTATGGGTAAAGTAGTGAGTTATGTCATTTTAGGGTAATTTTGGAAATCGTATCTCATGTTGATGAAATGTAGGGTATTTCATTTAAGATATTTGCCTCTAAATCCATAATCCTCCATTTTTGTAGGAAAAAGATGCATTTGTTGTGTGTTGTATGTACCAGTATGTGTTCGTTTCTATGATTGTGTGTTGTTAAGAAAAAAAGCGTTTTGCAGAATTTTTAAAAAAAAGTAGTGAGTCATGTTCGAAGTTGTCACACTATGAGTGCTCTTTCAGATGCCACTTTGCATATATATTATGCAAATGATATGACTTTCGGCCAAACATTTGATGTAAAATCGTTTGGTTATCAAGATGTATAAACCCAATTACAACCCGGTAGGTCAAAAGAGGCCCAACATTTTTGGAAATATTTTACATACAAATACGTTTTCTGAAAAACGATTGAAGGTCCAATGTTGATCAGAAGCCATAAAGCACCTTTAATTCAAATATTTCGAACATTCGCTTTATTCACAAGTTATTCTTAACCCATTAACACTCAGAGCAGCCAGAAGAGGCCTGACGATTTTGAAAATATTTAACTTACAAACACATTTTCTTAAAAACATTTGGAGGAGAAATGTTGATCATAAGCCAGACAGGAACTCTCCTTCAAATATTTTGTGAATTTTTGCTTTATTCAAAAGATATTTTCAAAAGTATGAGAATAGCAGACGACAATTTCTAGAGAAACTCTAAGTGTGAACGGGTTAAAAGAATGTTAAAAAGTATGAAAGTAGCAGACGATACTTTGTAAAGGAACTCTGAGTGTGAATGGGTTAACTTCTTCAGGCGATGTGTTTAACTGTGTGAACACTAAGACCTCAGTAGCGTGAACACCTTGGGACCAGGGGAAACGTGTTCACATTATGTCTTCTCACTTCAAGTATAAGGTACACTTAATGTGACGGGAGCATTGTGTTCACAATATGAGGTGTTCAGTTCTCAGAGTTCTTTTCTCAATGTGTGAGGTGCTACACATGTATGAGAATGGTATTAACCCATTCACACTCAGAGCGGTCAAAACAGGCCTGACAATTTTGGATATATTTTTCTATCGAAAGATTTTTTTGGAAAATATCTGAAGGAGAAATGTTGACCAGAAGTCAAATAACAACTCTCCCTCAAAACCTTTGTGAACTTTTGCTTTATTCTTAAGTTATTTTCAGAAAGTATGAAAGTAGCGGACGACACTTTCTAGAGGAACTTTAAGTGTGAATGGGTTAACGATAAGAGTTGTTTCCATCGTAAGGACAGATGTCATTGTACACGTTAGACTGTATAACATCCACTTGCTTATCAGCATGATAAGAAAAAGGTCAATGTGAAAAAATGCTGAAATAATCTTATGACTATCTTAAATCTATTTTATGAATTGTATTTCGTTTGAGGCGCTCCTTTCGGCCATTTTCTGAACTATCCAGGTAAGAACAACCCAAAACAGGTTAGTCACTCCAGATTCCCCGAAATGTCCAGTTGAATCTTCCCAGTGGATTAGCTGTTCAACAATAGAACACATTCTAAAGTCGAACACGTCCTGGTGCTATGATCGACTCCTGATCTCTGATATGTAAAAATCAGAAGTTTTGATCCGCCCACATCCGGAGCATAACGATTTACACACACAGACACTTCTACATATAATAAATACATACATACATACAAACATACATACATACATACATAGACATACAGGCACCAATCGTTTGGCCAATGCAATCCAATTATGGCATTAAATTGGCACTCATACTGTGTGTATTTTAAACTCAAATGGATTGAGGCTGAATAACAGTAATCGGATTGTCCTGTCTCTCTTGCCAATATTCGTCTGCCAAGTTTTTTCCGAGTCCTCTTCCAGGTGGAAAAGATTAAGGTCATATACATAAAGGATGAACTATAGAAAAAACATAAATGCTTGTCAATTTGTGTATTTTATCATTTTGTAATGAAACTGTGTTAAATACCTTTAACTCAGTACAAAAAACTAATACATCAAGATGACTCATAATGAGCTGGTTTTGTAGTTTCCTTATTATCGCCCGTTTGTTTATTCAGACCAGCTATTTTAGTGTATTATTCATGATATTTCTCTCGTATTTTTTCTTCTCACGACAGGCGTCACATGACTCTTCCTTTCGCTGCCATGGAGACGCTGCCATGACGTCACACGTTGCTAGCCTATGGAAATGGAGCGGTTTTTATTTGTTGATGAAGAGAGAACACGTCGATGGAATTCATAAGATTTCACGTGTTTTCATGTTTGTGTGGATGTTGAACCTGCGCAGTACGAACTGGGTGAAGGCCTCATATTGTTATTACGCGACACCATTTCCGTGACCTCAAGTTGAACTTCG
>OZ012699.1:30657932-30665432 GCA_963942565.1 Maea johnstoni
TATATATGTATGCATGTGTATGTATGTATGTATGAATGTGTGTGTGTGTGTGTATGTTTGTACGTGTGTGTGTGTACATATGTATGTATGTGTAGGGAAAGAAACCAATACAATATACATATATATGCACATATATGTAGGCCCGTACGTACGTACGTGTGTGTGTACCTGTATTTGTACCTGGAGAGATACTCGTGGTCTGTCATTTTGGAACGTAGCTCTCCTATAGGAGTTATCTTTAACCCACTCACACTTAGAGCTCCACTAGAATTTAACGTCTGCTACTTTCATACTTTTGAAAATAATTTGAGAACAAAGTGAAAGTTCACAAAATGTTTGAAGGAGAGTCAAAGTTTGGCTTCTGATAGATATTTCTCCTTCAAATGTTTTCCAGAAAATGCATTTGTAAGTAATATATTTCCAAATTTGTCAGGCCTCTTTTGGCTGCTCTGAGTGTTATTGGATTACACAATAGTAGACAGATCATGTGTATGCTCCAGATGCGAATGGGTGCATAAGCAAGAAACAACGCAAACACATAACAGTTTTCGCTTTAAAGCTACTTTTAATGACTTTCCAGTCACGAGCACACAGTAATTTTGGAAACTGTAGACATGAAAATAGAAATTACAAAGTCGTTTTAGACAGTGATATAGGTCATCTGTGAAACAGAGTTAAACGGTAACCATTTTGATTTCCTAAGGGAAGGTATGCATGATCAATGATGCAAAAACTTTTCAAAAGTTCTCACGTATATATATATAGTTTTCTTTTTCAGATGTTACGATATTTTCCTGTCTTCCTATTCAAAACAATGCGTCCCTTGGACACCTAACAGGTACAGTGCCGACATTTAATACCTGCACTAAATGCGTGGGCAGCCCGGGCTTTATACGCGACCGCACGCCCGATTGTCACCCAGTTTCTAGGGCATAGATGCATGGATGAGCTCAAAACAGAACGTAGCTTTTATTTGCAAGCTACGTGGGTCATTGATGTGCTTAGCTTATCATTTATAACGTTTTCCATGGGTGTTTGTACAACCAGGCATTTTCTGACGTCCGGTCGACTGGTGCAGGAATTAAATGTCTGTACTGTACGGTACAAGGCAGATTTGTCAAGGTACAAACCATCCTCCACTATTATATAATAGAACACTACCTTTGCCTACCAAAATGATTCTTTCTGAATTGTCTAAACAAAACAGCTGAACAGATGTTAATAATATTATCGATAAATTTTATTTATACATTATTATTTAGTTTTGTACATTTTAAGCTTAGAGCGTTTCATGCAAGACAGAAGAGGAGTACTAACAAGGGTGGCGCGAACCTAGTCATACCCAGAATGGTCACGTGATGTGGGTGTGTTTGTTAGTTTCGTATATAGTTCTTCATAGAGACATTCATAACTTATCGCAATCCATTCATACATTTGGTCCCCGAAAAAGGCTTGACGTACTTTTTGTGATATCCTTTGCACAAAACATAACTTGGAAAATATTTGAAGGGAAATCGCCTTCATAGATTTACTGACAACTCTCATTCAAATAATTAACAAATATAACCTTAATTGCGATGTTGTGTTCTGTTGTGCTCTTTGTTTATTCAGGGGATTTAAACAGGCGGCTGAATTCGACAAATTGTTAAATATAACAAATTGCTAAATATGCACAGATCCACGTAGCATCATAGCCTTTCAAAGATCTTCCTAATATATATTCCATTATCCTAAGCGACTTGAAGGACCATTTTTTCCCCGTGTAATGTAAAATGGGCGGAAATAGTTAGTCAGTTCACACAAGTGAGCTGTATCAGGAAGTCGATAAGTTCTTTGAGAATGTGTCCTCTAACCTTAGATGAATAAAAGAGTGGATATGTAGCGAGAGAGCAATTACTATATGCGCTATAGTCAGCACCTGGATATCCCAGTGGTCTCAAATCTGGCCTTAGTGGAACATTACTAAGAGACAAAGACCAATGAGGGCTCTCGTATCGTTTACATTGCAGAGAAAGCTGCGCACTAAAATGCGCAGAACTTAACTTTTGGGCTTATCATCGCAGACGGGTTGTTTAGCTTGACCGACTGGTCTCATATCCACTTGTTTTTATTCATCTTAGGTGAAAGCTAATCTCTCTTAATTAAGGTACAAACACACCCCATTACATGTCCACTCTGGTTAAGAAGCAGTAAATGCTTGCTAAAAGTAAGATGTCTTTGACAAATATACAGTGCTCGTCTTTTTGTTCAGTGCAGGCCCCACACGGTGAAACAGACACCATTTAGCAACGGTGAGATAACAATACAAAAATATACAGCATTGTGCGTATCAAAATACCATATCTTACGGCCTACCGATAGTATCTTTCAGATGGGTTCTTATTAAAGAAATGTGCAGTTTTTCATCCGAAGGTAAGAAATGTTAATAGTAGGGAGGGCCTTTTATACAGCAAAGCAGTTTTAGAAACATCAGGGGCTCTCTCTCTCTCTCAAATAGGATCACTTTGTCCCATGGGACAATACTCTATGAGTATACATATGATATCATGTAGTAACATGTTATATCATGTAGTAACGTGTTAAATCATGTAGTAACATGTTATATCATGTAGTAACATGTGTTTTCACGGATAATTACATGTTTAAAATCTCTTTAATGAATCCTTCTACAAGAAACGTGTTTTACATGAATGTTAAAGGCATTCATTTGTACTTTAGAAGCTTTTTATCTCAAATTGCTCTGCAAGAATATCACTGATTTTACTAGAATAGCGTAAGTAAATAGATTTTTGCCTCTATTTTCGGCAGCATGAGATTTGGCAGCGACGGTTTACAAACCAATAGAGCCCACTGCGGCCACGTGGTCTTTTGATTTAAGAATCGAATCAAAAGAGAAGATTATATTTCAAATGAATGTCGAGTAATTTGGTGACTCAGGTATAGAGACATACGATGGTGCAGGTGTGAAATGCAGAAAAAAAATTCTGTTTTGAAAAAAACAGTATATATTTTTTTATATTTTTCTGCCGTTCACACCTGCGCAATCAGAGAGACACAACTTTTTTCCCAAGATTTTTTCTATTTGTTTCAAACCACGTGACCGTTTGAGCATGGATTGGTGAAGAATGTCAAGGGGCTGAGCCAAGACACACTTGAACACGATAGTTACTACAAGATGACATCTGTTTCATAGTGAGTTCACCCTCCACTGCGACAAAAAGACCACCGCACTGTTGCATAAAATCTTAAAACAATAAATGAGTTAAACTCCATATTTTACACAGCTACAAAATTATCACACATTTCCAGACTGCTAGAGCAACTAATATAAAATAAAAGCAAAGGAAATCTCCGTATATGATCAAATGATTAGTGCCATTTGAAATGGCGGAAGAATCCAGAATAAAGTAGAGCAAGAGTAAGTATTTTAACGCCTATTTGGCAGATTGTATATTTGGGTGTTGAACACCCTGATTCTGAGACTCCTTCCCTACTCCATAAGGGTAGGGTGTCGTCGAACCTCATTTCCATATCATATATGCAGATTTCCTTTTATGGACACAAACATTTCCTTACAGGTAGGTCACGTGACATGGTCACGTGAGGACTACGTGACGAGCGCGTGAAGAGGGGTAAGCTTTGAAGGGTGCGAAATTAAAACTACACACATGCGCTTATATAGGCTGAGCTGATCTTTTGGGGTATCTTCCGTCCCGACACCTAGCGGCGAGAACTGGAACCTCTACCGGTATCTGTTTTTTCTCCTTTCCACCCATCCCTCGAGGGGGAAACCATATCAAAGGCTTTCTCACAATCAATCAACGACAACTGTGGGACAGGTGACCACCATACTAACAATGAAGCCGTTTGATTACTACCAGCCAAGCTAAACCGGTGTCCCGGTATACACTGATCCGGTGCGCCAGGATAACTTGGCTGCTAGGAATCAAATGAGCCCATTGGCGTAGAAATCTGGCGACTTCGAAATTTGTAGACCCAAAGGTAATTCTTTATCTAACATTTTCTGTACATGCGATATTGAACTATGCAAATTTCGAACTCGTCAGATCGTACCAAAACGAGGCCATCGGTTCATTACCATCAACCTTCCTCTTGGTTGATATAGCTTCATAGCTACCTCAAAATTATGGCACAAATCTGCCTAACTTGTCACATATCATCTACCTAACCGGTAGACCAATTGCCTAACTGTATGCCTGACACGGAAACACGTGTGCAAGTTAGGAAAGAGAAAATTGAAAGACATGAGTTGATTGGGACTTTTGATCCCATAATAGACACTTGAAAATCACGTGTTATTTTACAGTCATTCATAAACGTGTTTATATATATCTATATATATTTATATCTATATATATCTATATCGTTAACTCTACACAAACAGTAATGAAGTCCATAGTCAGTAATCAACACTGAGGTTGAAACAATCACGGGGAAATTTGGGGATTTACACGGCACGGCGTTCTGGCTTCCAGTTACCATGGCAACAGGCTCACTCGAGGGTCAGTTAATCTGGCTGAAGTTGTAGATACGTTGGAGTCTCGCTCTCAATGAGAAGCCGGCGCAGAATGTTTGGCAGAACTGTAAGAACGAGAAAATGTTACCTTAAAATGACATCCTCACCCTCAAACCTGCTCAATGTCTTCCTGTAGTCAGCAAAACCATCCAATATCAAACGGTATCCAATAATCAGACCAGTTAAGAGAAATATGTTGTTATTCTAGTGAACCTTTTTTTTTGCGTAACGTTTACGGAAGTTTCAACTCTATAGTTTTAAAGTGAGTGTTAATATAGAGAATATTCATTCCAAAAATATTAGTAGTATGTATGGATATACGTGTAAATCCAAATAGAAGATTTGGTTGAAGATTTTTGTATCATTTATGTACTTATTTGAGACGAAGGATGCCCAAAACACCTAGAGTTCTTAAGCGTGGTGTGATTTTGATTTGGCCAATGGGAATTTAGAACGTCCATTTTGTATTGATAATGAATGATAGGCTAGAAAAGAGATTTTTTTTCAATTCTTTTTTGGAAATTAAGATCACGAGGGTAAATTTTGCCATCTACAGGTAGGTTGCTAAGCAACAGCAGGTATGAGAGGGTATATTGCCATGGTAACCAGATTTTGAATCGAGACTGGGTTGTCGCCAAGAGTGCCGCGCGTGCTAACGTGTCAGGCATGTCCGGCTATCGCTTGTAAGAATAGATGCTTTTAACATCCTTCCCTCTCTCAACAAACAATGAAGTTATGCAAATACACTCTACGTCATCACCTACATTTGAAATATACAACTAAAATTCACAAGGCCCAACAAACACAGTAATCACCGGAAGTAAATTCTCAACCCACTTCCGGTTACAGCAAGTCTAAATCTTCCATTGTGATTAATATCTAGTCTTATAACAGAGTAAATCGGCTTGACCAATCAATGACAGACAATCAAGTAATACGTCACATCCGGTCAAACGCTGAAAAAAACGTGGTTTTGATGTTCTAGTGACTGTCGTTTGTAAAGTCTGACAGCCATGGTCTTAAACAGAGTCACGTGACAAAGAAAAAGCTCTCAGAGCTAAAGTGGCAGAATGGTGTTTCTTCACTACTCCTACACATCATCATCATCATCATCATCTAGGATGAACACTGTAAGACAACCCCTTCCTTTCCCTCCACCCCATTTTCATCTAATTAAATGTTAGTAATGGCACGATGTTTTACAATAGTAGTAGACGGTTTATATATATATATATATATATATATATATATATATATATATATATATATATATATATATATATATATATATATATATATATATGTATATATATATATGTATATATATATATATATATGTATATATATATATATATATATGTGTATATATATATATATATATGTGTATATATATATATATATATATATATATATATATATATATATATATATATATATATATATATATATATACCTTCGTGTGTCGCGTTGTACAAAAAGGCTTTTGTCGAGTCCCAACCGTTTTATACCTTTTCGGTGTTTATCTATAAAATTCTCCCTCGAATATCAATTCTACTCATGGTTACATGCTTCAAGACATTTTCACACAAATTTTACAAATTTGTACGTAGTGTATAAGATAAAAGCGTCCCTATCGGGTATATCCTTCTAAAGCCCAAGGTTGCCAGTATAGATATAAGCCTCTAAAGCCTGGTACAGTCTGCTAATGGATAGCAACAGTTCTATTTCAGCCCTTCTATTCTTAAACCATCTTGGCCAAGGAACCCTTCACAAAGGAACCATTGACTTTTCTGCACAGTAGTAGTAGTAGTAGTAGTAGTAGTAGTAGTAGTAGTAGTAGTAGTAGTAGTAGTAGTAGTAGTAGTAGTAGTAGTAGTAGTAGTAGTAGTAGTGGTAGCAGCATAAGTAGTAGTAGTAGTAGTAGTAGTAGTAGTAGTAGTGGTAGCAGCATTGGTAGTAGTAGTAGTAGAAGTAGTAGTGGTAGTAGTAGTAGTAGTGGTAGCAGCATAAGTAGTAGTAGTAGTAGCAGTAGTAGTAGTAGTAGTAGTAGTAGTAGTAGTAGTAGTAGTAGTAGTAGTAGTGGTAGCAGCATAAGTAGTAGTAGTAGTAGTAGTAGTAGTAGTAGTAGTAGTGGTAGCAGCATTGGTAGTAGTAGTAGTAGAAGTAGTAGTAGTAGTAGTAGTAGTAGTAGTAGTAGTAGTAGTGGTAGCAGCATTAGTAGTAGTAGTAGTAGTAGTAGTAGTAGTAGTAGTAGTAGTAGTAGTAGTAGTAGTAGTAGTAGTAGTAGTAGCAGCAGTTTATAGCATTCTGCCACATAACTGGAAGGCAGCAAGGTTAGCTAAGGGGCGTTACCCAGTGGTGATCCTTCACTACTGGAAACAGCCACCCGCTGAACAAATTATCTGTTTAGCTAACTACTATTGGCCAGAGAAAGTTAAGAGTACCTCTTGCACCTTAATAGGCACAGGCCATAAAACTAATCCATTAGCTTCAAAACAAACTCGACGAATTAGTGCTAATTCATAAAAGGCATTCTTGAATATATCATTTCCAACTCGCACCCACATCATGATAGGGAAACGTACTCCGTATCAGCCATAGCAAAGTCAATCAAATGGGTGAACAGGGATTTTTTACTTGCCCCCCTCAGAACAAAGTTTTACTTGCCCCCTAAGAACAAACAATACTCCCACTTGCCCCCCTAAGAAGAACAATAATATTACTGGCCGCCTAAGACGATAGTTTCACTTAGCCCTTTAGCACACTTATTTTACTTGCCCCCTAAGAACAATAATTGAACATGCCCCCCAGATCAATAATTTTACTTGCCCCCCTCATCGAACATCTCTAGGAAGAGAGGCGGGATGTCTCCTGGACAGTCTAACTTGATGCAGAGCACGCGCTCCGCATGCCGCGTACTGATCGTGCGAAGATCCGTCACTTTCATCAAGATTTTGGCCCAG
>OZ012699.1:30670432-30711190 GCA_963942565.1 Maea johnstoni
TATAGGTACACTACATTTCAATCATTTAAGTCATCCGTGAGCAAAATAATCCCTGGTCAACTTACCACTGTATACTGTTTTTGGACTGTCAGGGTGGTCTGTTCATAAGCTTGAACAATATCTGCAATGAGGGACTGGTCACTATCAGTCATATAATCATGGTAACAATTCTCGTGTTTCATCTTTAACCGTTGTTGGTCCGCTCGGCGTCTTTCTCGATTGTCCTCAATCAGTCGTCGCTTAGCAACGCGTTGTTTTTCATTTAGGACCACTGCAAAGAGAGAAATGGGTTTCATTTATGTCTAGTCTTTCGAGGAAGTTGTAGAGGGAAAAATTGCATCCATTAGGTAAAAATAGAAGGATCGTGTTTTACATAAACTGCTCAAGCAAACGAGAATCAGCTGGAGCTCTATCGCAGGAAGTTCATTTCCCTTGTAAGGTTAAGACTAGAATTTGTCATGACCAATTCTAACCTAGGCAGTAACGTTTCTAAAATGATCAACAATTCGTGATCGACGAAATGTAGTTGATACAATATTTCTGCCAAATGTGAACTGTCTTAAACATTTTTTATTCTCTCAAAAGCTATGAAACATATCATACAAATACTGCTCTTCTGTTCTGTAATAATACTGTAGTACCGTAATCACCAAATACTGAATCTGTTATGACAAAATAATTTGCCATTTCTTTTTCTTCTTAATTTCAATCGACGCCTTTGAGCATGATAGATACTTTTCTAATACTTTATGCAAACATTCCTCTATGATTCGCTCGAACTAGACAAATAGAAAAAATCACACAGTATACAATGGTACTTACAGTCTGTCGCCATGCCAACAGCCAAACACTTTCGGAATCTGCATTGTTGGCACTGGTTTCTGGTAGTTTTGTCGATTACACAATTGTTGTTCCATTTGCAATGATACTGCAGGTTTTTCTGTATCGTTCGACGAAAGAACCCCTGAAGTATTCAAAATTGACACTAGTTAAATCGTGCTATAACAACATACATGTGAAAATTATTATGATAATATCGATTGAATTAATTTCATATCTCAGTATATGGTCAATAAACATTACATTACATTCAACTCTCTAATAATACAATAACCTCATTGTCTCGTGAAACTTGAAGAACTGAGCATTGTCTATTTCTGGGAAAATGATGTGTAAATAAGATAATGAAGATTATATTCGAACAAAACACATTGTACACTTGCGAACCTACATAGGCTAGACACCTGATTTTCGGCTGGTAGGTATTAAAGTATACATGGGTTATTGTATGTAACCACATTTTTCTAAAGATTATTCAGGATTAAAAGGGTGGAACTATTATTATCATTGTTATTACTATCATAACTATTATTATTGTTATTATTATTATTATCATCATTATTATTATTATTATCATTATTATTATTATTATTATTATTATTATTTTTATTATTATTATTATTATTATTATCATCATCATCTTTATTATCATCATTATCATGATGATGATTTTTATTATTATATGTGTTTGTCTGGGGAAATACTACTTCTAAATGTATAACGATAAAACAAAAAAGGCTTCTTCCCTTACAGTCTTCACACGTAGCATATGTATGGGGAAATCCCAACTGCTTAATTTTTAGCAATCAAACCAAAAAAGGTACTTACCTTACAGCCTTCACACGTCATGCATCGATAGTGGTAGCCAGTGGCAGCATCCGTGCAAACTACACATGGTTCCGGGCCATTGGTTAAGTCCATATAACTGGGTATGTATGGCGTACCTGAAGAATAACCATAACCTTTTAGATAGGAGTCACGGACTCCAAACTTCTGACAAACACTCAAAGAACAACCATCTCTCTCTCTCTCTCTCTCTCTCTCTCTCTCTCTCTCTCTCTCTCTCTCTCTCTCTCTCTCTCTCTCTCTCTCTACCCCCTCTCTTTCTCTCTTTCTCTCTCTCTCTCTCTCTTTTTCTCTCTCCCTCTCTCTCTCAATATAAAATCCACAATAGTGATCAGATTCGCATCCTGGTTAATAACGATGATGATAAAATGGTGATGATGGTGATGCTGATTATGACAATAATGATGATAAAAGTCAAGTACAGCAAACCAAGTCCTTCACCCCTAAGAGTAGAAAGGGATACATGACATGTTCCTCTCAAATATTAAAAGATATGATAAAGTAACTACATAACTGATATATATATATATATATATATATATATATATATATATATATATATATATATATATATATATATATATATATATATATATATATATATATATATATATATATATATATAATAATATATATATATAAAATAATTCACGGATTTCCTTGGCCATCATAGATACTACTGTTTTCTCCCTAAGGGCGTAGATCAACTTAAGAGAGAATACACAATGAAATATATCAAGCATATGACCTTATATGGTAATAAACATTGCGTAATAAATAAGATGGCGGCGTGGTATTTTGAGGTCACTCTGGTTAAAATGTTTATGACGATCTTTACGAAAATGCATTGAAGACTTTTCCACAGCGAAAGATAAGAGTCAACGAGTGGGAAATTATCAAAGCACTAATTGATACTGCCGACGAATACTGTAGGACCAACCAAGAGGATTCCATTTTGCGGTGAATATGGGTGCTTGGGGACAAGGGATCGAAAAGAACATGCACTAGGTACTGGATACACTTATAAAGGTAATGAATGATACTCGTGTCGCTATCCCTAATGTGTTACAAATCCATCAGTTCAGAAATGCACCATGGAATACTGTACGCTCTAGCAATCGAATGAGGTTTTAGTCAATAGACTGTGCTAAACAACTATAAGATTTTTTTCTTTGATGGATACAGTACACACTACATCGTTTAATATCTTATGAAAACTAACTAGTTTCTCATCTGCTAGAGATCCAGATGATCAATTTTAGTCTACCTACATGTTTCTCTAAAACGAGAAATATACGAAGGTATGTCTCCATATATATATATATATATATATATATATATATATATATATATATATATATATATATATATATATATATATATGTATATATGTATATGTATATATATATATATATATATATATATATATGTATGTATGTATGTATGTATGTATGTATGTATGTATGTATGTATGTATGTATGTATGTATGTATGTATGTATGTATATATATATATATATATATATATATATATATATATATATATATATATATATATATATATATATATATATATATATATTTATTCTGAAGTATGAATATTACAAATATTGGAGAATCACTTGTCTTTGGAAGAAACAGTATTTTCTAAGATGACAAATCAACAGTCATCACCTGCCTAAGCCTAAATTGGACTAGTGAATTGTTTTGCCTGGTCTGTCTGCATGGTCTTTGCTGAGATACTGAGTTGGTCTCATTAGGTCTCAGCATTGCAAGTCTGGCGCTAAGACTGGAAGTGGGAGGAACCGCCTTTTACCAACTGCTGGGAAAATCTCATTTGAGTCACATTTGGGAGCGACTTACGAGGTCATTGCTACAGG
The DNA here is from genome assembly GCA_963942565.1 of Maea johnstoni. Lineage (NCBI taxonomy): Eukaryota > Metazoa > Annelida > Polychaeta > Spionida > Magelonidae > Maea > Maea johnstoni. The sequence continues at coordinate 30,673,998 of OZ012699.1, forward strand.
GAGCATGTCTAACTAGGGAATAAGGTAAGGTCAGCGCGCATGCGCCAAGGTGTGGCACAGTTCCGTGACCGACGCACTCTGACCTCTACCTACACCAGCTTTCACGTACGCGTCACTTTGTAATACACATACACGAAGTTATCTCACTATCACATAAAGAAAATACTAAAATAACAAAACCCGTGAAGTTTGGATATAATACACATGATATGCATAATGTTGTTAACCATGGCATCTGCTTTTTCTGGATATACTTTCTAAATTAAGCAAGATGTCAAAATATGAAATATGGAATTCTGACATGTTATGTAAGACTGGTCTGTCGGTGGGTTTGACCCAGTAACCCGGCGGCCGCTGCCAATTATACACTAAAACGCATGTTGGGCCGAGAATATTAGGGACCCATATGCTAACAATTAGTAGCTCATTTTAAAACCCATAAATTAATAAGTTGGTTCGCTTGGCGTATCGAATGATATATGGAGACAGCGTATTAACTATTTACGTTAAGCTGCCTAAAAAGGTAGAGCCAGGATGGACTGGTTTCAGTGAAAATGCTGTTGAATAAAAGACCACTTATATGAACTCTCTGCAGGAATTGATGCGTATAGATAAATAGTATTGTTTTCTGCAAATGATGCTTACTTTTTAAAGATGTTTGGCTCCTATGTTGGATAGCATACGGTAGAATATATATCAATAATAGTACTACTACTACTAATAATAAAAATAATAATAATAATAATAATGATAATGATAATAATAATAATTATAATAATAATAATTGGATCTATACAATACTACTAGTAATATCATTATAGACAATAACAGCAATGTTTTACAAGACAAGCAAGACGTTTAAAACGAGGGCATAATTTGTATTTTCAAGCCAATCGCTCTATAACCAAACAGGCATAATTTGTAATTTCTCTGCAAGTTTGGTTCAGAAAACAAAACATGGACATTGGGTAGGTGATCCTTTTGCGTTATTTGTGCAGAACCGCACCTATCTAAGGAGTCATTGTGAGTTAACACACATGCGGACATCGTAGATAATTCACAACTGAGCGATTTGACCTGCGATCCACCTTTTGGCAAGCATTCAAAACGTTCACGGCTGTGCCATGGCGATATGCCGTGGCTGATTCTGAAAGCAGTCCCGCACATACTACCTGCAGTCTCTCTGATAGGCTGCCTGCAGTACGGCAGATTGCATACTGCAAGTGTGCTTAAACAATGGCAATGTCAGCCATTGGGGAAGCAAAAAGGTGTGTGTGTGTATGTGTGTGCTAATACTTGTTTGTATGTATGTATGTATGTATGTATGTATGTACCTATCTCTGTCTATCTATTTATCTATCCAACTATCTATCTCCATAAAAACATACATACATATATATATATATATATATATATATATATATATATATATATATATATATATATATATATATATATATATATATATATATATATATATATATATATATATATATATATATATACATATATATATATATATACATATATATATATATATATATATATATATATATATATATATATATATATATATATATATATATATACATATATATATAAATATATATATATATATATATATATATATATATATATATATATATATATATATATATATATATATATATATATATATATATATATATGTGTGTGTGTGTGTGTGTGTGTGTGTGTGTGTGTGCCTGCTTAGTAGATTGCTTAAGTGACTTGTACTGCCTTCTTCACATTAGTCAAAACATCATCATTATTGCCATTATCATCATTACTAGAATTGTCACAATACTCCTCCCTCCTCAGAAACATCTTTATCATATCAAAAGACATACTATGACATAATAGGACATGCTTCATCATCAAATGACACAGTAGACTGTGCTATCAATCTTGCTGCACATATCGATCAGAAAAGATTTAGCGAAATATGAAATCTGCCCTTAGCCATCGAATCAGCAAGCTGGTAAAATGTCAGTTGTCGGCTCGTTATGACTTGTTATGCAGAGAGCTGGTCATCGGGCGGTCAGTGCTGCTGCGGCCAGAGAGAGAGAGTTGACCACAGGTCACAACTGACCACTGATCCCCCCTGGCGTTCGCAAAGCAGCAGAAATGGACAGGGCAGCTCGTTTTCATGACAGACCCATCTATTTTTAATGTTTCAGCCTCCATGGTAATGGTACACGGTATTCCATTTCATACGATCAGTCTCCTCTAGATTTGGACTATTAGTAGCATTTTTAAAAGCATACACTACAAATCAAATCAAACGAAATGATGCAGGTGCTTTATTTGCCTTTGTAACCAAACAACTGTATAGCTGTATTAATATCAATACATGTTTATATACTAGTATATATATATATATATATACTAGTATATATATATATATATATATATATATATATATATATATATATATATATATATATATATATATATATATATATATATATATATGTATAACTCTAGTAAGTATTAAAAGTAAATACATGACTTAAAGTTGTCATATTTGTGTTTTAATTGCATTCCTGACATTGGTGCCTCATCATTTTAACTGGAGTTCATCACAATTGAATAATGACCTCCAATATATATGCATATATACATCGCATATCAATTGCTTATATTTTGAACATATTGCTACTATATCATACTTTTAATAGTGCACACAGCTCTGGGAGAGCCTTCCTCGGAAAAAAGTGTTCGACGGCCTTGACACCGTACCGTTACCAGGGTAGCGGTGCCTATTCCGGGGGCTGTATTAAAGTATTGTATTGCGTTTTACAAAGCTTGGGGATTAATGGGGCTCTGATGGCAAATGTCCAAATAGAGCCTTAACCCAGATGTGACCCTGGCAGGATCGATAATCTCGTCTGGACGTTCGCAAAAGGCGATCGTTGAATTGCAGTTTGCCATTGAAGCATTGTGGGTATAGTTGCAATGCATTGTGGCTTGGCCAAAAGGAGTTAATCTGTGAACTGATGGCTAGCTCTCATCCAGCATACGGGTCATTGTAAGTTTAAGCATCTATAATTCAGGGACTGGGCACTACCCGAGGCGGGTTCTACATGACTCTTAATAATCCCTCTGACCGGAAGTGCCTCAAGTGCGCATGTTCAGATTGAGGAGTTGACATGGAATGCCTTCAGGCAATTCTCTTGATATTTCCACTGTGTACATTTCATGTGATCTTTTAGGAAATGGAAGGGCCAGACCTTAGTTTATTTGCAGACATGGAATTTGTTTTAATGTGTGCTTGGTTAAGTTGACGCTCCCCTCTCTCTCATTCATATTCTCTGCCAGTGACTTGCTGATTCTCTCTCTCAATCCAAAATACATATTATTTGATTTCTAGAGTTACATCTTTTCCTAGTGCTGGTTGATTCTCTCTCTCTCTCTCTCTCTCTCTCTGAAAGTTCATGTTTCATAAGAGTAGGTCTAAGTCAGTCAAGTGTAACTTTACAGATATGTAGTTTCTTCAATGTTTGTTTGATTAAGTTGATTCTCTCTCTCTCTCTCTCCAACCAACTCTCTCTCTCTCTCTCTCTCTCTCTCTCTCTCTCTCTCTCTCTCTCTCTCTCTCTCTCTCTCTCTCTCCAGCCATCTATCTTATCACGCTGGTATTTTTACTTTTTTGACCTTGTACGGGGTAGAGTTTCTGGGTCACCTTTCCGAGAGCCGCCCAACTGGGCTCTCTTATCAGCAGAAAATGTCAGGTCCAGATGAGGAAGCTCAGAGAGGAGGGAGAATGGCAGCTGCCCGTCTCACTCCTACAACAACTCTTTCCCCGGCCATTCCCCAACTGGAAAAACACTGCACCTTTCTCTGTTTAGCGACCAGACATTAGTGACAGTTCTGCACCGAGAAGAACTACCGAGGCGTTACAAAAACTACATGCACCTGCCAAAACATAGATCTTATAACTTAGCTTCTTAAAAAATACAAAAAAAGAAAATTCTTACAAAACAGAATTGGAAATTTTAAATTGAAATAGCAATTTTTATCTGGATTTTCAACTATTGTAGAAACTAGTTCACTTAGTTTATGTAAACTAAGTTCATACAATTAGTTTTTTGAGAAGCCAAGATCGTGCTATCAATGGCGGCCATCTTGCACCTGTCGACAAACCAAGATGTCTGCCTTGTCAGTCGTTTTTGACATCAGTTGGATTATCTCCAAGGAAGGAAAGAGCAGGATGGTGATTTGTAATTGGTGAAGTGCCACGATTCTGACATCTTGTGAAATAAGCTACTTAGTGGTGTGAAGGGTGTGACCGAATAAATATACTACTGCTTAGACAATTGCGATACGTAAGGCTGTCTGTCCCGCAGTTCCAAAAAACACCCTATCCACATTTGAACAAATGCAGCCACAATTTCTCTAAAGAATGATTGATCTTGCTTCGTTCTTTAAATGTCATACAATCATGATATTTCCACTGTTACAAAAATGGCACAAGTTTAAACGGAATAAGGTACTTCAAAAAGCTACCGTAGCACACACACACACACATATATATATATATATATATATATATATATATATATATATATATATATATATATATATATATATATATATATGTATTTATATATATGTATTCATATATACATATATATTCTTCAATATTGGGCGAACAATTTTGTTCATGACCCAAGCAAGGTGTCGACGTCATGATATGAGCAGACGGCTTTTTGTCGACAAGTGTCAGCTGGATCGATTTCCATCAAACACAGTAACACAATGGCTGCCGAAAGAAGCCAGCTATAGTTCCGCCACATCAATTGAAATCCTTTAAAGACACCTCCATTCGCTTTTCATATCAAGTTTTCTAATGGAGGGCATTAATTTCATGTCTGGAACATATTGTGCCTGGCGGGTTAACAATGGTCACCCCAGGGGTCAACTGATACTTATCGCCCGGCCCTCTACACTTTGAGTGGACAAACACAGCGTACTGGGTTCATTATGTTTTGTGCGGGCTGAAGTGTTGGCTCATTATGTTTACTGCGGGGCTACTATTTGGCCCAATTCAACGCCTCGCAGCTGTGGTCAACGATCACAGACATTGTGTGCGACTCCTCAATAAATAATGGAATAGAACAATAGCTTTAAAAAACAACGGAATGATCTATCATGCCATCTTTTTCCAATGTTTGTTTAATAGCAAACGAAGCTTTGCATGATTTAAAATAACATGGCTTTGTTAATTGTCATATAGATCTTTCAGGTAGGTTTTCTCTTGAACTGGCAAGCCATAATATTTGACAATGCTTCCAACAAGTGCACTATGAAATTCAGGTAAATGGTCATGCAGAATTTTTTTTTCATTGTGATTCCCGAGCTCCATTTTTATATGATCCCTGACAAAATGTCACCAGCTGTTTTCACTTTATTATCTATCGTTATCAGAGTTGCTGATCGTAAGTTAATTCATCATGACTCTAGACGAAGGTCAATGTTCTCAGGTGAATAGTCATCGCAACTTTTCCATTGCATGTATCTATACAGAAATCTAACGAATGCAAAACATAAAGAAAGAAAGAAAATTACACAATTCTTGATTTGCATACCAGTTTATAAATATGATATTGTTATCATACTATATATCAGAAGGATAATTCCATTTATCGTTTTTTTAAAACTTTATTGATATTCTCAATTCCATTTGATATGTACTGCTCATTACTATACTTTATATGCCACCAACTCAAAATTACTGCACATTTCAAATCGTTTTCACCTCTGACAACACAAGATGTTCTTTTGTGCATATTTATAATGTTTGAAGGTCCATGTTCATTAAGACATAGACAATAAAGAACAATGCTATACACTTTTTAATTCATGAGATTGTCAGAACCAGTTCATGGAATTATCAGAAACCGCCAAATACTTCATGATGTAGTTTTTAAATATTTAATTATGTTTTTGGTCGATTATCGAACATTGATCACAAAAACAACCAATTTTAATGAATTTCTTGCTGTTACTATCTTAATTAACATGATGCTCGATTGTCTCTTAGTGATCATAAACATTTATTATCCAATTAACTCGATGGTCGTTCTTCTTTCAGAAATCACAAATGCCTCGAATTTCGATGATTATATTCTTGATTTTACAATATGATCAACTTGATGATCGGTCTTCTTTCAGAAATCACAAAAACTTGCAATTTTAATGATATTCCTAACTTTGCCATCTAATCTACATGATGGTTAATGGTCATCCATTGAACACAAAACTTCCTATTTTAATGATGTATGTTGTTAATTTTACTATTTAATTAACTTGATGGCCGTTGGTAATCACCGTCCATTGACCAACTGGATAGTTCTGAGCCTCTCCCACTTTTACTATTCAATTAACGGATTAGTGCTCACAATGGCCAAAAGCAGCATGATCCTGTTGATGATATCTCTTAAGTAAAAGCATAGGTGCGAAAATATTTGAATAAGAAATGTTGCTAAGAACACTACTAACAACTCCTCTTCAAATATTTTGCATAAAAATATTTAATTTTCAAGTTATTGTGAAATATATTTTTGATCCAGACGAAAACTTCAAGAGGGACTCTTACGCATTGATTGGGGACTATGACCACTAGGTTTGTCACAGTGCACTCACTATGCGTGCTGTTCTTCCCCAATAAGTATACCCTCCGGCCATGGGCGGACAGAGGGGAGTTTTTACGAGAGGCTAGGCATTAAAGTATCACCAAAGGTTTATTAACATCAAAGGTTTATTAACATGTTAATAAACCTTTGCTAATAAACCTTTGGTATCACCAATACCCTGTCACAACGGCAATCAACATGCCTTTGAAATCTTGATGGCTTCCCCACAGGGACAATGGCACTGGCAACAAACGTCCCAGGTGGAACACCCCACACACAAATACCCTGCCAGCACCCTCTTGAGGGTATCCTTAGAGTATTTTGCTGGAGGGCTCCGCGAAGCAGCAGGTGTGGACTAGTGACCTAGTGGGAGGAGGGGTGTTGTTTGCGGGTTGTTGACTGGTCAGTTTACCCCTGCAGTCATATAGTGGCAAGTTTGAAGGTCAAAGGTGTGCAATGTATGTATATATATATATATATATATATATATATATATATATATATATATATATATATATATATATATATATATATATATATATATATATATATATATATACATGTATATATTTATATTTATATATATATATATATATATATATATATATATATATATATATATATATATATATATATATATATATATATATATGTACGTATATATACTAATAGTTCTCGCTCTCGCTACCGCATTGGTTTTATAATTGTCTCCCCAGGTGTTTGGGATGTCTGGCACATTACTACACAAGGTGATTTAATATGGTATTGTACATTGTTATATATGCACACAGCAGTTCACCCGGTCAATAAGGATAACAAATGCTTTAGCCCATGTCTGCATACCAAATAGCATGTCTATATGCAGAGCAAGTTGTAAAATGAATTTCAAAGGTTATCAGAAAATCTATCATATCTCGTCTTGTCCACGTTATTTGCCATCAGATTATCATTTTTTCCTAGAAATTAGATATTTGAGTTTCGTCCTCTCACCACTAAGGATTCTGGCTGCTTGCCAATATCTGGTCGCCATCTAGGGTCAGACAGACGGTCAAGTAAGGCTGTGACGTCACTCTTTTCAAGCTACATTGCCATGGGCTGTCTATAAAATCATGAATTGCGGAACGAAATGGAATGTTCTATTCCGAATAGGTCAGTGAGAGAGGAAGAGGCCTTCTGAACATTTGTAGAGGAGGCTGCACAGGGCAAATAATTGACGTCCACTGTATTCCATCACTCTGCAATGGGGGATGTCCCTATAGACGTGGTGGGCATAGTATGAACATACGCTATACATTTACTATTACACATTGAGAAAATCATATATATATATATATATATATAAATATATATATATATATATATATATATATATATATATATATATATATATATATATATATATACATATTATATATATATATATATATATATATATATATATATATATATATATATATATATATATATATATATATATATATATATATATATATATATCGCAAGTGACCAAAGTTGTGCGGTTCCAATATTAATGCCTTTACATGTTAGTCCATTCGATGTCCAAACGTCCCTGACCATCTGCATACCATGGGGGAGGGTAGTAGTGACCCACTATCACCCCCCCATATGTCAGCAGCATTGCACTGCTATGTTTGGCCAGTGTTGACCCGGAGGTTTGGCTGGACAGTGGTCAAGATATGTGCCCAGCAGGTCAAGCTTCTACTGACCACAGCCAGTCATCATATCCTGCTCTGAACAATTACAACACATTATCCAGCGACCATTACACCAATATATATATATATATATATATATATATATATATATATATATATATATATATATATATATATATATATATATATATATATATATATATATAAAAATAAATATATATATATATATATATATATATATATATACATATATATATATATATATATATATATATATATATATATATATATATATATATACACATATATATATATATATATATATATATATATATATATATATATATATATATATATATATATATATATATATATATATATATATATATATATATATATATATATATATATATATATATATATATATATATATATATATATGTGGTCAAATATCATTGAATGGTAAAAAAAAATGGCCATAGCCAATATAGCATAGTGTATGGATTTTGAAGGTTTGTATGTATAGCCTTCATTGCTAGCAGACTGAAAATGTTTAGATTGAGGTTGTTATTTCTGACGGTATGTGATCCGTGCTTCCTACTGCTACTGTAACAAAAGTCTCAGTTTTCATAGTAATCATAGACTTTTTGCATCTCCACGATCTGTGTGTTTTTTTTGTATGTAAGTTAAACCCGTACATTGCACGTGTGTGCCATTTCTTTGACATCAGTTTACTATCTTTTTACACATGGTAAGTGAAATGCCATGAAAAATGCAATAAGTCGATATCTAAAATTAACACCATCGGGTGTCGAATTCGCATACGTATGATAGGAGAAAATTGAGTATATCGCACACATTGAGTCAACATTACAAACAGATCTGTATTGAAGGAACAGAATCGGGTTGTACGTCACTTTTCTTGCCATTTTAGACCTAAACGTGATAATTAAGCCATCGCTTGTAGCGAGAAAGTACTGTATAACTGATCAATTTGGCGTGGTTTTTAATTTGGCGTTTTTTGGCGAATGCCCTTCAACGCCAAAATAAAGATCACATAAAAAATGTCTACACAAAGATGGCGTTGTTCTGACTGCTCCAGACGCCAAAATAAATACAGGGAAAATACTTTTTTGAAAAGAAAAACGCCAACTTAAGTACACGCCAAATTAACCAGTTATACAGTAATGATGGAAGAAAACAGAGAAGCGAGAAATAATCCAGGTCACTGGTAACAATCCCACACGCCTAGAGCAATATTCTTTTCCCTGATATTAAAAAGAAATGGTTTTCTTAACAGCAGTAACACATGCTCAAGATTGCTAGGCAATGCACGTTTGTTTTGTTTTAAGGTATGTGCTACAACTAAGGCTTAGTATGATCTTTTGTATTGTAAGTTGTTACAAGTGAATGACTGCTTCATTTCAATATATGGTACCATATTATATCATGTCTGTTGGTTCAAATACTACGACTGAAATAGACAGATTCCGGACATTTTTTATGGATCTGTCATTGGAAAAATGTGGGGATCTACTTTCATTCATATGATCTACGAAAAATCACTCCGCGTTGGAACATTTCCAGTTTTTCATAAATAACCACTTCTTGTGAAACTGACACATGCCTGGCATAGCGAATGAAATCTCCGTTGATGGTTGTTTGTAAGGAACGGAATTCATCTAAATAGGAAAGAAAACACGGTTTAATATAGGAATTATTTGAATATTTGCCAACGCGGCAGGACAAGCCTACCGCTGTGAAAAGAGCGAATGAGAGAGTTTGGTTTGGTTGAAAGGGGAGTTGGTTGTTTACCATCGAGTGTTATTTTTCCCTCTTTACTTACAAGCGTCCCGAGGTAGCCCCGAAATACCCCTAGTCCGTAAGTAATTGGCTAGCACCCCGCCAGACTTACACGCGGGCAGTCAAGCATCAGAACAAGATGCCTAATCTTCAGGCGAACCATAAAAAACAGACGCCAAATCAGAACCGGGATGAGGAAAAACATTCGCCGGTCAAAACATCAAATTCTTGAATAGTTGCCCAATTTTCTCCAAAAATAGCTCCACCCAGAAGTCTTTGCGTGTTTTCCTAAAGCAATATAGTACAAGTATACCCCTCTTTGGTCTGTAGCTTTGGTATTTGCTCTAAGTGTTTTCTTTATTTGCTGGTAGAATCTGGATCAATAAAGATACAATAGATCTAAATTATCTCTTTCATGCTATTTTCTTTCACTTACTTTGGTTTATTTTCATTGTAAATTTTACATCCTCTATGTCTGCAAGTTGTGTTGTCCGTTGCTAGGTTACCTGTGTGACCTGATATACACTCGTATCTTCGTGACGTGACGTCACAAATATGCAATGTACATTCTGTTCTAATGCATATTCATCAAACTTATCACTAAGCGACAACAGAATAACATACGCCAAAAATTAACAGACATCATTTTGCTCCGTGTTTTTGCAATAGACCCCTTGACAAAATTCCCTTTTTTACATTTGTATTGAAATCTATATCTCAATTATTGTTCCCATCTTTTTTCAAGAATCAATGTTTTGCTGATTGTCTCCGTGAATAGATTGTATAGGGTTATATAGATAGATAGATAATCTTTATTTCAAGTCGGTAATAATTTTGCATAGTAAACACGAGCTGCCAGGGCTCTTGGCCGACTACAAAATAACAATTCAAAATATAACATACATAGTGTAACAGCAATATAAATGACAAGTAGAGGGGAAGTAGGTTTGCACATATTAATTGACAACGAGTAGTATCTTCATTTAATTTAGCCATTGCAAATGGTTAGCTGTTGGAGCTGTAATCATCATAAGTCATGGGATCTCTCATCGGGTGTCATTTGTGAAGGTCGAATTTAGTACTAGGTCCCCCATTCCTGGTTGTTTATGTGTCTGTTTATGAAGAAACTCTTCAGTGTTACATCTCCAATATGGCCACGCCATCCGAGAATTTCATAAGTATCACAGGCATGATTAACAAATAGGCATTTCAGATTCTTAATTGAATCATTGATTGGCGTCCTCGCTTATTAACTTAATTTCATAATCGATCGTATTTCTTTAAATAAATTTCAAAACGTCATGACAAAATTGATGAATACTAGTATGTGTTGCCTCAGATTCATGAGATATGAGAATTGCTATCGTTTTGCTCATCAACGTTTCCTCTTTTGTATTTCAATAAATTGAGGTTTTCAAGATTATGGCAAATGTGTCTTATATTCATGATGACATTGGTATTGCAAAATTGCAAAGGTTTTACACAACCAGAAAGGCTGGCTAGAAAAGCTGGAATCCGGATATTCTGAACTAAGCTAAATATCAAAACCGTGGACCGTAGTAGAGTATAGTCTGCTTAAACCAACAAACTAAACACTCAACGCTTGAGTACCCTCAATTACACATAGCCGATTAGAAGAACCCCAGCTGAATGACCCTTAGCGAAAACCATGAAGGAAGTTTATTTTTTTAAAGAGAGGGTGCTTCACCAAACAGTCAGTGATTATGCTGTCAGAGTTTTCAATAGGAGCATATTCTGCGCCTTCGTGTCATATTTCTTGCCCTTCGTACCGTCTGACAGGCTACTATTATCCTATGACAGCCCTATCACTCAACGAGGACACGGCTAGGGGTCAACCATCTAAGGTGACCATAAGCCTAGCGTCCAGGGCCAACGCTCTAACAGAAAAAAATCCTCTTGACCCAAAAACAAACAAGTGGGCAAGAGGCTTGGTGCCTGGATGACCAACATATCACATTTGGCAAATCAAAGATCAATACCTCATTCTTTTCACATCTCCTGTTCACCTAGCCAGTTATCAAGTACAACAAAAGGGATTGTTGGTATATATATATATATATATATATATATATATATATATATATATATATATATATATATATATATATATATATATATATATATATATATATATATATATATATATATATATATATATATATATATATATATATATATATATATATATATATATATATATATATATGTATATATATATATATATATATATATATATATATATATATATGTATATATATATATCTATATATATATATACACACATACATATATATATATATATATATATATATATATATATATATATATATATTTATATATATATATATATATATATATATATATATATATATATATATATATATATATATATATATATATATATATATATATATGACATTAGGACGGACTATGAAACGGGGGTCCCTATCCAGAGGTAATGAAACCCCATAGCTAGCAATCGTATTTCGTTCACTAGGCAAGGCAAATCTATACACGCAAATACGGGGTAATTGCATTCATTTTTGCACCCAATAGTTTTTTCGCAGCATTTTTCGCATAATGATATGCATGAAAAGAAATGTTGGTTATTCCTGTTACAATTGCTTTTAATTCTGCAGAATGACTTTTCTCCAAATACTTCAAATGTTATTGCATTCAGATATCAGTGGCAAAGAATTGATATACACACGCTGTATACTGGAACCACAATGCGATTTTTTAAATGTGCTTAGAATGAGTGCATGAAATACAAAATATGAACAGGATGCAACATCTAGACTATGGCACCAGATTACCGGTTAAACGACCTTGACCTTCGTAGCCACTACACCTGGGAACCCAGTAGCAGCCAATGCTCTATATTCTCGTTAACCTGAAAACCGCCGCCATCTTTTCTAAATAAATTACTATTGACGAGAAGAGCGATAAGATGGAAGGCAAGGTGCCCTGGACAAGGCGTGACCCTAGTAAGGCGATCTGCTGACTCATCACTCTGTCTGACCAGGTAGGCTGACTAGAAAAGCCGGAATGCAATCCGGTTTATGGATATTGCGATGGAAAGCCAAATATCAAAACCGTAGATTGCAAAGTTGCCAATATCAATGATTAGTGAATAAAGGACCTTGACACTGAATGTATGTTATGTCTGACTTTGCCTGCATCGGCCAGGTAGGCTGACTAGAAAAGCCGGAATGCAATCCGGTTAATGGACACTGCGAGGAAAGCTAAATGTCAAAAAGGCGGAATGAAATCCGGTTTGTGGATACTACAAGGAAGACTAAATATCAAAACTGTAGATTTGCACATTTGCCAGTATCAGTGATTAGTGAATAAAAGAGCTTGGCAGTGGTTGACAGTTATGTCTGACAGAAAGATAAATCCTGTAGTTTAGACTGTGTCTAATATAAATATGGAATTTAACACCATTAGTCCTCCTAAATGTATAGACAATAAAGGCCACAAACTGTCCGGGATTGTAAAGGTTACCAATGAGGATCCAGAATCTAGTTCAATTCAGAGCATTCACCTGCTACTACCTTACCCACCTAATACTAGTAATCAGATGGTTACTGAAAATGTTATTCTGTGCCTATGTGAATTCATTTCCACACTTATAATAGTTTCCACGCCAAATGTTTGATGATTATACTAGTATATCATTCCTATCAATACTATAATACGATTTAATATACAGTTTGAATTCTCAAAAAATCAACGTTTAGAGCTTTCATTGTCATAGCAATGATGCATACAGCATCTGTGGCAGCATATCCTGTTTGATTGAACGAATACGATATAAAATATCACAGTTCACAGGACACTCGAGATACATATGCTTCCAGCAAATCCAATCAATCATATGAGTACATGTCAACCTGCCCCATGTTGAAATGGACAAGGTAACGTTTTTGTGGAGTAAACCTAAAATACGAAGTGAAATTCCATTGGCTGAAACAGAGAGTTGAGCCAATGAAATTCCAGAATCATCAATTTGTGTCATCGTGAAAACGTATTCTTTCAGGTGCTTGAAAAATAGGGGACAAGCTTCTAGGCCACGTGACTGTGCCGGAGAAGCGATAGATCTTGAGGACGTGGTTTGGAGTGACATTTTAAGTGTAGTGTGTTTGTGTAATTGTAATTTGCAGATTAATAATAGAAGGGTAGACTGTCATTACCCTGGCGAACTTCTCGGAGCCGGCAAGGGTCACCATAACTAGTTCACCACCTTCAAGCCAAATGACCTTTGAACCGTGTGTTTTAGAGCTCAGAACGAGGTTGGGGGTTATCATAACGCGCTGACATGACACATGACAAATGTGTCCTGTGTGAACACATCTCAGCCAACCCAACATTTTGTCAAACATATTTCACACGGTTTTAGTATATATATATATATATATATATATATATATATATATATATATATATATATATATATATATATATATATATATATATATATATATATATATATGTGTGTATATATATATATATATATATATATATATATATATATATATATATATATATATATATATAAATATATATATATATATATAAATATATATATACATATATATATATATATATATATATATATATATATATATGCATATATATATATATATATATATATATGCATATATATATATATATATATATATATATATATATATATATATATATATATATATATATATATATATATATAAATGTTATATATATATATGAAATTAAATACATGAATAAGCGCATTATAAATTTCTGGAATATGGGTGTTGCTTAATAATTTCTGCACGGGTCAAGCTATGACTAAACTGTAGTATTGCAATTGTTGAGGGACTACACCTAATCCTACACTTTATTCTTAGACCTAGAAACAAATTAAAAACTGCCAAAACATTGGCCAAATGTACGTTGACCTGATAAGAACCTACCCTTTGGTTACATGGTCATAGTTGTCTGACAGGGCATCCATATACCTCTGGGCCAGACACTCATCATTATTCTTATTCTTATGCTAGGTGAGTGATGTACCTCAGGTTCAACTCCACTTCCCAGCTAATTAATACGTATTTTACATCAAAATCACAAACGTATGTCCTGAAAGACTAAAGATACTACTCATTGTCAATTAGTGTGTGCAAACCTACTTCCCCTCTACCTGTCATTTATATTGCTGTTACACCATGTATGTTATATTTTGAATTGTTATTTTGTAGTCGGCCAAGAGCCCTGGCAGCTCGTGTTTACTATGTAAAATTATTACCGACTTGAAATAAAGATTATCTATCTATCTATCTATAAATGTTCTCAGATAGAATACATATACAGAGAATGAGAGAGAGAGAGAGAGAGAGATTTCTTTACAGGTAAACTTCCACTTGAAACATTGCCAATGGATGCAATTTTGGTTTTCCAGGAGGACCCCCAGTAGTAGTAGATAAATGAGATATGTATATGGTAATGAAAGGTTTCAGGCTGTAACGTTGCCCTGTGTCACCTAACGCTTCATGCATGATCCCACCACGTGAATAGACCCCCACTGTTCACTGTCCAACTGGAATGCAGTGGGACCACTTTTCTTGGGCCAAGATTGAAAAGATGGCATTTCACAATAATCCCAGAGTCTTGGGGCCAGGTATCGCGTTACTGGGTCCATTGTGTCCCTGAAAAATGGTGACTGTAGGGACGATGAAGGGCTGTCCATGTATATGAAAAGCTGCCCTATTATTTCTGTGTTATGATGCATTCTTATCGAACATATCTCAACCAGTACAGTTCCAGTTCCACAGTGCTGCCTGGATCTCCAGCCAAGCGTGCAATCTTTGGGAGATGAGCAAGAAGATCATCTGAACACAAGATGATATATATAAATATATATATATATATATATATATATATATATATATATATATATATATATATATATATATATATATATATATATAACCAATAAGAATGACTTGGTAGTGGTATATACATTTTGGTAACTAATGTTGTCCTGCTACAAATATGAATTCACTTGTTTCTTAACTAAGTCACATAAATAATAGCATAGTGATGGTCTATTACATGTTGATGTAATGCTGTTCAAATGAAGGTAAAACGCAGCGAAACATCAAAAAGAACTAATAAGAACGACCTTCCTTTACATCTTTCCCAAACCTACTTCATAAGTGTAAAATTATGGATCATCTGGTACAAAGGTGGTTGGTAAGAGAGCTTTTCCTTCAGCCTCACCTCCTAGCCTGCTTGAACTCTTGAGAGAGGGCTACCCTATTCATCACAGGACCATTCAAGTCCAACCAACACTAATAACACTCTTTCTTGATTTGTAAAGAGCCTTCGACACTGTGTGGATGTTTCAAGTAGCAAATCAGAAGGGCACTTGGCGCCAATGAAATTGCAGGTGTATAAACTTTGGATATGTGTACAGGTTAAAAACAGCAAAAACAATTGATGATTTGGTAGCCTAACATTAACATACAAAAGACAAAAACATTTTTGAAAGTAAACTGACCAGCCTGAGAGGCAGAAAGAATTACCCAATAAAAGAGCAACGTTTTGCTTGAGAAATGCAAAATGAGTCTATATTCTACTGCAACTACATATAACACAAGAAATGCAAAATGGATATATCTTATAAATAGTTTAAGTACATTTTACCGCAATATGCCATATGAATAAATCCTACGATGAATTACGTTTTTGGTCAGGCGTCTATAGGAAATAAGACCAATTTTCTAAGGTGCGTGAAATATGTCAGTAGTAGATCAACACAAGATGGAATCTCCTCTTAGGTTGATGACCCATTGCTAAAAGAGTAACTGTTTGAAAAGTGTAAATTTATTGCACAGACCAAATACTGTAGGTGTGCATTTGGCAAATATGAACCCATACTTTTCCAAATAAAAAATGTGAGAAATATTTTTTGAATGTTGTTGTTGGACCGGATACAAAGAAACAACCTAAGGCAAATATTATTCTAGGAACTCTTCTGTTTGCATCGTTTTTTTTCTGCCAGGCAACCTGAGGTATTTATGAATGGATAGATAGTCCTACTACTGGGCACTGTCCACGTAGAGGAAAATAACTTAGTACAACACCAGGTCCTGTCAGATTAGTGTGATATGTATATTGGGTGTGCCGCTTAAGGCAATGCCAATACTCGGTAAGGCCGCGTAATGAAAGGCCTCCTAGGTGCATGATAAACTCTTGTCGACCTCTCCTGTCTAACTAGGCGAGAGTTGTAAGTCAACATCTCGTCGGAGCGAGAAGACAACGTGAGACTAGTTAATCGAACACGACTGCTGATTCAGCCCACGCTAATCCTTACGCACAGTTCACAACCTGTAAAATCAAACACCTACGCACCAAGAAAAAGGTGCCTAATTTGCTCTGTTTTTTCGTCGTCGAAAACATTTCAGGTCGTTAGATAAACATGAACTTAAAGGGTTTTCAACTTATAAAGGCATTTAAACTGACATGTTACTTGGCATCCCCCTTTAACAGATAAGGCACAAGGTCATCAGATGATCACTGATTTACTCATGAACTTGAGAGATGTTCAATTCATAGGGATGTCTAAGCTCAGATGTTATACTGTATAATTTAATTAGGTTTAATTTCTTTGTTTGTATTTAATTTGCATTTTGTATTTCATATCTTTTATGATGGGTATGTATTGAAATGATTTTGTACCAACCAAAACAGTCAATTAACATACAGTACAGTACAATACAATACGGTACAATATTGTATGCCCTATTTGACAGGTCTTTAGCGAGAGTTTCTTAAGTTTCTTCTCTCCTAGGCCCAACAGGAGTTCACGCCAAACTCTCGCGTGCACGAGATTGGTAAAAGCACGAAAAGCAATTTGCTCAATTCTAAAAACGTGCATCAAAGACCCACGTTTGACCATCCGATGCAAATGCTGAGAAATGGACTTCGACAAAGCCTTTGCCCTGGTCAAAGTTGGGTTCTTCCTGGACTTATCTTTTCTTTGCAATTACCATTGATTGCAAGGCACCTACTGGCACTATGTAGCGATGATGTTAATAGGATGTAATGGACTTTTCCTTTTCCATCCAAGCACGAAGATGAGATCAAACGGCCATTCCTCCCAAAGCCTTCTCATTGGATGACCCAGATAGGATGAACCATCACAAAACAAGTCGTTTGTTTAACCCATCTATACTTACAGCGGTCAAAAACAGTTTAACAATTTCGGTGAAATCTTTCAGACAAAGGCATATTTGGGAAAATACTTCAAAGAATAATGTTAATAAGAACACTACCGACAACTTTCCTTCAAATATTTTGTTAGATCAATCTTAATTTCCAAATCATTGTGGAATGTAGCAAATATGCAGACGACAGTTTCATTAGTTACTCTTAAGCATTGATGGATTAACTAAAGAGTAGAGAGCCCCCATGAGCATCCCCTGTAATAAACTTCTTACTGATAGGAAGATATGAATAGCTTACTTTATAGTATTGGACAACTAATGAAATAGGGAATTGTTTTGATAATATGTGAAAAACAAGTTAATTAAAGACACGGGACCTGATTCACGAGCAGTGCGAGTTTAAGTCAGGTCAACAGATAAATGAACATTCCAAATGATAATGCCTTTTGTACGACAAATGGATCTTTTATTCTTATCCCTTGTACCATAACAGTCCACAGCTAACAACTTGACAAGCATCACGCATTGGCCGATGTGGTAGACGATTTTGGCTCATTCATTGCGGTCGCACTCGGAGGATCTGACAAAATGGGAGAAATCTCAAAAATGGCGGCGATTTTTCGAAATTATTTGAAGGGGGATTGTCTCCCGGAGGAAAAGCCTCAACATTCAGTCAATTTCTTCTTGATATCCTTCATATTTCACAAGATATGTGAGTTTGTGTCAGATTACCACTGCATTCTGATCAGAAGTGAGAGATAAGCAACGATGTGTTCAGGCTCCAGGCTGGTATCTCGCTAGCCAATCTCAATGGCGAAAGATTTCCAATTGAGGAGCGCCTTAGCGTGAAGGACATGGGGCGGCAAAACATGTTTTTCCAGCAGACGAACATAAAATAGGGAATTCAAGATGTCAGAGATTTTCCGCTTAAGATCTTCCGCGTTCGTTTTCGAGGCAGGACCACCTACATGACGAACCTTATTGTTTAGAACGCCCCCTACTGGCCTGCCTCTAAAGCTAGCAATCTTCCTGGAGGCTTGCAAATCGGCAAAATTCTTCCCAAAATGCCATGGCTAAAATCTAAAGAAATAAATTTTGAATCTTTAGGTATTTTTCAATTCATTATATTATTTCTCTGAATATATTATGAACACTGAATGCTTCAAAAAGTACAATTGGCTAGTTTCAATTTAACCCTAAATGTAGGTTGGCCAAAATTTTAAATTTCTTTTCATTCTCTTAAATATAAATCTATAATCATCGGGTCAACAAAATAATTTCCAGAGCGAATCTCACCGACTTCGTCATGTATGTGCGTGCCTTAAATGTGTAATCAACTGCAATATCGGGATACATAAGGAACTAAGCACAAATAATCAAACTCTCTACAGGAAGTTCAAAGCCCATATTAGGACCATTAGTAGTGGATGGGACATGCTGAGGTTTTTATTAGCCGCCATTTTGTTATGGTATTCTTTACATGCTCTTCGTTTTTGAAATTTACCAATATAGTATATTTCTTCATGCTTGCAACATGTGATCGCCAATGTAAAGTAGTGGTCATATAGTACAGATATTTTAGTACAATAAGTGTACTGCAAACCGTACACTGGGTTCTATTTGATGAGTAATTGTACTCGGTACAGTGCTTATTGGAGGCCCAGCTGTCAAAGAGAGTTTATATTGTGGGAAAACAGTCGATGGCTGGCTTAACCAGAGTCTATATACACGAGCCATCTGAACAAATATGCGCCAAAATAAATAGGTACATAAGGACGGAGTTTAGCAAGAGTTCATCTTAAGTTGACACGCAATTCATGATCGGAAATAGATCAGGCCAAAGTATTCTAATCAGCAAACGAGAACATTACCTTTTCTCAGAATATATATATATATATATATATATATATATATATATATATATATATATAAATATATATATATATATATATATATATATATATATATATATATATATATATATATATATATATATATGGCCAATCGTTCAACGTGTTGTACTTGTGCCAATAACTAAAGATTGCGGAAGTGACTTGGTTTCTTTCCAACAAAACGTAAGCATATATTGTGTCACAAAAACCCACCCATCTGCGTAAACTGAATATATTATCAAATCACATAATCGTCCGCATTGTATACCTATTCTTAGAATAACGAGTACAGTAAAGTTGGGTATGAAATTGCATAGAATTTATTAAGAAATGGAAGACTTCATTTGCCTTCTCTCTCTCTCTCTCTCTCTCTCTCTCTCTCTCTCTCTCTCTCTCTCTCTCTCTCTCTCTCTCTCTCTCAAATCTTGTTAATGTATCAATCAGCTTTGTTGCATGACATTTCTAGGTTCATTTGCCCCAAAAGTCTTATCTTAATCTCATCATGGTAGCTTGTTTTTACAAATAATTGGATTCACAATATTCCGCTCGCAAGACTTGAGCTGTAGATGTCTTTGAATTCCCACAGAAAACAAAGCCATGCACCGGGGTTCATTTTGCTGGAATCTACGTATTTGCTCCATTTCTTATGACCCCGAGTATGCACTGGTTCACCCACCACTTGACTAAGCGCCAAAAGCGTCTGACAAATTTGCACTTATCTCAATTAATACGCGCGGACGTGGTAAAAGTTTGAAGAAGAATTGTCCACAACATCAAAATGAACAACTTTCAACCATACATTTCCCGCAATTCGACGTTGTTCACAAATTATCTTGATATCTGTACGATTGAAAAATCTCGGTTTGAATGACCCAATTCCTCTTGACCCCTCGCACGCACTAGATCACAGGCATTTTTTAACGATCGGTTTGTTGTATGGCTTGAGGGAATCCGTCTGTTTTCTGCCCTGCTGTTTGCCAAGTGCAGTTGTGAGAGTTCTGACACATGCCCCCTACAGCCACCCGGATGAGTATGCAAATTATCCACTTGTAAGACCAAAACAAGTCAAACATTTGCAGAAACTTTATCATATCGGACATGACAAACAGCTCCTAAGCACCCACTTTTCATCCTTTTCATCATTGTAGAAGATATTTGAAGAAATGCCTGACTAACTGGACGTTCGTGTGATGAATAGGTTAACCAGTTTAAGTCTGGAGACTTCATGGAGACAATTATAGTTAGAAATCGTCATTACTTTTGAACTTTATATTGAAGCAATTAGTCTACAAAATATATACAAAAAAGAAAATTGTGTTGGATTGAAAAACATTTAAATCTTATTTTTTCATGTAACAGTCTTATCACATATCTTGTTATTTGGCACCACACCCGTTTTTGGCACCACACCCGTTTTTGGCCGTTAACAGGTTAAGCAGCCTCGGCGTCGACTCATTGCGATGACAGCTCATGAGTGGAATTGTTTGTTGACTAACACTGCCTCTTTGAAAACCACAACCTGAGGCTTAAGCCGGCCAGTTCATTCCGAAAAGTTAACTTTGACCCTTTCATTCCCAAAACAGCTGTTGAGATGATTTGATTCATGGGAAGGAAGGCAGGAAGGAATAGGGGTTTACGTCGCTTTCAACAGCTTACGTCATATCGTGACGAGATAGAAACATGGAACCGGGAAGAAATTCCCTTCCCTATGCGAATCGTTCCAAGGGGTCTTTCAGTTGCAGAAGGACTATAGACAGCCCTCTACAATGCCGCACATTTATATAGCGACATGGGTGTGGGTGTTCCTTTCATAAAGTCAACTATGACTATTTCATTTACAAAAGACCAACGAATTACATGACCAAGGTGGCGAGAACATTTCAAGAAGTAGATGTTAACCATTTAGCTCCCAAAACACCAAAATGATTAAATGTAGGCTCGAATTCATTCGGTCAACGACAAATTATCAAACTGATGGTGCCAAAATGGCGAGTACCATACCCATTCAATAGGGGCGGTTGTTGACCTAATCACGTGACTCGCTATGACACTTCTGGTTCCACATCTCAGCATTGACGAATGTCATAACAACTATTTGGCTACTTGGCCGTATGTGATGTTGATAAGTGTTCAGTGTTATAGCTCTGTCATCATGACAGCTAATATTTGGCTACGTTTGATATTGATAACAGCCAGTGTTGCAGCGGAAACGGATGGTGAGTGGTGTTTGGATACAAAGCAGTTGCGGTTAGGAAGTGCACTGGGGAGAATAGAAACAGGGTACTTAGTCTCTCGCAGACAGTCAGTGTAGATGGAGGGCACGAATGTCGTCATACAGAGATGACATAGAGAGCAAGGACATTGAACACAAACAGTTTGTTTTCTTTTCTGGCTTTATATAGGCTCCATAACACATATCTTCGAAACCGCAAAAAAAATTTTTTCCGGAATTTGGAGTTTCGATTATCATCCCTTTTTCTGCAATTTCTGTGCGACTTCATGATTTGCCAATAACTTTTTCCATTCATTCCTCAAACCCAAATTCTTCTTCGCTGTCCTAGATGACACAAGGCAAACAGTACACAACACCTCTCCAAATACCTATTCATCATCAGCCATTTTGTTAAATATGACCTTGACCTTGGTAGTGTTAAATATCAAGAACACATGGTGATGAGCAAAAGACTCCTACGAAAATGAGCCGAGATAATAAATATTAGTCTTTCGTCGAGAATCCTCTTCAAATATTTTTAAATCATCGTATTACTTGAGAAAATATGTGTTTGTTCGACGAATCCCTCGCTACTGCGTGGGTTGGTGATATATAGCTGGTATCATTAGGTCAGCAGACGAGCAATTGCGGACAGTGGCCGTCTGCGAGGTGAAGTTTCTATTTCGGGCTGTTTGAGTAATCGACACAGGGAACCTAAGACCTTACTGCATACCCCCCCCCCCCCCCCCCCCCCAATACCCGAGAAGGTTGTTTATAAACAGACAGAAGAAAGATGGCGGCAAAAATCTTGCACCTACTCACTTCAGTGAGCAGACAACATTCAGGCCCATTCGCGGAGAATGACAGACATGTACAGTTGGACCTACAGCTGTGAACAGATATGTGAACACCTTCCCTTGTGAACACGGAACACTTCCTAAGTGATTCCTGTGGAAAAATTCCAAAATTCGAATGGCTATTTTGAACACTGTTGTTCCTTTTTGCTTTTCCCCAAATATGGGAAAATATCTTTGGCTAAATTCACCTTTATTGTTGCAAAATAACTGCTACATTAATGCCACTGAATTGCAGTTGAGTAGTACGCGATGATGACTAGCTGTAATTTCAGGGTGGTAGTTAAATGTTCAATGATTTCCCTGACGTCAGGAAACTACCGAAGATTTAAGTAAAAATCAAATAGTGGTGGGCAAATTTTCTTTTATTCCATTGAGACCGGTCCTCACAGTCATAATGGATGCACATTTTTAGTCCGAAGCTGGTGTTAATGGGTTAATAAACTTGCTATAGGAGGCTCAGTTTCTGATGGCACTTGGTGCCAGGAACTGACCAAAATCAAATCACTCCGCCTGTGATAAGATCTCCCAAAGGAGATAGTCCCGCCATTATTCCAGCATCTCTGTCTCGTCTCGTCTGCTTCTGCCTGACAATTCGATGAAGGAGTTCGATGATCTAACAGCCACAGAAATCTCGCATTCAGATCATTAATATCGCGCAGCCGGCAATATGGCGGGAAAAGGCAGACGACTTTCATCCAATTTGACCGCAAGCGTGCGAAGCGAATGATCCGTTTAGTTATGCAACCAGTGGCGGTATAACTGTCTCGCCAAATCTACTCACTTGCCTCGGAGGGGATAGATTTCCCTAATCACAAGCAAATTGCTGATTACGTCATTAAATAGTGTGTACCTTACCGTGATCATGGCCCTTACGTCATAGGATTATGTGTGATACGTTTGATAATAATGAGCGTTGCGTCATATTGTAACAACCGAATGATCTCGAGCAAATTAAATGCCACTTCCCATTATTAAAAGACCCGGAGCCTAATGTAATACACACATATTAGCGCTATGTTACGGATACTTAACAATATAGGTTTAAATCCTACCAGTGGAATTGAAAATAAATCATTTAACTACTTACATCTAGAGTCCAGACATGATCTGACAATTTTGAACATAACAGTTCAAATAAAGTGAAATTTGAAAAGCATTTGAGTAGGAATAGTTGAACCTTTCAAGAATAACAACTTTTGGTCAAATATTTCTTACAGTATCGCTTTGTTATGAAGATACTTCCATAAGGGTCAGACTATGTTTAACCTGCACGAATAAATGGGTCAAATTATTGCAAGGTGGCCGCCAACTCCTGATCGATGATGTTTGCTATGGACGGTCAGGAGCTTAACTGACATCCTTGGAAATGCCTCATGTTTGCATCCAGACATGTCTGCTTTGTGCATGATTGGGTAAACTCATTCACATTTGAAGTGCACGCACCATACGACAACATCGCAATGTTCGTCTGGACCTATGATACCTTTGACAATAACTTGAGAATTGATAATGATTTTACAAAATATTTGAAGGGGACTTGTTGGTAATTAACCGTATTAACATTTCTCCATCAAATATTCTTCTAACTATGCTGTTGTCTTCAGAATTTCATCAAAATTGCCATCTTTACTCCTACTACCACATATCAAGAAAGATAGGAATCACATCCAAACAGAAGACATGGGATGCAGATTCTTATTCTTGCAGATGGCGGTTCCTTTTTCTATGGTTAGTTATGATATCTTTCCAGTAGTCTTTGTTCGTCCGAGTTGTTCTGACGTCACAGTCATCGGCTACCCTGTTGCCAGGTGGTTCGCGGCGAGACTTGACCTATATTTGCGACCACGTGGATTACGTAAGAGTTCTGCGGTCACTCTGATAAGCGGCTGACCGCTGGTCAGTCAAGTCTGGCGGCCCCACGAGGTCAACTCATGACTAACTACCCCCTCTCCACACATCTGCAATTTCGACCCATGATTCTCAGAACACGGACTAAATCCTGGCAATTTATGAAAGTGCACGTAAATGAAGCCAAATTTGGAAAAATACACTTGGCAATGTTTGAAAGTGTTTTTTTTAATTTCGCAACTGCTGTTTTTTACTTTCCTCCTTTTTCACAATTCAATATAATACGTTTACTATATTCATAGTTTCATATATACTTCATATATGTTTGAAAGTTGTCGAAAAAGCAATGGTTAGAAAATCTAATGGTAGTCATTGTATTGAGGTGTTCAATTGCACAGTTTAAGTATGCACTTTATCGCGAGTATATGGGAATTGTAAACGCAGAATTTAGCAGGTGACCAATCTACTGAGTTGTTCTAACAAGCCAGGAAGCCGAAGGCCCTATTTGAGGCCATTTGTGAGAAAGCAATGCGAGTCTTTTCTATAGGCATTCAATGTTTGGAAGTGTTCAAGCAACAGGCTTTTCTAGGCAGGCTTTCAATCTTTAGAAGTGTTCAAGCAATGTGCTTTCTTTCTGCATTTGTTCAATCAGAGAAATATGTCAACTACTCTCAGGTTCAATGCATGGAGGCATTTAAACAATGTGCTTTTTCTGCAGATGTTCAAAGTAAGAAGGCGTTCAGGCAATGGCCCTCTTCTGTGCAGGGGTTCAATCTATGGGGGGGGGGGGGGTGTGGGGGTTCAAGCAATGTGCTTCTTTTCTGCAGTCGTTCAATCAATGGGTAGGTACAAGCAACGTCCTTCTGTTCTGCAGGTGTTCAGTTTATAGAACTGTTCAATTAGGCATATAATTAACACTATGTGCTCGATCTCAGACATTAAGTCAGGCGACATGGTGATCATATGGCCATTTTCCTCTGCTGACCTCAAGTGCAACTCCATTGACCTGATTTGAATGGTACTTAAAGGTTAAATTAGCATCTTAATGGCCATCTTATCTGGGGATTATGAATTAAGTATTTCGTGTCATGATGAGGGAAATCCATATGTCCTGAGATAAACTACACTGCACCCTTAGAAACCGAACGTGTTTAATAATACTTCTACTAAGCATACTATTTACAGCGCATTAATGGAAAAGTACTGGTTCCTGGCTGTGAGTGATTAATCGTCTGCTTAGTGTGACGTCATCACTTTCTTCGCTGCAAGTAAACAACGATTGACCGGTGTCCAGTGTGACCTTAGGAGGTGACCACTGACCCTATGGTCGTCCACAGCGGTCCAAAGTTCGTCTGCTCCCAACCACTTCCTCCCCTCCCGCGCCGAAGAGTGCCTAGAGGCTGGGGAGGCAAACAAGATGGCGGCGACAGCGGCCGGCCATGGCAACGTGCCCGCATTTCGTTCTGGAAAGAAGCCATGAAGTTCGTCTGTGGAACTTCCCAGCAGAGAGCCGAGAGTTCAACCCCAGGTTAGCGGTCTGCCCGACTGCCTGCCTTTCCGCCATCATCGGCAACTCGCCCGCTAGCTGGTTTCCTAGCCAACGCAGATACACAGAACGGCTGGGCTCGTAAAGATATCAGCGAAACCGCCACACCTCACGCCAATTTGCCTACTAACCAAGCACAGGACAAAAAGTCGTCTGCTCATAAATTTAGAAGTCCAGTTTTGCAGCAATTTCAAATAGAAAAATTGATATTTGCTATCAGGAGATACACATTCTCAAGAGATGTATATATGTACTTCCATACTTGACACTTATACCATGTCTAGGCCAAATAAGCAATCAGACACTTCAAATAGTGAAACATGTAGTAACTATCAATGAGATGAGCTGCAAATTGTTTAAGACATATATATCATATTTCATAGAGGTGTATGTTTACTTTCTTTTTTAATTCAAAAGCGTAAAGTTACACACACACACACACACACACATATATATATATATATATATATATATATATATATATATATATATATATATATATATATATATATATATATATATATATATATATAGTAGCATTAGACGATCGTCTCTTGAATATTTTTAAGGTAATGTGACATGGATGCATGCGATCTTCTAATGAACCTCCTTCTGGTGTGCCAAAGTTGATTTCTGCTAATATACGATTGGCATTCTGACCTGTATTAGCTTTTTCTAGAGCTACAAAGGTGCAATTTATTTTGAAAAGGGCACAAGAGGGTGACGGGATAGGGTGCCTGTTTTTTCTAGATCTCAGATGGCACCTTTTGATGAAACCAGTCGTCAGATTTGCAAAATGCATGACGAAATGAAAGCATCTTGTAAAAGATTGGAAAACGCCACCGGATGGAGGTTTGCTGAAGATAAGAGCCCAGCCTCGAATCGAATACTCCGTGGCGTCTGATTATTTTGTAAATCGAATCCACCAATTTCCTGCCACCGCGACACTTGTATCCTGTTTGTTATGTATAACGGACCTGATACCTCTCATTTTCAGCTCATCATTTGACCTAATATTGAGAATGGTTTCTCTGGTGAGTTTGACGTGTGTGTGTGTGTGTGTGTGAGAGAGAGAGAGAGAGAGAGAGAGAGAGAGAGAGAGAGAGAGAGAGAGAGAGAATCTTTATTTCAGGTCGGCAATGAATCTACCTAGTAAGCACTAGATGCCAGGGCTCTTGGCCGACTACAAGATAACAATTAACATATAACACATAGGGTGTAACAGCAATATAAGTGATATGTAGAGCAAAAGCAGTGATGTTTTGCACTAGATCGTCCTTCTCAATATGAGTACTTATTAATTTGTGTAAAGACATGATAAGACATGGTCCAATTTCTTTCTTTTTGTGATGACCTAGTGGACACATACATATTAGTGATCTGGTGCCACAAAATATGGTGGTGATTTATATCCCATGTATTCTTCGTGTCTAGTATATTAAGTTATTTTCCCGTTCATTCATTCTGATTATGTAAAGGATGTATGATTTTGTAATTGATATTACAGCAAATAAACATACTACTACTACTACTACTACTACTACTGTATTATCTACATGCCAAAGACTTGAGATAGAGAAACCGATATGTTGCTCGTTATGCTGTGTTGGCCTGAAAGTGCTCGACCTTGCAGTAGGATTATTAGCTTGCCAGGTTTCAATTATGACTCGATAGAGCCTCGCATAATAACCCGCCCTTCTGGTCGGAGATGGGCCGAGCGGTTCAATTCAATCGCGTGCGCCCTTCCATAATGGCGTAGTCGGCCTCGCGGAGGAGTCGAATAGGAGTCTCACAATGCGAGACAGAAATAGTATATACGTCAAACAGATTTATAAGTAGGGAGTTGCTAGTAAGCCTTCATGTGGGGAGGTGTCTTTGGCGTAACAGAGTTCATCCATCGGCCAGGGGAGTTGAGGACATCGAACGCAAACACCACAGCACCGCCAACACCACTACGCCCACTCGAAAACTCTTGCGCAGTCGAAGAACTCCTCACAAACAACATATCATTTCATAGGCGCTCGCTGGCCGGGCGAGGTGGGACTACTTTTTCAAAAGATCCCTGCGCGACAAGAACTATCGCAAACATTCCATCTCGAGCAAATACTGCAAATCTCATAAAACCCGGATTTCCAGCTAAATGGTCTTAGATAAGTAGTATAAAACTGCCAATGGAATTTGTTTAGCTGGGGCAACAATTCTTTGCAGCTTATCCGTTTGCACTCGCGCATGCGCACTTTGAGGTAATTGTGGAGGCGATGTCAGGTTAGGTAGGGAGGTGCCTTTCACACCTATAGAGTCAATCATAGGACACACATCATCAATTTATAGGTAAACACGTGATGAGGTGCATCATGCAAAGGTCTCGGGCAAGGGCAGGACAAAACTTGTGACTCGGTGCATCATGCGAGCAGCTTAGCGAGGCCCCTATGACAAATCCTCATTAATCTTATAATCCAATCCCTTCCTGGCACGTG
Source organism: Maea johnstoni (assembly GCA_963942565.1). Taxonomy (NCBI): domain Eukaryota; kingdom Metazoa; phylum Annelida; class Polychaeta; order Spionida; family Magelonidae; genus Maea; species Maea johnstoni. The sequence goes on from OZ012699.1 coordinate 30,703,199, forward strand.
ATGTATATTGGTGTACAGGTTAAAACACAGGTATGACCCAAAAACCTTTAGAAACAATCATCACTGGACAATATCCATAATTGGGTAAAAAAACGTCACCTAAATATTTGCCCGATAGTACAAACTGGAGAATATCTCCGTTTTTCTCGCTATGCTCACAAGTAAACCGAAATGCCATACACATTTGCAAATCAGCATTTCTCTTGCCAACATTTTTAATCAGATTATCATTATCTGTAATCTCGAACATTTATATGAATGTTTATGGACTAGGATATGTTTATCTTATAAAAAAAGATACCTGGTAAAATTGATTAAACACCAGGATATGCTAATTTGATATGAAATAGACATTTTGAAATTGACTTACAAGGATGTGTGAATCTGATAAAGACAGACCTGCTCACACGCAAAAGGCATAACTTGCATCAACAGGTATTCTAAGATAAAATATGATATTATGTCTGCTGGATTCAAACTATATTTGGGTAAAAAGATATGATTAATTTATAGAGAAATTTACCATTTTAATGCAAACAGGACAACATACATTAATAAACAATTCAAATACGTGATTCGACTTCTTGCTTGATGTCCTAGTTTTTTGTGTACATACATTTCGCTAAATGTGATTGAAATTCATGTGATCGGTCTGAATATCAATATCAAGTAATGCGTGCTTCCTATGGTCCTTTTAGGTGCTAACACAAACAAAGTGTAGTTTAACGTGTTCTCAGCGGGTAGCTTTGGTCGAGATAGGCGCCACCCACGGGACAGGCTAGGGCGACTAATTCACCAAGACCGATTACCGCCGCGGCGCCCCGATATATCATCCTAAACAATTACATCTAAGCGAGGCTTGATTGCCGGTTTAATGAAAATGGCGTTTTTGGAATTGAACGCTTATCGCCACCGACCGGTTCGCGGCGAGTTTTGTGCGAACGAAACGATTCATTTTGTCATTTTATGCGCGTAGACCTATTCCGAGACGATAAAATTCCCCAGCCCATGTTGTCGGCGGCACTGCGGGGCTGATGCAATATATCACCCGCGTACATCTGATCAGCAGGGGTAGACAACAGTAAGGTACTGGCTAGTTACGCGAGTCGAATAAATCCCCTGTAGTGGACATCCAGAGGGTACTCAGAGTTCGACAAGCCTCCCTAGAACCCTTCCAATGCTGAGGCTACTTTTGTTCAATTCACAAGAACGCAAAGATTTTTGGAAAACCATCGAAACCTTGTCATATTGATACTCATTGGATAGCTCTCACCGAGAACTCTCAGATGAGTACCCATTTGCCAGGGTTCAGATCAATCTTCAGCTTTTTTGCATCATTTTGTATTGGCCAAATTAGCCACCAGCAGCATAAGGGTTAACATTCTATACTGTAAACCCCGATAGGAAAACACGTGTAGTTGAACATAGCGACACCTGGATTGGACACAGAGGAGTTGGGTGGAGTTCGGCGAGGATCCCTGTCAATACAGTACAGTGGAACCTGCTCAAATGGGAACCTGCCTTCAATCCATTGATGTCCAAAGCGGCTACAAACAGCCTGACAATTTAGACGATACTTATGAAACAAATATCATAGCTAGACTGTGTAAATCTCATAGAGAGAGAGAGAGTACTAACTATAGGTATAGCAAATCTCTCCGTGTGTGTGTCTGTGTGTGTGTGTGTGAGAGAGAGAGAGAGAGAGAGAGAGAGAGAGAGAGAGAGAGAGAGAATACTACTAGTAACTATATGTATAGCAAATCTCTCCGTGTGTATGTCTGTGTGTGTGTGTGAGAGAGAGAGAGAGAGAGAGAGAGAGAGAGAGAGAGAATTGAGATATGGTGGACGAGATGGCTATCAAGACTGCCCCTAATTCATACTAAGACATGCGAGTATAATTTAGCAATTCTTGCAGCGCAACGTTCTTCTCAATCGATGAATCAATACATTAAAGCGAGTGAAACACAAGCCTCGTCCAGCATTCTCGTTTTCCTTGCGATTTTCCTCGCTTTCCCCCCAAAGTTTAACCATAGGGCATGGTGTCATGTTCGCACTCCCACTTACACTCAATGACTCCCATTATCTTCAGCAAACAGTCCAAGACAATCCATACGGAGTTCCTGAGACTGCGGTAGAAGAGCTGCATTTAGCCCCTTAAAGGCAACTAGTGTAGGCCAAAGTATATCCGCTTCAATGGGAAGGCGAACAACAAATTACGGCAGACTCACCACATTATCTCTATATAGCGTCAAGGTAGACCTATTTCATTGCAGGGAATATGATAAATTTGTGGTTAAACTTTAAATTTAAGTCAAATTTAAAATCTTAGAATTAAATATTTAGAACCTAAAATATAAATAGTTTCTAAATACTTGGTGATAGTTGACTAGGATATTTTATTTCTTTTATATATATATATATATATATATATATATATATATATATATATATATATATATATATATATATATATATATATGTATATATATATATATATGCATTTATTTTGTGTGCTTCTATGTGAACATGTGTATTGAGGCTCCTCGACGTTTGTATACGTTTGCCTATTGTGCAAGCGCAAGTATTGTACAAGTATGATAAACGGTATTGTTTAAACATTTATGCTGGATGCTCGTTTGATACTCCTGTTCCTAATAAAACCTATGGATCTAGAAATAACTATGTGTTTATTGCAGCACACGTGGTGTTTTTCTCTGCAATTTCCTCGTTTTCGTCTAATATTTGCGATAACAATGCCGGCTGCAAAAAATCCCACGAGTGCGCATGTCTGGCAGACAGAAATTATGGGATAGCATGTACATTTCACCCACGGGGCTGTAGCTAGAACCTATGGCTGAGGAAGGACTCGCGTCTCACGCCTTATTTACTGAATACGTGAGCATCTTCAATCTCACGAGATTTCTAACGTGATTCTTTATATAACTCGCAGCTCACGCCTTATTGAATACGTGAGCTTCTCGTTCTCGCGAGATTTCTAACTGATTCTTTGCATGACTTGCAGCCCACGTCTTATTTAAAAGAATGAAAATGAGATGGTTCTAAAAACAACGTAGCAAACATTCGAAAATATGATATACATTATCCGTATTGATTTTTTCTCCACGTATGAACTTTAAGGAGTTATACATTTCGTATTGGTTAAATAAGCATTTTCTTATTTTTTTCTAATTGTTTGCAGATAATGTACTTAATGTCAAGATATTCATGCATTTGCAATGCCACTTTGCGCACCATATTAATTAGTATGTATATCAGCAAGGAAATAGATTTATTCTGCAGAGAATTTAGATTAATGGATTCCTGTCTCCTTGAAATTTACCTCCGGCAAATAATCTATTCCAGGTGCGCGTGAGTGTTTTACATGAACCCACGCAATATGACGCAATTCACCTAGATCGCCTGACCCCGCCAGTGATTGGTGGAGGTGCCCAGTTTCTTACAGTGACGGGTTTCACCCAATTTCCCGTGCCCCGGGATTTGACCGAATCACGCAGGCGCTTCGCGTTCATTCTCGTATTCCTACACGAGTGGATTGTCCGTGGGCGAAAAGAGTGTCGATTTCGTGTGACGCAAACGGCACACATCTCACTGAACTTTTCTCTCTGTCGTGAACACACAGGCCTGTTACAGAACGTGCATTTGAGCCAATCCTGACCGTAAACTGAGGCTTTTTAACAATAGAAGAAGGTGATAACGGTGGATGGGTAATATGTACACACATACTGCACATCTATATATTAATTTATTAATATATACATATATACATATATATATATATATATATATATATATATATATATATATATATATATATATATATATATATATATATATATGTATATATATTTATATCTATATATCTATATCTATCTCTCTCTCTCTCTCTCTATATATATATATATATATATATATATATATATATATATATATATATATATATATATATATATATATATATATATATCGATCTATCTATCTATCTCTCTCTCTCTCTCTCTCTCTCTCTCTCTCTCTATATATATATATATATATATATATATATATATATAATATATATATATATATATATATATATATATATATATATATATATATATATATATATATATATATATATATATATATATATATATATATAAAAAACACGTAACTAGATAGATAGATAGATATATAGATAGGGAAAATAGATAGATGGGTGGATGTATTGATACACGTGATCATATGATCACATAATATGATGATATAAACCAGGGATGTGTAGTACATTACACACATTAAGATGGGTATGCCTACTTTCCCCCTTCTTTCGTCTATAATACCCCGAGCGCCTAGCAGCCATACAACATAATGGGGTAAAGAACATGGCACTCAACTAATTACCCAAAGAGCGTGAAGGGATACGACTAGAGTTTCACCATGGCCTTCGTTAGGGGATTACCCATAATGCCTTCGTACATTTACCCCCTAAAGTAAGCCATCTTGTCCGCATCACTAAAGCATCACCCAGTCTCACATCACTTACTCAGCAGACGACGGATGCAACTTCTTGGCGGTTGCCATAGTAACAGGCAGTCAAATAAGATATTTTACAGAAATCCGTCTCCACTTGTTCGTGACCATTAACGGAATACTCGAGACCTAAGGATGAGTTTTTGCGATCGCTCCTTCCCGGATGAAATAGACATTTAGCAAGAAAAGCCTTGTTGTCAAATAAGAAACCCCCACGTAATTGGATAGAGGATGAGAATGGGATTAAGGTTGGATGTTGATACTTGGACGTCATATTACCTCTGGCGTTCGGTTAAGCTCGGAAAATCCAATATCGTGATTAAAGTCTAGCCCGAATGCCTTAGGAAGTCACATGCTGGTGTCACATGATGTTTCCGAGTAGGTAGTTGGTGACTTGGACTAAACTCAATCATGCTCTGAGATCTTCAGCAATTTGCTAGACTCTAAACACATTCTCTCACTACTAATGAAGCATGAATTACATGAATCATTTGCGTAATACATTCACGGTTCATTGAAAACGTTATACCAAAGAAATATGCATATATCTGCCATAGAAAATATTGCTAGTGTAGATCTTCATTGATTTCTTATAGGATGCAGATTTCGAGGATTATTTTATAACGTAACTAACTCCCCTTAATTTCTGTAATAACCCACTTAAGATGATCCAATAGCTTTGTTATTATTCGTGTCATAACAGCACTCTAATTCCACAATGGAAACGTGTTTACATATCTAACACCTTTCATTCGTATGCGTCTTTTAGTTAGAGATATGTCATCGCTTTTCTCAAAACTAACCCTTATATTATTATTTAGACGGCGTGTTTATCTTTGCAGTAGCTCATGTACGTGCTAAGTCATCAACGCCTTCGTTGGCATCTCTTGAGGTATATGCAAAACAGACCCGTGACCTCTCAGTTTCCCCGCACGCCACGCCCCGTGAGGACCCCGTAGGCCACGCCCACTTTTCCCGACCGAACACCGGCTTGACTTAAATGACCACTTGAGACCTTGTGGTCAGTTGACACAGTCTTATCTCCCTCTAACATGTTCATTACGCCATCTTTATTTACCCCCGGTCACTAAGTAGCTGATTTGTTTTCCTACCACCCCAATCGACGAATATGTTACGTTTTGTTATTTTTTGTGACATCATCTAATTTGACCTGGCGCGCGCGACCACTTAACCCCCTGTACGTATGACGTAACAGTTCCGCACAGGGTGAGTGGTCGGGGCCGCAGGCGGGGCATTAGTGGGCATTATTACACATAATTAGGCTAAGTTGCGCGCCGGTTCTCCTCGAGACAATATTACGTAAGGGGCTCTAACGTGACTTACATAATGATGAAGTGATATCCTTTAATGGGGTGATTCTCCGCACATCATTGAAACATACAGGTGTGATGAATAATACTAATAATTCTACTACTCAATGCTCACTGGAACAAAACTATCTGATACAGTTCTTATTCACAATATATATATATGTATATATATATATATATATATATATATATATATATATATATATATATATATATATATATATATATATATATATATATATATATATATATATATTTATATATATATATATATATATATATATACATACCAGTATATATATATATATATATATATATATATATATATATATATATATATATATATATATATATATATATATATATATATATATATATATATATATATATATATATATATATATAATATTACATATTTATATATTCATACTGGTTCATTTGGATAAATATATCCAACAGCACCCTTGTGGAAATATCATACTAAATACATACACACACTATCAATGATCACTTTTTCACATTCGCAACCACCCTACCTAAAATGTGGTGAAGGGTACAATACATTTCATAAGTTCACAATACAATGATAATTGGATGCAGTTAGTATACATGCAGATATTTATTCTAAACATTCTTATTCTAGTAACTGATTTACTATCCTAACTATGTAAGAAAATGGTGCCAAAGAGAAAAGGAGAAGAAAGAATTTGGATGGGGATGGATGGCTGACCGTATATATATATATATATATATATATATATATATATATATATATATATATATATATATATATATATATATATATATATATATATATATATATATATATATATATATATATATATATATATTTATACTAAATAAATAAGTGAAACAAAGTAAAGATGTAAGAATGAAACAGGTAGAAAGGGTTAGATAATTTGGGGATGGCAAACGAAGGATAGGCTAGAGCCCATAGGGGACGATGAAGAATGCCAGACGTGCTTATTCCAGTAAACAGTATGATTTTAAAAGGCATTTGACAGAGTAGAGTAAAAGCAGAAAAGTAGATTCTAGGAACAATCGAATCTCCAAACAATCGAATCACAGTGAAACTATATATATATATATATATATATATATATATATATATATATATATATATATATATATATATATATATATATATATATATATATATATATATATATATATATATATGTATATATATATATATATATATATATATATATGTATATATATATATATATATATATATATATATATATATATATATATATATATATGTATATGGAAAAGAAAGGAAGAAGAGAAGAGTGGCAGAAAGTGGCGCCATAGCCTTATTTTCAAACCTCGTTTGGGCGAGCCGAGTCTGTTTAATTTGGAGGGGTTAATTGATGTGGGGACTGTCCGAAAGGTGTCAGGGGGTGGATTTGTAAAATGAGCCTTACCAGTACCATGATTACTACTGCTGGGGAGCTGTCCGCCTTTCTTGAACGCATCTTCAAAATGGGAACAAATTGTCAACTTTTCAATCATACATACAATTTTGACCCCACTGGCCTAAACAGACAGAAATATATCACAGGTATCTCCAAACATCCCTTTTCGCCAAGATAGTAACACTAAAAAGGGATGGTTAATAAATCATATTCCCAAACATATCTTAGTGGCGTCATTTAATTTTAAACTTTTTGAAGTTTCAGTAACGGTTAATAAACACTTGGAAAAGGATTATTCAACGTCAGGACCCTTTTAATGTCAAATGTTCCGAATTGATGGAATTCGGTTCTCCAAGTATTTGCGTCGATTTCTCTATGGTTTTATAATACAACAGGGACTTAAGGCCAGCAAGATTGTAGTTAAGAAACGCAAAAAGCACGGGAAAAGAATAAGCAAATTAAGCAGGATAAAAAGCAAGACATACAAGTATAGCATCAACAGTACAAACAGAATACCAAAACAATATCCTCGTCCATGAATTGTGTTCCACAGATATTCAGGATTCACAAAATATTTGGTGCAAGACTTGCAGCTCACAGCTTGGTTTGGTACCTGCATGTTTTAACACAGGGACAACCGCAACTTTCACGACACGAAGACGGTTGCATTTAGGTCTTGTCTCTACTTT
>OZ012699.1:30711390-30746390 GCA_963942565.1 Maea johnstoni
ACGCAGACTAACCCTCAAAAATGGAACCGTAGACACAATTCCTGGTGCTGCTTTTGGAAATATTACTGTAAGTACCTACATGTGTTTACTTTCTTATACACAAGGAAGCGTATGTCGAAAATGTAGATTTCCACAAAATTCCAAGGAATTACATGAATATTCTTTTAATACAATTGGAGTATAGCTCTACATTACAACTTTATTCCCATGCCATAGTATATAAGAGATGTCAGTTGTCATGTCATCACATGGTACTGTTTGTTCTTTTATCTACACCAAGCACATCCTCGCCTTAATACCAATTATCTGAGACTACTTTGATGAGGAGACTCGCAACGGAGCCTTATCACCCACTAAGTAGTGTAAATAGTACCAATGACGTATTATACTCTAGCTCAATTGTTTAGGGCTCCATCTAAAAACGTGTTCACATTGCTGAGAACAGTGCTTGAATTAATAATTTCATGAAGGGTAAGATATTTGGAATGGCCCTGTTATTTTTCACTATAGAATTACTATTGTAACAGCAAGAAAGTAAGAAATCATTAATGAAGGTGTCGTGCTTGTAGTAGGACTTCCATCTACAAACCTGTTCGATATGAGAAGTAAAGTGTTATACATAGTATCACCTTGACATCTCTGGCAGCAGGGTGAAAGAAGTGCCCACTGATCAGGGATTTTCTTAGGAAAAATGATGGCGAACTTAAGTATTCCTGTTCAAGACTGAAATGTGTCTGAGATATATCCTATATATGCCCCAGACTATTAGTGGTATATTAGCATCATATCCTCAACATAATGAGATTTTTTAAATTTTTAGAAACCTGCCAATATCCAAAATATTCTTGAGAATATATATATATTCCCATAGGTCAAGCATTTATTGCGCACTGACATCACTGATATTACCAAATTCTGCAAATGAAATTAAGCTTCTTACACATGTGAAGTCTACTATTAAACTAAGGTCCAACCATTTCGTAAAGGCCGTACCAAACCAGTTTCGTAACAGTACCCCCGGGTGGGCACTTACGTATTTAGGGGGGTACACACGCTCGTTTTCAAAATTTGAAAATGCCCCTAAAGCACTGATTTCTGGCCAAAAAAGCAACCTTATTTTAAAAAAAAACTTACACTTTCCAGTAAAAAACTAAAAAACACCCCCTCTTTTATCGGAACACTGACATTTGGATGAACGGGAACTTTAGATTTTATAATTCTCTCCCTGTTTAGCGGCAGCAGACTCGGTAGTTGGGACATAAACATCGACAATAACAACATCAGATGCATCATCAAGGTTCACTATTGTTGAACTAAAGACTCGGAAGCCCAGTCACTTCGGGAGTCACTCGGCGTCAGAGCCGCGTATATTTCGAAAAGGGATTTTCACCCCACATACTTCGTACCTGGGTACAAAAAAGCACCCTTCTTTTACAATTCGCGGACATGCGGAGGTCTTAAAAAAGACTCTTACTTCCGTGAAGTACAACGCGGGTGCGGCCCCCTCTGTACCTGACAGACCCCAACCCCCCCCCCCCCCCCCCCTCCCTCCTGGGTACAGTCCCCCATTAGCCTTGTGCTCTACCACCAGCAAAATACGGGCTATGATTCAGTGCAGCATTTCGCTTAGACATAAAATGAAACTGATGCACATGCTCGTCAGGAGTTGGGGGTTCATACACAGCAGAAAGGGGATAGTGTTAGGAAGCTGTGTTCAATAGCATCAAATAAAGAAAGTATCATCAAGAATTCAAGGTCTGTACCTGGCAAAAATCTGCACTAGTTACATCCCAATACATAATGTTTCCTTTCGTATAATTGTAACTTCAAACTTTCAATAAACAGCTGCAATACAATGCATGTAAAACATCCTGATAATATCCCTTGCTGACAAGCATAAAATACAATAACACTATTCTCCAAAGTGGCAGTAAATTGGCAATAAAATTCTACTCACATACATATTCTGTGTTTTGACCAACTCGGGCATGTATGCAGTATCTCTATCACTAGAGTAAATACATATCAAATTATCACAGAAAATCTGTATTAAGAAGTCACCATAATGCGTCCTGTGTAGTCACAATAATCCATAGAGAAATGTCCTCTTTGCAAAGTTTCACATGAAATTAGTTCCGTTTGAAGGCACATTTTTCTCGTGAACCTCCCTAAGAAAATGTCCACTGATAACCCCAGGTTCCAAAACTGCCAGTCTTCATACAGGAAGTTTATTGTTGTTTATACACATCCTAACACACAAGAAATAAAGGTACTTGGAGCCGCCATTTTAGTCTACTAATAGCTGTCTCAGGCTGTTGTGTACCCATATGGCATTAGCAGTAAGATAGATGATAATGACAGAACCATTTGGTAAATAGTTGCAAGGAATGCATGAGATAATAATCCTGGTTTCGAATCCTTTGTAATGTCTCTCATCGTTTCAGGTGATTTACTGTATCTGTAAAACACACTTAATGGTTTATCTCCATCAAACAAAATATATTCATATTGTATCCAATTTAGTACTCATAGAATTGTTCATTCAGAAAGATACTTCTACTTAATTTCAAACATTAATTTTTCATTTCAAGACGAACTTGAAAACTATGATTCAATTGCAAATTCTTATTTTACAAATGGAAATAGAAAAATATATTTCTGAATGTCACACTGACCTGTGAGATTTTTTGAAATGTTAACATACTGTGTGTTTAGTTGCTTTCTTGTTTGGTTTCAGAATCTGCAAGAGCTCCATCTTCATAATATGAACATAGGCAACATACATAAAATGGCACTCCAAGGCAATGAGCAAAGCCTTTCTCTTATACTTATAAGAAACTGCACATTCCAGAGCAATGCAACATTTTCATGGGCAAAAGGATCAATCATCAAATTGCTAGAAATGAACATTAGGGAACTTACCAGAAATTCCTTTGATGGATTACAGCATCTCAAAATGTTATACCTCCAACGTCTGAACCTCACTACCATTGAAAAACATGCATTGTCAAACCTACCGAATTTGAGAAGGATTTACATTTCAGAATGTCCCCTTGCAGCACTGAAAGTCATGAAAAATCTAAGTAGCCTTTCTTTGCTTTCTATATCGGATGCTTCATTTGTAAGTATACAATATGATGCAATTATTGGCCTTAGCTCTCTTAAGACTCTTACAATCACTAAGGGTTTGTTAGGTGATCTATTTCCAGACATAACTGACAGCAGAAGAAGCCATTTGTGCCTTTTGAGTGGTGGAGATGATCAACTAAACCAAACAATGTCTTGCAAGAAACATGGTCAAGAAATACTATATCCAACACTTAACTTAACTAAACTCGATTTGTCTCGAAATGCCATCCGAACCATTTTTCCAGCAACTTTTTTTTGTTTCCCCACACTTCATGATCTAAAGCTTGGACATAATAAAATTAATGAACTTCATGTTGATTCATTTATAGGCCTTCACAATTTAGAGTTGTTAGACCTTAGCTCTAACAAAATTTTGTCCTTGCCAAAGGGAATATTTGTTTCTTTGACAAAACTTCGAAGCCTTAGATTGAGTGACAATCACCTTAAGCATTTGTTCTCTAGTAGTTTCAATTCATTGTCAGTGATCACGCAAAATGATTCCCATCTAAAGTCTGCAAGCATAGTGTTTCTGCACCTAGCCAACAATAACATTACAACAATAGATAAGTATGCTTTTCAAAATCTTCCCTCATTAGAATTTTTAAATATGGTCAGAAATTGCATTGCTTATATAGAGGAGGGAACATTCGATGGCTCAAATGTATTAAAAAGTATACATCTTTCCAATAATCAAATCACCCTTATCGCTAGAGGTTTATTTGACGGATTGCGCATGCTTATTCACTTTTATGCCTCAAGAAACAAAATAGGTCATTTGGACCATGGAGCATTTCTCAATTGTACTCAGTTAAAAATACTTAATTTAGACTATAATGAAATCAGGGACATGCCCTCTGGCATTTTTAAAGGCCTCATAAATCTAAAGAGGCTTTCATTAATTGGAAATAAAATCACTTACATTCAGGTGGACACCTTTAAAGCAATGGAAAGGCTATCTGATATCTATCTAAGTTCGAACCAAATACAAATAATTGAGTCTGATTCATTTTTGCTAAAAAGATCATTAGATATATTAAGATTGGACAACAATCAGATACACACCATCACAAAAGACATGATTCTTGTTCAAGGGAAGTTGCATATGCTCAATAATCCACTTCGATGTGAATGCAGTTTACTTTGGATAAAGAACATGACAAGAGCAGGAACTTCATGGTCTTTGCCTTTGTGTAATAACACAAACAAACTCTCTATATTTGAATATCTAAACGCTTTTTGCTGTGATAATGAGGCAGGTACATGTCAGTCAGGGGATGTGATAACCCCTGATTTCGATTCTACAACTTTGCTTATGCTTCATATCAATTATGTATATGCGATTCAAATAGCATGCACATTGCTTCTGCTTTGTGTTTTCACTGCTATAATCCTGCTAGTGCGTAGGCAGCACAAATATAAAAAGAAAAAAAGGAGAAGGGCAAAGAGATGAAAGCCTCTCTCCACAAAGGGGAAGGCACGCTTCTATGCTCCTGCACGCTTCCTTTGAGAAAATTCATACACTCATAAAATACCTGACAGGAATCTTCTTGACAGAATTTTGTAATACATGTACTAAATCCAAACATGCAATAAGAAGAAAAAATAATTTAGCATTTAAAAGGCTCCACAACACAGGGACTTGGTGGACTGTCCAGTAATTCAAGTTTATACCAATGACGGCGTATGTGAGAAACACTTATTGGACCTCAAGGATGGAAAAACCTGAAAAGAAGTGCAATGGTCAATTGTTACAATACTTTGGGTCTATCTTCCTCTAAGTGATGAGCACTACCTCACAAAGGTGACTCACTTCACCAGTGATGTAAGGAACCAGTGATTCCTGGTTCTCAATCAGCTAAATCAGCCTATTCAAAAATGATACTAACAAGGAGCAGTCGTGGTTTTTCCAAAAACGTTTTCGTGGTTACTTTTGAGCTAAACTTGCTCTGATGGTGGAGTTTCACATTAAATGACTTTATAATCAAGGTATCTCCTTGAAAGCTGAAAAGGGTCATGAACAATTCAGATGAAACTGTGACACCTTTTCCAGCCACTTCCCTTAAATTTAGGACACGGGCCTGTGAGATTTATCTTGATTATTGCATCCCGTAACTCATTTATCAGTACACTACCCCTTTTATTGCGATATCTCCTTTTCACTTTTCACTCTCTACTTTATTTTTCGAAATATTACAAACTCCTAGACAGTAGAAACGATTTTTCTCCACTGTTTCAAACTACTTTATATGAAACATATGGTACTGGACAGATACTATGATGACTCATGATGTTTTTTACAGTTGTTTAATCATATTAGGGTTGGTGTTTTGAAACAATGAATTTATGTGAAAATCAAGAGTGACGTTCTTATTCTAAAGATGGTTCATGTTATATATATATCATGAAGATATGTGCACGATGTTTTACTGTAATGTTTTACCTACGTATGGACAAGCATGGCAAATAAAAAAACTTAATAAACAAATTATATTCAATTGAAATGTGTCTGTTTTTCCTCACAAAAAAGGCTACGTACTCCTAATAAACTTCCAATTTCCCTACTAGTAATTTAATAATTTATTAGGGCAGCAGAACTGCAATACTGTGAGTAATTAATCTTCACGCCGTGTTTTAGAAAGTTTTTAATGAATCAAACATTGAGGGTGGCATGTATCAGCGCCCATGACTATGAGTCACTCCACAGAGGGCGAGCTAAATCTCGTGGACTGCTTCCGGTCTCGCTAAGAATCACGAGATCAGAAGACGCTCCCACGCAATGTGATTGTTGCGTGTTTCTGAACGTGCAACAATCACATCACGTGAACTAGTCACAGCTGGCTGTAATTGGGTCATGGAGTATTACTTTGACCATGACCCTGAGCGGCAATAAAATGATTCTGGCATAGCCAAGAAGTGAGCGCGAAGCTTTGGATGCTTTCATTTTTCCGTTCTGACCAAGAGATTGACCTAAACTAAATGGCATACACATTATTACGATTTCAAGCTTTCGCAAAATCTACATTTTGCAACTGATTTTAAAGCGAATTGATAGTCAAATGGAATAGATTGTTGCGGTTCTAACGATCTGAATTTCATTAAAACTGACCAACGGAATGGCGAGCAATTTATCTTTTATTGTGAACGTACATTGCGTATCTGAGAAAGATTGCTCAGTAGAGCCTGCCAACTCATCAACCTTTCGTGGGATGAAACTGAGTATGTGTTTTCGCGTTTTGGCCTTGTGAAATTTAAAAAATGAAAGATAAAAGATACTTGAATAAGAGAAAAAAAATGAAAACAAGAGGTGAAATGAAATTGGAAAAAATAAAACTTATGAAAGATTAGCTACAATAGGGAATATTTCATGCAACAAAAGCTTTTTTTGTCTATAGGCAGAGAACTGAAATCGGGGAAAACGAATGTGGAGTAATTTTCAAAGCTATAACGTGGTAGAGCAACAAGCAAAATAAGATTTAGTCTGGACATATGCATTTTAAAAAACTCCCTGCCCATGACTTTGCCCTTTTCGAAAGGGCAAATTAGTATACCATACCTTGGCGTATATACCAGAGTCACGTGACCTGACGGAAAGGAAAATTTACAGCCGAGAGGATTGCCACCCTTGGGCTACGCCCCTGAGCGACAATCCTCTCTCGGGTAAGTTATTCCTGGTGGAAACCCCAAAGAGATGTCATATTTGTATATCATGACCAGAGCTGGCTGCTGACTGGGCGGGGCACTAATATTGCCACAATCACCTACCTCCCGTGATCAATTCCTACTACCTTAACCTCCTCCCTCAACAATGGATGCGTCACACATGCACATGCATCAAACAATGGTAAATCCTATTGTGCTATGACGTTCTGACTGTTGCACCATCCAGAATGTTGCGACAATCTGCTCATGCTTAGTTTAGTTTAAATCTTAATTTAAAGCAAAAACCTGACCAAAACATGTTTGTAAGTCTTGTGGTATAATGGGTATTGATCACGAGAGGTAGGTGATTGTGGCAATACCAATGCCCTCCCAGTCAGCAGCCAAAACCTTGCCCTACAGGCTCGGTTTTGGCTGCTGACTGAGATCCCGATCTCAGTGACCTGATGGGGTCACTGAGATCTAGTTTTCAGTGACCCGTCTGGATCCTAGTGACCTACGGGTCACTGAGAGCTAGATCTCAGTGACCCCCCTCCCCAAACCAACCGCCTTAAAGACTGGCATTTAGAGGACTAAATTTTCAGATGGAAAAAATAATCTAGTTCGGAGTGACCTCCTTTGGCTGGCTTTAAGACACAAACACAAATAATAAATCAACACCCTTTATTACATGTCACTGGTTTACAAAAAATACCATAATTTCAGTGGTCACATCTGGTATCGCACTTGGCCCAACAACAAATTTGGGATTTAGAAGGTTGGCAATAATTCATCACTGTCTGAGGTAGAAGTCCCATTACGTCTGAAATATACAATTTAGTAATGAAAATACAAAACATTTACGTCAAAACAAGGTATTACAATGCCATTGTCATGCAGTAAGCCTCCATTTTAGATGCAGTTGATACATAATATATACTTCAAACCTCACTAACTCATATTGTTATATCAGAAGGCAAAATTAAAAAGGTAACTGCAAGCAAATAATGACCTTATGAATACTATACAAGCACCCTTTTTTGAGTATGAAGTAAACTTTTTTTTCCAGAATATAGTTTTACTCACCGAACAAAAGGTAGGTAGGTCTTCTTTAGAAGCATCCCAGAAGAATTTTTCACACGGTATCTAATTTTCCCAATGGCCTCTGCAATGGTGTATGGCCCCAACCTCCTACACTCTGTTCCCCCCCCCCCCCCCCCCTTTCGGTCTAGTCTGTACATATTTTTGCACAAGACTTCATCCCCCACATGGTACGACTGAAAAAGAGAGAATTCTGTTGAGTTTGAGTTGTTGATTTGCTATACATATTGAAAGTAAAAGTAGTTCTGGAAAGATAATATACTGCTATTACAACAATGGTAGGCTAGATCTTGTCAGTGGGCTTAAGGCGGACAAGAAGATGTTCGATGGCAGTTGGCCAATAGTTGTATTTTTTTTTGGATCCTTCTCAATTTGCTGCTATTAGAGGCTAAATCATGCTTATCAAGTTGATGTTGTCACAAACACACACACAGACACAGACACACACACACACACATATATATATATATATATATATATATATATATATATATATATATATATATATATATATATATATATATATATATGTATATATGTATATATATGTATGTATATATATTTATGTATATATATATATATATATATATATATATATATATATATATATATATATATATATATATATATATATATATATATATATATATATATATGTATATATATATAGGGTTGTACACCGGTATACGGTACCAGCACCGAACCGAGAACCGCTTCAGGAAATACCGGGGAATACCTGTTTCAATTTTAAATGGTACTGCTATCGGCATTTCCTGAAGCGGACATGGACGAAACACGCACAAACTTCGTTCAGAAGTTGAGGAGCAAGTCCTCAAACACGGCCAGAACTGTCAGACGTGACAGTTCGAAGAGAAACCTACGTGATTGCAGCGAGACTATGAGCAGTGCTTAGCTATTGCAGCGCCGCATTGTTGAACTACGTAGTTTATGCTTCAGATTGTGGTGGCGCTGCAGTAGCGAACTAGCTGCTTTGATCATTTTCGCGTTGTCCATGATACCGTTAACAGTACCGTTAAAATACCTTACTGTTTCGTTGGTATCGGTATCGTTGGTATCATCCTTAAAGGTATGCAGCCCTATATATATATATATATATATATATATATATATATATATATATATATATATATATATATATATATATATATATATATATATATATATATAATTATATATGTATAATAGCGATATTGCAATGTTCACCAGACAAACATAGGTTGAGTGTGTTCTGCAATAGACATATGTAGTTACCTTAGACATTGAATACTTCCTGTCATAATGACGCTTTTGGACATGACCACACTTTTTGAGATGTTCAAGGTAGATAGCCACCTTAAGTACCCTCATTATAAATATTATTATTAATAATAATAATAAATAGATGATCACAAAGAGCCAGTTTCTTTCACACATATTGCACTTACTGAATAGTTGATGGCATGAACAGCATTAAGGAATAATACAGTTGCTAAAATATACCCTTTGTTCTTCATTTAATATCTTATTTTATCATCAGCTCCACAGTGATACTCCCAGCTGATTGGTCAATTGCTGTTGGGTACTGGATTGTATTTCATTGCCTCTCACTAAATGGCAATGATAGGATCCGGATAAATGTTTCTTATCCCCACTCTCAAATTGAGGCTCCCACTCTCAATGTTTTATCCCACTCTCAAATTGAGGCTCTCACTTTCAATGTTTTATCCCACTTCGCCATGGTCACTATGGGTTTGACCCCAAGTTTACAGGTTTACTGCATATTTTTTATGGTTACTCAACAATGGTTACTCAACAATGGGAGCGTCACACATGCACATGCTTCAAACAATAGAAAATCGTATTGTTCTATGACGTTCTGATTGTTGTACCATCCAGAATGGTGCAACAATCTGTCCATGCTAAATGTAGTAAAGATCTTCATTTAAAACAAAAAACTTGACCAAAACATGTTTGTAAACATTGTGATATAATGGGAATTGATCATGGGAGGTAGGTGATTGTGGCAATACGAATGCCCAGCAGGCACCAGCAGGCAAAGGCTAGGTTTTGGCTGAGTGGGCCACAATAACCTACATCCTGTGATCAATTCCCACAGTAAAGTATAGTATGAACTTAGAGCTTGCTGTACTTCAGAAATTATGTCGGGTATGGGGGGAGCTGATGATAAATTCGTTACCCTCTGTAAAAAAGGGATACGGCCTGGTGTCTGCATTCAGCCAACCATATCACACTCGGCCTCCGGCCTTGTGTGATATGGCTGGCTTCTCGCAGACACCAGGCCCTTTTTTACAAAGAGGATAACTAATAATATCCATTAATGATCCATATTTGCACATAAAAATCAAATTGGTAGAGCAATGTTTTCACTTTCCCTATAGGCAATTGATATTAGATGAATGTGACTTAATTAATCTTGATGGATTGAATTAAGATTACACCAATTCACTTGGCAAGTACTGCTCTCTTCCATGTGCCAAACAACCAAAACAATCCATAGATGCATCCTCTATACTCCCTGAAATATATGTAACAAGCAAAAAATAATGTCTTAACATTAATAAAAGACACGAAATGATGTCACAGGATTATTAAGTTTGGTTCATGTTTTGCATTAAGTGAACAGTGGATGGCACGGATTGAACTCGGGCATGGTTGATGTCTTAAAATACATCCCAAAGCCTTGATCACACAATATACAAATATAACCTTATTAACCCATATTTCCCAAAAATAACCAAATAGACTGACGAAAGAATGACAATTATAATGTTAGAAAGCAATAAAACTTTTTTTAAAAAGAAAAAAAAAGGATTTGAAAAAAAAGGTTATAACAAAAAATAGGCAAAAGGCAACAGGACTCCAATGTACAAATCAGCAGGAGGTACTGGGATTCGAACCAACATGCATGAGAAAAACTTCTGGTTAGAGTGCAACAAACAATAGAATGACAGTCAACTTACCTCTGATCCAGTATGCTACCAATGTGGCCATGGTGGTTTGAGCTGGCAGCCTATGAAATCTTTGCATACTCATGACCAGTTTTAGCAAGTTGTAAAAAGGGGGTCACTGTACACTGTTGCTTGTGTCCCAGAACCTAGTGACCTCCTGTAGAGAATTGGCAGACTCCATGTAGTATACTTAAAATATATGCATATGTATGTAAAGGTGTGCATATTGGCACAGGTCCATTTCCAACTTACAAAAATGAAAAACAATTAGGGAGTCACTGAGAACCAGGTAGGTCACTGAGACCCAGATCTCAGTGACCCGGGGTCACTGAGATCTGGGGGTCACTCATTTCTGTTACACCCGGTTGCCCGCGCATTCAGTGCAGGAATTAAATGTCGGCCCTGTAGGGGGTAGGTGATGGGGTTCTCTACCCAGCCTGTCATCTCATCGACAACCCCAAGAGAACAACTACTATAGTCTGTCCGACTCAAGTTTGGCAATCACTTTTACCACTTTTTTGTGACAAAACGTTCGAGTTTGCCATCCAAATTTGGCAAACCTTTTTGGAGCACTACTAGGTGTATGTACAAACATACGTTTTGTCTCAGCTCCGCAAAATGTTGATTTTTCTCATTAGTTCCTATTGTAAAATGTGCACATTGCCGACACTACGATCTCGCGCGTTTGTCTGTTGCGAACAATACAAACACGCGAGATCGTATTGTTGGCAATGGACACATTTTACAATGGGACCTAATGAGTAAAATCAACATTTTGCGGAGTTGAGACAAAAATATGTTTATACATACAAGTAGTAGTGCTCCTAACGAGTCTGCCAAGTTTGGATGGAAAACTCGAACGTTTTGTCGCAAAAAAAGTGGCAAAAGTGATTGCCAAACTCGAGTCGGACAGACTATAGTATATAACTATATTCGTCCATCCGACCTCAATTTTACGAGAAACAAGAAGTTGTTTTCTTTACAAAACTACATACCTTGACCGCTGATTCAGTTTCGGGTTGTAATTGCCTCAAAACTAAGAATATCAAGTTTTCACTCTATGTCTTTTTACATTGCAAGTCGGAATATGAAATCCAAGAGTTGCACTTTTTCCATAAATCTCTCTCACACACACACAACTTTAAGAACCTACAAAAATATCAAATTATGAAAAGATAATATTTATTTTATTTTCAAATTACGTTAAATGAAGAACTTTTATAAGATAAATACAGATTCTGTAAGAAAGGAAGAAAGGAAGAAACAAAGAGTTTGAGAAAAAAGGTGCTTTTTCCTTAAGAATGGCTTCGAAAACTAATACAAATTCTCACTTTCATAATGTGTCAGATATACAACAACCTTATTATGCTATTACAATCTTCCAAAACAATCTACTTATGTTACTGTACACCATCGGCAGTGCTGTTTGATTTTGTGGCAACAGGGACATTGGAAAAGGAAGTCAGACTTGAAACTGCAGTGGCAGGTTTTCTGGAGGCCAGAGTTTGAAAAGAGACTAGAAGAGGGGGAAAGTAATACTGATATTCTATGATATTCTGAAGGACACGCATGTGGTCTTTGTTGCCACTCTTCAAAAAACCCGTTCAGTAATTTCTAGACAGTAGAACGACATTTCACAATATGGAAAAGATAAATACGACATCGCCGAATAGCTTAAAAACACAAACATATAGTCCCATAGTATTTACCGTTCTTGAAAACTAACCATGTTCATGGAAAAGAGAAATTGGCAGGGGTGAATCCAGCCATTACATCGGCGAAGGAGATATTATTAACCAGTGGAATCCAATGTCCTATTGATTCTAAGCAATTTAGAGAAAGGCGACACTCGAACCCCTTCTGTATACTGCAACTAAATTATTCTTACATGACAAAGATTAACCAGAGAGGTCTATAATATATATATATATATATATATATATATATATATATATATATATATATATATATATATATATATATATATATATATAAATATATATATATATATATATATGTATATATATATATATATATATATATATATATATATATATATATATATATATATATATATATATATATATATATATATATATATATACGGGTGATATTATTGTTATTTGTCATCAATGTGTTGACATGTTGAGTGGTCTCTTGCATCTTTGAAAAAGTCATTTTATAAAAGATATTTGGGTATCCCAATGGGTGATTTTTGAGGGATTTGGTGTTCAAATGAGGCCCATATACCCTGCTTGCTAAGGCTATATACCCATCTCATACACTCTACTTTGAAACTCTGCGAACGCTTTAAAAATGTAGTTTGGTTCGGATAATTTTATGCTATAAACCAATAAATAGTTCTAGCAGGATACCTGAGTGTGTGAGAATGACCCTAATGCTCTTTAAATGTTCAGTGTAGCTATGGATATTCCTCCTGCAGTTACCCCCAAAAATCTTTCAAGAAGCATAAGGTACCTAGTCAACATACTTCTTGCCATTAAAGAAAACCAAGACATTATCCCTCTCATCAATATATATTGGAGGTCTAGATCTAGGGTTCAACGATGACCTAGTATTGCTAGTAGCATATATGATATACTAGCCCATCTTGAATTTCTTTTATTTTTGACCTCATAAAACATTTACAATGCGTACACCTCCTTTTTACTAGCTTCCATGTTATTTACACCCTACATCATGCAGGCGCCAATCCCTGCCGGTTTGCATCGATGCACGTGCATCGCTCAAGCACTGAGGTGCATCTTTTCATAGCAAATTGCATGTCAGATTTTCCATCCCAGACGCACCATCTGTGTCTTTCATGAAGAACTGGTCACCCATTCGAGGCGGGAAATGTTAAATCTTCCCTGAATGACGTTAGGCTAGTTCCGTCTCAAGCAGCAAGTGATCACGTACATATTGGTACTCAAAAGAGGCATTCCCAGGGGTTTTGATAACACCGCCGTTAGTCGTGAGATGTGACAGACTGTTCTCCAACTTGAGACTTTTAAAGTTTGTACAAGTAATTATGATTCCTGCTCCAACTGAGTGATAGCTATTAACAAATGAGGGTGTACCAGTAGACGATGTCATACTAGATCTTGAGATCTTGATTAATGCATTAATCTTGCAACTTTATTGACCGTATTTATAAGGTAGGTAATGAGTTCAAAGCAAAAGCAGTTAAATACTACGTTCATACAGACATAAACCTACATATAGCCAGTACGAAATTCAGGAAGGCACATGTTTGTGTGTCAAGTATAATTACACTTGAACTGAAAATAGGAACACTCAACTGACCAAAAGTGACTCACGGGGTTAATTTGTGAATATTGAATATAGGGTTATTTTATGATGTACACCTATGTTCGAGCATTTATCGGTGGCTTTCCCTGCTTGATAACTCTGCAGAATAACAGAGCAAGGATTACAGAGTGTGACAGAATATTAAGATACAAGCATCTTAGGTTTTTGACATTTCTCTATGTATTGAATATTCAACAACATGGTGGATTTGCAGGAAAATTCTTTAATGACGTAATTAGACTGAATTGATTAGTGGGTTTGATTTGTGAATATAGGATCATTTGATGATTTACACACAAGTTATCGAAGAGACACAAGGCCTTTACCCTTTTCCTATTAATCAACTGATATAAAAACACATCATTTCAATAATCACTCCGCAGAATAAAAGAGCAAGTATTACATAGTGTGACAAAAATAAGATACAAGCAGAATATGGCATGTACATATATTGCAAGATGTGCAAGAGATTATCAAAATGGCAGGGGAGTACCAAACTGGTGCGAAAGAGAAACAAGAGTTAGAGATAGAGAGACAGGGTTCACTTGAACCATGCAACCCCACTTATATCAATCCCTGCTATGTTTATTATTTGTTATTAGCTTGATCGTTAAAAAAAAACGTAGTCAAAACGACTAATCTCATTATATTGGTCTTTATCTATGACGCGGCTGATAGCAGGGTTGATGCTAAAAATGAAATTTGTCCTGATAATAGTTGACTTCTTTGGTGTATGTGAGTATTATTACTGAAAGGTTGGAGTGACCATTTAAGAATGCTACACTAGAAAAGTAGGGGACCCATGTAAGTGTAATAAACTTAAAAGGAAGGTGCCCTGTATATGATATACTGAAATGTTAGAATGCTGCTAAAGGTGGGATACCTAAATATGATATACTAAAAAGGTGGGGTGTTCATAAAAGTATGATATACTGGAAAGTTGCCTATGTGAGTGTACTATATTGAAACAATAGGATACTGGAAAAGAAATTCTGAGTTCTGACTTATGCATGTTATTTGCCTATCACTAAGAAAGGATGTTTTTCATGTCATCTGTGAGAGAGGAAAAGGCGAGTGTTTCTGTATATCATAGCATGGGTGGAATTTATTAGCATATAGTTATGAAATATTTGAAAGAGGGCTTGACGTATCGCCAATCTAGTCAGTTTGTAAATTCACACCAGGATATACCCTTAACATTTTTTTTTAGTTTTCTGGTCCTACTGATACTTGGTACAAACCTTTAGGCATAAGCGAACATTCACTAAACATTTAAGGGGAATTTGTATGTTATATTTTGATCAACATGTCTCCTTAAATTGTAATTCTTTAAAAATTGCTTCAGTCATAAAGATGCTAGTAAGACAATCATAACATACATGGCTGCTACAAACACAAATGGTTTAAAGGATTTTAGATAGAGGGCACCAAACAACTGAGGTTGTAGGTTTGACAATACCTTAAGAGGTGCAATTACATTCCTGGTCAACAGTACATCGAATTATGGTCTAATGAGAAGAAATTTGTGTTGTATTCACCAGACTAATGAGGGATTTGTGTTGTTATGTACGTATACTGATATCAATATATAGATTTAGACACTTGAACCTGTTACTTAAGTCCCTTAGGACGTAGATTACACATAACTGTGGAGCTGATTAAGTTACAACCCTATGCCAGTGCCAATTAAAGGTAGAATACAGGTAAGGTATATATACTGACATCAACATATAGGTTTAGACACTGGAAACTGTTACATAAGTGTGGAACTGATTTAGTTTCAACTCTATGACAGCACTGGTCAAGTAAAGGTCAGTAGAATACAGGTAATGGCAGTCTGGAATCTGAAACCTGAATCCTCTATTAAAATCATCAAAATGAAGATTTAAGTATACATCATGAGGCTTATTAAAGTAAAACCTGTTTTATTCGAAGGATCTATTTGTCTAATTTGAGTAACCATAGTTGTGCCGAAGAAAATTGGTGGCAAGCCTGCTTACCAGATAGATATGATGTAGGTACCTGGTCTCCTCCTGGCTGTTATTCTTATTATGGTCTTTACTGTGGGGCTGAGAACAATGCAAGGTGATCTCTATAACTCATTGATGCCTAGGAGAACCTTGACGAATTGCTGTCTGGATGTTTAATACCTTTGGCAATAACTTGCAAATTCAAGATTATACACAAGATTTGAAGAGGAGTTGATGAAATATTTCCCAACTTCCTATCTCTCAACTCTCCTGATATGAGCAATACTCTCCTGAAATTAGAACCAAAATTAGCTGTCTCCTTTTACAGCCCTATCCCTTATCAACTAACAGATAGATGTGGGGAATCGTCTGATATTGGGTTGGTGAATGTCGACAGGTATGTGAATTTGTTTTCACCTTTGAGATTTCACCCAAAGTATCAGGCTGTTTGGGCTGCAGAGGATACGAATGGGTTCCTATTGGAAAGATGCATACGTCAGACTTGGAGGCTGGATCCGCCTCTGTCATCCCAAATCACCTTCATTATTCTGATGATATCTCAGTGATCACGGCTTATATCAGAAAAATCATCATTGTGGTCTTCCTGTATAACCCTAATCACTATGGAAAATGGAAGAAATGAAATTAATATACCTCATAATTGCACTTCAGAGTACTTTGAAATGGATTCACCTCCAGACAGCCAATTAGCAATTAGCCTGTTATCTCCTATCTGATCAGCTGAGAGAGGAGCCCTCATCAGGGCGCCAACTCTTCAACTAGAAACCTCCAAATCTACGCTGAAATTCCCTTTTCATTCCAGTGATTATGATAATTTAAACCATTCTTCTAATACATATACATCATATCCTTATATAAAGTTAACCCCAACAGTTTTATAAGGGAGCAGAAAAGCATATTATGCAGTGATGCAGGGCATTAAATCTCATCTCATAATGCGTTAAGAGTGTGGTGGAGTTATACGCAATTACCAACATGCTCTATGTTTTCAAAATGGCGCAGACCATACCTATATTTATTAAGCTCTTCTATATTGCCGGGGCCTGAGGGCCCCGCAATGAGGCTCTTTATAGTCAGTATGTCAACAACATGAAATGTACAAAAGTTTATTTAACAGTGTGTGCCAAAAAGATCAGTACTTTCGTTTTCAACCATTTTTACATGTAATATCTAACATATTGCCAACCAAAACTTCAACAAAATGCATTACTGTAAACGTTTAAATATGCGATCTACTTTCATAATTGTTCATACATACATACATACATACATACATACATACATACATACATACATACATACATACATACGTGCACATCACGGGCTTATACACAGCAGAATATGCGTTCAAGGCGTTTTCATTCAACTATTTCTCCGTGATTACAGGGGCTTTAATTACGGTTTTGATATATTTAAAAAGAACATATTAGGGACTTTCTAGATATATAAATTTTGTTGTCTTAAGCCCAGTAATGTATAATGCAATATGATGTTTTGTGGCTGAGATGGTATCGATGGTGTACTATTGTAGGGATTGATCACTGGATGTAGGTATTTGTGGCAATATCAGACCACTACCCCGGCCCAGTCAGCAGCCAAAAACTTGCTCTATGGGCTCAGTTTGGGCTGCTGACTGGGTCGGGCAATGGTATTGCCGCAATCACCTACCTCCCGTGATCAATTTCCATTATAATACAGGGCTTACAGACATGTTTTTTGGCAAGATTTTTGCTTCAAATATAGATCTAAACTGAGCTGTTGTTGTAACATTCTGGATGGTGCCACAATTGGAACATCATATAACAATAGGATTTCCCATTGTTGGAAGCATATGCATATGTGACGCTCCCATTGTTGAGGGAGGAGTCTGTTTACACTAATAACCTCCTCCCTCAACAATGGGAGCGTACCACATACACATGCTTCCAACAATAGTAAATCATAGTGTTCTATGAGGAACTGATTGTTGAACAATCCAAAATGTTGCAACAATCGGCTCATGCTGAGTTTAGCTTAGATCTTCATTCAAAACCAAAAAAACTCCACAAAAACATTTTTGTAAGTTATTTTTACTTCAAACCTAGCTATCGCAAAACTTCAGCCCCCAACTAATCGACATGCAAAGTCACAGCATCAGGCTTGCAGCCGTTTTGGAGGAGATACGGTCACAAAATTTAGAACGTGCTATTAATATAGACTATCTGCAACCTGTGCACAGCACGGTCTTATACACCGCATCTTAGCTTTATGAGAGAACAGCCAACATTAGCAGCCAATGGAAGATCTCTTTATGATGTTTCTAATATAATGTCGTGATTTCTGGATTCGGGATTACAATTTTAATATATCTTAAAAGACTATATGGCCGGTTCTCTTAATGTATAAAAAAATTGTCTTAGGCCCAGTAATAAGTGAGAAATCATCAAGTGAAAACGGACATATTCTGCCGAGAATGTCGCGAAATCAAAACTTGTGTTCAAGGCGTTTTCATTCAATGATTTCTCTGTGATTGATGGGCCTAAAAATACGATTTCAATTTATCTAAAAATAACATATACTGGTAAGGGACTTTCTAGATATATGAAGTATGTTGTCTTAAGCCCAACAATATATAAATGCAATTCATATGATGTTTTGTGGCTGAGGTGGTAGCCATGGTATATTGTAGGAATTGATCACGGGATGTAGGTGATTGTGGCAACAACTGAGTGCCCGGCGCAGTCAGCAGCCAAAACCTTGACCTATGGGTTCGGTTTTGGCTCCTTACTGGGCTGTGCACTGGTCTTGCCACAATCATCTACCTCCCGTGATCCATTCCCATTATTTCACAAGGCTTACAAACGTTTTTTGGCAAGTTTTTGCTTTAAATGAAGCTCTAAACTAAGCTGTTGTTGTAACATTCTGGATGGTGCTACAATCAGAACATCATATAACATTAGGATTTCCTATTGTTCAAAGCATGTGACGCTCCCACTGTAAAAGGAGGAGTTTATTTACAATAATAACCTCCTTTCTTTCTTGTTTCCCTTCTCCAATTTCTGGAAGCTCACTGATTGGCAAGGAGCTGGGCTCGTATCTGCATATGATCCTTAATCGCTATAGTCGCTTTGCGTATATTCACTGTCTCACTGCTGAATAGGTCATCAGTATAGAAGCTGCTGGCTAGATGACTGAACTTCCTACAGCGAGTCATGTGACTTACAGTGTCTTCATCCTCTTCACGTAGAGGGCAGTCCAGATTGGCTTTTCCATTCTTATATTTAGTGGCGAGGTTG
The DNA here is from genome assembly GCA_963942565.1 of Maea johnstoni. Taxonomy (NCBI): domain Eukaryota; kingdom Metazoa; phylum Annelida; class Polychaeta; order Spionida; family Magelonidae; genus Maea; species Maea johnstoni. Next base: position 30,730,804 of record OZ012699.1, read on the forward strand.
AGCATCATCAGCCTGCTTTTAATTGCAACTCTAGCATCTTCTGATTTTAGTTCAGTTAGGTACTGTTTCCTTTCAAATGTTTCTATGTTTGCATTTTTTTATTTCTCCTTCCTCATACTTTAAAGCTCAAGTTGAAGCTTCGTTCTAATTGCACTATCAACAGTTTTCTTCCAGCAGTATTTACTGAGGTTTCCTATCTCCTCATCACTGTACTTCTCGAGGTTGTATTTCTGTTTGATTATTTTTATCTCCTCACTCCAACATCTAGGCATATCTAATTTTTTCTGTTCATCATATACCTGTTTGATTAATTTTGTCGGAGGCCCACATAGTATTCTGTGTAGGAAGAGAAGTTTCTTCTTAGTTATTTGTTGTTCAGCTGGCATTATTCCAGTTTCTGCATATAACCCGTATCCAGGAGTATTTTCAGGGAGTTTTAAGAGTCTTTTTAGACATCTTAGGGTTATTTTATCAATGCTATTTATGTCACTTTTACGCATGTTTGTCCAAGTTTCACTATTGTAATAAACCTCCTGCCCCAACAATGGGAGCGTATCACATGCACATGCTTCCAACAATAGTAAATCATATTGTTCTGATTGTTGCACAATCCAAAATATTGCAACAATTTGCTCATGCTAAGTTTAGTATAGATCTTCTTTCAAAACAAAAAACCTTCACAAAAACATTTTTGTAAGTTATTTTTACTTCAAACCTAGCTATCGCAAATTTCAGCCCCCCACTAATCGACATGCAAAGCCACAGCATCAGGCTTGCAGCCGTTTCGGAGGAGTTAAGGTCCCAACATTTGGAGCCGGCTATTAATATAGAGACTAGCTGCAACCTATGCACAGCATGGTCTTATACACCGCATCTTAGTTTTATGAGAGAACAGCCAACATTAGCAGCCAAGTGAAGATCTCTTTATGATCTTTCTAACATAATGTCGTGATTTCTGGATCCAAAATTACAATCTTAATATATCTTAAAAGACTATATGACCCCCTCTCTAAATATATAAAACTTGTTGTCTTAGGCCTAGTAATAAGTGAGAATTCATCTGATTAAAAAAGACATATTTTGCTTAGAATCTCAGGAAATCAAAACGTCTGTTCAAGTCGTTTTCATTTGATGATTTCTCCGTCATTACTGGGCCTACAATTACGACTTTAATATATCTAAAAAGAACATATCACAGACTTTTTATATTGTGGCGGATTGACCCCAGGCCTAAGAAAGTGGTCACGTTGCGCCACTAGCAATTATTGTAAACTAGGTCTCTGCCTCCGCTGAGTCTAGTAGTACCGACTTGGCTACATTGTAGATAGTAAGTAGAAGTACTTTGTCACGTAGCGCTCGTGCAGCTTGCCGCCAACTGCCGTGCGTGAGATCCAGGGGCTTGGCGGGAAGTTCGAATAGAGCGGGAATTGAGTCAGTCCGAGAGTTGGAGTGAAGAAGTGAAGTCGAGTCCAGGGAAAGTGATTGAAGAGAGAAGTAATGATAGAGAGCTAGTGTAAAGGCAATAGAGCAGAGATCAGCTAAATGACTGGAATTGGACTAACCAGGGATTAACTACAGAGAGGTCAAGTAACTATGTAACGACCCAGCTGATCGAGGGATTACTATGTGTGTCTAGAAGGATTACTGTGACAGATTAACGAGGAATATCCCACAGGAGAGCGTGCTGTTTATAGCAGGATTTACCAAAGAGAGACCAGACGTTTAGAAAATTTAGTGGATTCGAGATGGTGAAGTATTCGTTTACATGAGAGAGAACTGTATTGTGTTAGAACTGTTACTGTTGAGGAACGACGAACCTGGGGTTGTAGGTTTGACAATACCTTAGGAGGTGCAATTACATTCCTGGTGAGCAGTACATCTAATTATGGTCTAATGAGAAGAAATTCGTGTTGTATTCACCAGACTAATGAGGGCTTTGTGTTGTTATGTACGTATACTGATATCAATATATAGATTTAGACACTTGAACCTGTTACTTAAGTCCCTTAGGACGTAGATTATACATAACTGTGGAGCTGATTAAGTTACAACTCTATGCCAATGCCAATTAAAGGTAGAATACAGGTAAGGTATATATACTGACATCAACATATAGGTTTAGACACTGGAAACTGTTACATAAGTGTGGAACTGATTTAGTTTCAACTCTATGACAGCACTGGTCAAGTAAAGGTCAGTAGAATACAGGTAATGGCAGTCTGGAATCTGAAACCTGAATCCTCTATTAAAATCATCAAGATGAAGATTTAAGTATACATCATGAGGCTTAACAAAGTGAAACCTGTTTTATTTGAAGGATCTATTTGTCTAATTTGAGTAACCATTTTTGTGCCGAAGAAAATTGGTGGCAAACCTGCTTACCAGATTGATATATGATGTAGATACCTAATCTCCTCCTGGCTGTTAGTTTTATTATGGTCTTTACTGTAGGGCTGCGGACAATGCAAGGAGATCTCTTTTACTCATTGATGCCTAAGAGAACCTTGACGAATTGCTGTCTGGATGTTTAATACTTTTGGCAATAACTTGCAAATTCAAGATTATACACAAGATTTGAAGAGGAGTTGATGAAATATTTCCCAACTTCCTATTTGTCAACTCTTCTGATATGAGCAATACTCTCCTGAAATTAGAACCAAAATTAGCTGTCTCCTTTTACAGCCCTATCCCTTATCAATTAACAGATAGATGTGGGGAATCGTCTGATATTGGGTTGGTGAATGTTGACAGGTATGCGAATTTGTTTTCACCTTTGAGATTTCACCCAAATTGTCAGGCTGTTTTGGATGCAGAGGATACGAATGGGTTCCTATTGGAAAGGTGCATAGGTCAGACTTGGAGGCTGGATCCGCCTCTGTCATGCCTCTGTCATCCCAAATCACCTTCATTATTCTGATGACATCCCAGTGATCACGGCTAATATCAGAAAAAAATATCATTGTGGTCTTCCTGTATAACCCTAATCACTATGAAAAATGGAAGAAATAAAATTAATATACCTCATAATTGCATTTCAGAGTACTTTGAAATGGATTCACCTCCAGACAGCCAATTAGCAATTAGCCTGTTATCTCCTATCTGATCAGCTGAGAGAGGAGCCCTCATCAGGGCACCAACTCTTCAACTGGAAAGCTCTAAATCTACTCTGAAATTCCCTTTTCATTCCAGTAATTATGGTAATTTAAACCATTCTTCTAATACATACACGTTATATCCTTATTTAAAATTAACCCCAACAGTTTTGTAAGGGAGCAGAAAAGCATGTTAGTATGTAGAAAATGAAGAGCTGTGCTAAACAGGAGTTTACACAGCTTTCTCAAATCGCCATACTTCTCATTGCTGAAACAACTTCCTTAATTCAATATTGATCATACAAAGCTTAAATTTTACAACATGATATGAAGATTCTTGGACATGCAGTAGTTTTTCATTTCTTTGTCTGACTTCAACAATGAAAAAAAGTAAAATTCTACAAAATCATGACTAACTTGCTCTAAATTTCTATTGGAACAAAAGAAAATTTAAAATGAGAAATTACTACATGCCCAAGGATGTTTTATACTATGGACCAAGTGTGAAAGCAAATTGAAAAACATTCATTTTCACTACCTTTTTTGGGGAGAGAAAATAAAACTTTATCTATCCTCCCTCTACAGAAGGAAGGTACATATGTTATTTAACTAGCAAAGGGAACCAATTAATTTGCGAGAATCCCTACAAAGGCCATATGCACGATATATTTCCATCTATCTTTCTATCTACCTATATATGAACACACACACGCACAAACACATAATAACATTAATAATAATAATAATTGATATTTGATATAGCGCCCTTTCCACCTACAATGTTCAAAAGCGCTTTACACAAAGTCAGTGGACAGTTACTTGTAGTCCATATAGTCAATTATTATTGCTTGCTTTGAATCATCCAATCAGCAATCAGGATTTGTACCATGTGACTGGTCATTAAATCCCCATAATGCCCTGTGATGCAGAGCATTAAATGTCATCTTATAATGCATGTAGAGTGTGGTGGAGTTAGACGCAATTACCCACAGTGCTCTTTGTTTTCAAAATGGCGCAGACCGTACCTATATTTATTAAGCTCTTCTATATTGCCGGGGCCTGAGGGCTCCGGCAATGAGGCTCTTTATAGTCAGTATGTCAACAACATGAAATGTACAAAAGTTTATTTACCAGTGCATGCCAAAAAGATCAGTACTTTCGTTTTCAACCATTTTTACATGTAATATCTAACATATTGCCAACCAAAACTTCAACAAAATGCATTACAGTAAACGTTTAAATATGCGATCTACTTTCATAATTGTTCATACATACTGTAGCGGAATAGGTCCTTGGCCGAAGGAAGGATCCGACTAAGCATACAGAATCACCTTGCTTAAATAAAATAGTTCTTAGTTCTCTTCCTTAATAAATAAATGTTCAGTTGGATTTCTTATCCTGTGATAGCATTTAGCATCAGCTGGGAAGATGGATGTGTTGTTGAGTGAAAACGGGACAAGTAGATACAAATATCAACGAAGCAGTTTAGTAACCATAGACGAGTTATACATACCACCGCAGGCGTTCATCAACAGTAACAATTCCAACACAATACAGTTCTATCTCATGTAAACAACCACTCCACAATCTCTAAATTTTCTCTAAATGTCTGGTCTCTTGTGGGTTAGTCCTGCTATAATCAGCATGCTCTCATGTAGAATGTCTCTCGCCCGGGGGGGGGGGGGGGGGGGGGCACTTGCGTATTTAGGGGGGTGCATACGTTCATTATCAAAATTAAAAAATACCCCTAAAGCAATGATTTCTGGCCAAAAATGCACCCTTATTCTAATAAAACGCTGATTTTTTCCACTTAATAAACACCCCTTCTTTTATCAAAACACTGACATTGGATGAACGGGAACACGTATTTTAACTTAAGATTTTATAATCCTCTGCATGTTTAGCGGCAGCAAGTGGCGGCAGCAGACTCGGAAGGCCAGTCACTTCGGGAGTCACTCGGCGTCAGAGCCGCGTATATTTCGTGGATTGTAAAGGGATTTCGACCCCCATACTTCTTACCTGAGTACAAAAAAGTACCCTTCTTTTACAAAATCGCGGACATGCGGAGGTCTTACAAAAAAAAACCTTCCTCCGCGAAATACGTAACGCAGGTGCGACCCCCCTCTGTACCTGAGTGCCCCCGCCGGGGTCTCTCGTTAGTCTGGCACCATACAAAATAATCCCATTCCCGTCTATCTCTCGTAGCTAGTAGTTTTCTTGTCTCAATAATCCTGTTGAACACATATCTTGACTCCTTGATCAGCTGGGTCGTCACGTAGTTACTTGACCTCTTACTACTTAATCCTCTGTTAATCCAATCTTAATCGTCTGGCTGATCTCTATCCTATCGCCGTTACGCTAGCTCTTCATCATTTTTTCTCAACTTCACTTTCTCTAACTCCACCACTCGACTCACTGACTTCCCGCCAATTACTCTAGATTCGTCTGTTGTCTATCAAACGTGCGTGCCGGAAGTACTATCTCTCGTGCGGCAGTTGGCGCCTAGCCGCACAAGCGCTACATTACAATGTATTCATATTGATTAACTACAATGTAGCAGAATATGACCTTTGCATTAGAGCGGACCACCAAAAAGAACTACTATGACTATTAGTTAAAATAAATTACTCTCTCTAAATAAACGTTCAACGTTAATTCTTGACTAAAAAGTTCTCAACTTAAAATAAATACTCTGAAGCACTTTAAGAACCACAAAAATATCGATAAAACATGGCGAGATAAAACAGTCAAAATCATGCAATACAGTTTACTACTCACGTAATTGCTACCAGCTGTTGTGTCGCTAAGGTCTCAAAAATGTTCTCTTATTTTAAGTCCACTAAAATGTGAACGACTTCAATACACCAGCATAGTCCAGAATCCATTAGTGTCACTTTGTTAAAACTTCTCCTTGATCACAGATTCCTTCCTGGGACATCAGGAATGGCACATAGGTCTGGCAGTCTATGGAATAGTCTGCTTCAATAATAATCAAAATGATAAGGCACAAAATCGTTGTGACTTGATAATCCGTCGCCACAGACGATTGACGTAGTAGATTGGCACTTCTGGTAAATATCCAAGGAATGAACACAAATTGCTGTGAATGGTTAATCCAGTGCTACAGACGATGGATGGAATAGGTTGTTTAGAAGTAGCAGGCAGATCGGGAATTTGATCGCCGCAGCTGGGTACTCCAGCGCCGGAATGTAGAGATTGAAGGCGTCTCACGAGGTAGAGTGGATGGCTACCCTGGAGTCAGACATCGAAGATCACAATCTAGCTGACGTCACACGATAATCACAATAATGATAATAAAAAGTTTTAACGGTGGTCGCTCATGCGTTTGTAGTTCTAGGTCGCTTTTAGCGTTATGAGTCAATATTACTGGTCTTGCTACTCAAGGTCGGAGACGTAGACGACACCATCAGCATCCGTGGCAGCGTCCAATATCCACTGCCGTCGCATACCCTCTTGTACTCATCGCTCAAAGGCTTCTTTCTCGATCTTCCTCTGGGCTGCTTCAATGCTGTCCTCGGTGAATCGCTCCAAGCATCTCATCAATTCTTCCGCGCTGGTCCGGATGATGGGACTCGACACATTACCAATGTGGGGCATCCGACGAGGGTGTTCGGTAATCTTTCCCCGCTTGACTGCTCGGATATCCCAAGCTACTGCAAGCGTTCGCCCAACTTGAACCTCGTCTTTCTCTCGATCCTGGATGGGTGGGAACTTTTCCAGGGTCTTAGTGTTTCCCACCACAATTCGGTGCTTGGGGTCTCTAATTCACTTAGTTCATTCCACTGTAATTTCATGTCCGCCAGGCTCGCCATGAGAGAGTCGATTTCTTCCTGCTTTTTGGTAGACTGCTCCTTGGCTTGCCGGGCCTCACCTTCCGCCGCTGCGAGCTGGCGCTCACGTCGGTCAAGCTTGTGCTGCAAGTGGTCGATCTCTAACTTGCAACTCTGTAGCATCTCTTGGGCCTCTTTTGCCTCCAGGTGGACCTCGATGACTTGTTTCTGTAGAGCTGACTTTTCCTCTAATAGATAGTGGTTGGCCTCCATGGATACTCTCGTGGCTTCCTTATTCGCATTCTTCTCAAGCCGGAGCTCTTCCAGAGACTGCTTGCTCCTCCTTCTATAGCTCTCCGTGTCAACCTCTGCCGCCTTCAGCTGTTCACCCAACTGTATTTCTCTCGCTTCTGATTCCTCGACCCACCACAGAGTGTCGGCCAATATGGTATGGAGTTCCTCTATTTTCCGTTTACTATTGGCCGCCTCTTTCGCTGTTTCGGCTCCTGCCCATTCGGCCATCTATCGTCGGACGGTATTTTGATGTCGCAGGCGTTGGATCACCCGTCTGTCGGCCCGTCGGGCAGAAAGGGCCATCTGTTCAGCTTGGTAATGAAGGGTGACAGTGTCTTTCAACGCTCTGCATTGCTCGCTCAGTTCCCTGTGCTGCCTCGCGGACGCTGTCTCGCGAATTTCCATCCACTCGATCTTCTGGGCCATCTCTCCTTTCAGCTTGAGCATTTCCTTGTGGCTTTCTTTGAGGGCGCTATACTTCTCTTACCACTGGTCCTCCATGTCTTGCATGGACTACGACAACTTCTTTTCGAGGCTCTGGAGGCGTTGAGCTAGCTCATCTCGCTCCGCCTCAGCCTTTCTGGCCCTGTCTGCATTGGCCTTGTAGCGCACATGTGCTGGCTGTTCTCTACAGGGGTGGTTGTCTCGAGGGTAGCCTCCTGCTGCTCTCGGCTGTGATACCTATTATCTCCGCCGCCATAGCTGCATTACGATCCTTAACCGTCCACCCCCCTCCGCCTTTCCTCGTGGGAATTCCTGCGGGATCAAGGGGGCGAGGGTGTTCTGGAGTGCTTTCTCGGTGGAGCTTCGTTCTCCCATCTCCTGGCCTCTTGGGGGTATATGCCGCCTGCTGAATTCATTGACACCATCGTGTGGTGCGCTGCTGCTGCCCCCTCTATCCGCGGGTACCTCTCCTCCTCAAGTTCTAATCATCGAGCGGGGAAGGCTGGGTCGTCAACGGTGGAGAACGGGTGCTCCGAGGGGTAGAATGGCGTGTTTGGCACAATGTGCCCGTCCTCCGTGGTGCAGTATCCCTTCTTCCACTTTACTTGTACTGCATCAAGTTCGTCGGCATGGTGTTTTATGTAGTGCATCCGTACTTGCGTAAAGTTGCAGTCCACGAGGGTGCATCTTTAGCCGTTTCCCATTCTGTAGCTCAGGCATCTCCAGGCATGGATCCCTCAGCCGTCGTGCAGATCAAACATGTGGCGCCCAACATCTCGGTAATTCCTCTTGCATATCTCGCAAATCCCTCTGTACGGAGTGGGTGTGGGTGGGTCATCTTGTCTCTTTCTACGATGGATGGTGTTGATTACAATCGGATTAAAGGAGATTATCTCGGAGGTCGTCTTGGGACGTCTGTTTCGCTCAAGCGATAAGTGTAGAATGGCAGCTATCAGCCAATCGGATTGAACTGGTGTTGTAGTTCCGGGGGTGTGACACACCTTGGAGATAGCTGATTGGCCAACAGGTGACCTCTCTGCGACATTCGCCGTCTCATGATCTTTTCCCACAGACATCCCGCACTGGTACCACCGAAATCCTCTGAGTTCTCCTATTCTTCAACCTCTCACGTTCACACACTCCACTCAGTTACCGGTTGGCTGCTCTCAACTGGCTGGGTTAGTTTCTTTTTCGCCGCACATAGATTATTTCCAGACTTCAGCCTACGGCAAATTCCATTGTTCGCCAAATAGGCCCAGCCGCTTTTATGACGTCATGCAGGGACTCCCTCTCACGTGCGGGGAAACCCCTTGGGTCTCCACATAGAAGCTGTCACTCGACTTGTCAACAATCGATGCAGCACTTGACACATTTTGCCGCTCCTTTGATTCTTCTCTACTCCAGCCACTTCTTTTCGCCAAAGCGTCTCCATTTATCCACTCAATCAACTTCCCTTTTTCACTTCAGCAACTTCTCTTTGCCAGAGCGTCTCTTCTTCTCCACTCCAGCAACATCTTTTCTTCACTGTTCGCAGTGTTCTGCCATTGTCACTCAACTCTGGGACTTTTACTTCAAAGTTTTTCCATCTCGCAGTTTCGCACTTCGAAGTTTCTGTTTTCGCTGTTATTGTGGTCTGAGTGATGCTCTCACCTTACTCCCCCTCTTCTTTTACGCTACGATCTCCTGATTGTTCTGGGACTTTTTCTTCCGGATGCCTGAAATTGTCTTAGAGCTGCACTCACGGAGGGAGATCAACTCATGAGCTCACCACCCGTTTGACTTGTGAGCTCATGAGCTCACGGACGTTTCAATTTTCCAATGAAACACTTATTTTCTAGCCCAGCTATCAAGAAATAAATAGTTATTGGCTGAGATTTATTAACAATGCCTTGTTTATTTAATTTTAAAACGTGCTGACGAGGTACAAAGGTCATTACAACACTCAACACCGCTTGAATGTATACATCGGAGATTGTAAAGGAGACATGACAGCAATAAGCAGTTATGTATGTTAATAATGTGTGTTAGGTGCTCTATATTACGTTTTGTTCCCAACATAGACAAGCTCACGATTTGAACATTTCTGCTCGAGCTAGGCGAGTTTGCCCCAGTGCTCGAGACACTCGAGTTCGTGAGTGGTGAGTGCAGCTATAACTTGTCTCTTACTCGTTTCCGTGGCAACCATTTCTTCCAGGTGTCATCATAAGGACTTTCTGTTGGACAATTCTTCTCCATCATCTCTCCTGCTGGTACTCAGGCGGCTTGTCACCATTCCAAGTGGACGAAATCACCAGTCTTGAACTAAAGGGTGTCTCGAGGGGGTGTCGACAATTTCGGATTTGGTAAATTTACTTGGCATTCTTCTCACTCTTTCAAGTGACTCCTCCTCCAGCTTAGACGAATATCTCTGTTTCCTCAGTTCTAACGGTGTAGTAGCTTTTGAGTTGATGCCAGCGTGATCCAGGGTTGTAGGAGTTATCCTTGTTGCTGGCTAGTCTTGCCATTTCCCCTGCTACCAGCCGACACAGCCTGTACACACATATTCTGTAGCTCGAATTTCCATGTCTTGTCTTGCTCCATTCTTCACACTTCTGTTCGACCTCGCTCTGCCTTAGACCACCTGGTTCTCTTCACTTTCTATGTACACTCATAGCTCTTCTTTCTCTCCGCCCTGAGGTGCTCAGGGAGTTCTCTTTTCCTTTGCCGTTTCTGCTGGGAGTTTCCGGCCTGTTGTCCTCACTCTCGTAGTCTCCAGATGTCTCTATCTCGTGTTCTCTCGGCTCATCCTCCACTCCCTTGGTGCTAGACCAATCGTCCGGCTTGACAAAGGTTATTAGTCTCTCCCCATTGACCACTGTTCTCTTTCCTTTCTTGTCTTCTATTCTGTATGTCACGTTGGCCATCTAGTCCACAACGGTGTAGGACCCCTTGCACTTGTGTTCAAACTTGGCAGCACGACCCTGTTTCCTGACTAACCAAACCAGGTCTCCCACATCTCTCCAGTGGCCCTGTGCTCATCGATCGTGCTGCAGTTTCTGACGTCGCATCGCCTGGCCGGTGACTTCTCTGGCCCATCGGTGGACCCTGGCCAATTTCTCCCGGAGATCCCAGGTGTGCTGCAACTCGTCTTGTTCCACTAGGCTGGTGGGTAGTCCGAAAGGTTAAGTGCCAATGGGACTGTCATCTCTCTTCCAAACAGCATCATGTGAGGTGTCTGCTGGGTAGTCTTGTGAACACTGGATCTGTAGGCCATCAGGGTGAGGGGTAGGATTTTATCCCAATTGTCGTGTTCGTCCCCTATCAGGCTCCTAATAATGGCTCCCATCGTCCGGTTGAACCTCTCCACCATTCCATTTCCTTCAGGGTGATATGCTGTTGTTCTTGTCTTGCGTATTCCCAGCAATCTGCACACCCCCTGGAACAGTGTACTCTCGAAGTTTCTTCCCTGATCGCTGTGGATGGAGACAGGAGTACCATATCTGCTGACGAAATTGTTCACCAGGGCCTCAGCTACCGTCTCTGCTGTTACATCTGGCAAGGCGTAGGCTTCTACCCACTTGGTAAAAAGTGATGACTAGGATCTTCAAGTTCCCTCTGGCTGTCTCATGTAGCAATCCATACATATCGATGACGATTCTCTCAAAGGGCATCCCCGATCTCACAATGGTCAGAGGATTTCTCCTGGTTCTTCCTCCCGGTCCTTTGGCTCTGACGCATACCCCGCATTTGGCTAGCCAACTCCTGACATCTGCTCGCATGTCATGCAAGAAATATTTCTCATACAGATGTGCCACTGTTCTTTTCACTCTTAGATGCGCTGTCCATCTTTCACCGTGGGCTCGTTGGAGGATCTCTTTCCGCTTCCCAGTCGGAACCAGCACTTGGGTGTGAACTTGCACTCCATCACTTTCTATAGATGACGCCATCTTTCATCACCAGGCGGTGCCACTATCCCCAGTAGGCTTTTGTAGCCAGACTGAACTCGGACATTTCGTTCCACCTGGGTTTTTCTTCTCCTTTTGCCAACCTAGTCCAGATCGGCATGATGTCAAGGTCTTCTTTCTGTGGTTCTTTCCACTCAGCGTTTGTCCACAGCGGCTCCACTGTCACTGCTGCCACCCTGTGGTTTTCCTCTGGACGCAGGCAGGTGATGTCTTCTTCCACCTCTTCAGGGGACTCACTCTCTGTGCTCTTAATCTCTGCCGTGACTCCTGCCAGCCCTGTGCACGATCTCCTTGTTAAACTCTGCCAGGGTGTTTTGCCACCTGTCCCACATTCCAGTGGTGTCTTTGAAGGTCTGCATCCACTTCAGGGTGGCGTGATCTGTGCGCCTCTGTGTTTCGGCTATCGTCTGCTCCGTGACGTCACGGTACGGTCCATCTTGAATTACTATTTCTGCATCAGACGATGAGTCTCTTGCTCAGTCTTGAAACCCTGACTGTAAAACCGCATAACTTACTGCTGATGATCGCTCAGACGGTAATTCTGTTTCTTGCGATGCACCCGACGAACGTTCCGGTGACAAAAATTTGTTCAATGGCGCACCCGATGACCGCTCTTGGCGTTTGCTGGACGATCGCTCTAGGCATTTACTGGTCGATCGCTCTAGGCATTTACTGGTCGATCGCTCTAGGCATTTACTGGAAGATCGCTCTAGCGATAGTTCTGTGCCTTGTGGGGGATCCAATGCCAACTACGGTGACTGGGCCCAGCGAAGCCCCTGACTTGATTGGTTTACCGCCACCACCACCAGCGACTGGGCGATGTCAAGCGACAAATCGCCATCTGGCTGTTCCTCCATAACAATCACATCTTGCCTTTGTTCCGTTCACTATCCATCCCCACTGATTTTTAGTACCAACTGTGAGTTCGTCTCTGACAAAAGTTCTGATAGTTAGTCGATAGTGTTCCACACTATCCCACCGCTGTCACCAAAGAAAGTGTGCTATATGTAGCAAAATAGGTCCTTGGCCGAAGGAAGGATCCGACTAAGCATACAGAATCACCTTGCTTAAATAAAATAGTTCTTAGTTCTCTTCCTTAATAAATTAATGTTGTTGGATTTCTTATCCTGTCATAGCATTTAGCGTCAGCTGGGGAGATGAATGTGTTGTAGAGTGAAAACGGGACAAGTACATACAAATATCAACGAAGCAGTTTAATCCGCTAGTGGCCAAACATGACCGGCTTCTTAGGCCTGGGGTCAATCCGCCATAATACATAAATACATACATACATACCAGAGAAATAGATCCCCTTGAACCGCAACCTCATAGGAACTGCATGCTAACACCTACGGCATGTTTGCCTCGAGTTACGCGGTGAAGCTTGGGGTAGTTTTGGTCACGTGATTTTATTCAGAAAGAGGCTGGCCGGATGCTGCTGGAATCCAGGCATGCGCAGGTGGTTTCGCGGCAATTTCATTACATTAAATGCTTGTTTTCCGCAGCTTGTTGAGACACGACCAGAAACGTTTTAGATACGTATCATAAGACATGTGCTCTGGGACCTTGATTACTTAACTTTCCCATCTTTGTCTGTCTCAGATACAGAGGTAAATAGTGCTTTGAAGTTCATCTGTCCTGTTGCAGACGTGAATTTAAATCTGAAGCATGCAGATGAAAACCGACTTAAAACTGCAGCATGCATGATCCATTGTCTTGATGAAAATTGAATTGTCAGAGTTAGGAGATACAAAATGAGCAGAAATAAATAGAACATACATGTATATGAAGGAAGTTTGGCCAAACGACTTAGTCGTGGTGGGCAGTTTTTAGTACCAGAGAATCAGACCCCTCAACATCCCGGGGTAGTAAGGGGTCTGTATCACAAACAAGATGCAGCTTGACACAACTGATACTGACTGGCTGCCTGGGGGTGTCATCAAATCTAGGTCAGATAGGTTTCCAAGGAGATAAGGTCTCCAGCTGGGGTGCACATGTTATACATGACTCATTAGTGGGAGGCAGCGAAATTTGATGATGCAGGCACAGTTTCATCTCCCTCTATTCTACTCCCAGATACATACATACAGTTAGTGATCTCTGTTTTTTTCCAGTGCCATGGTGGTGATTCGGCCTCACCGTTTTCTCTAAGGGCTGGTCAACTCTTGGGATCTTAGTGTCTAGAAAAGTAATCATATATGCCTTGAGCATTGTCACCTTTTACATTGTGAAATATTGATTTTTCACAATAATACTTTCATGTGCTCTGTATTGAAGGAATGAGAGCTGGGGTTAGGGTTAGCTTTTGATCACTAACTGATCCGAAGTTTCTTCATTCACTGAACAACAGTGCTCTCTCCTTTCCACACAATAGTGATATTCCCTTGTCTCAAGCAGTAAAACAAGCTGACACAACTGTAATTGCAATCACTGATGCTAAACTTAACCTGGCTAGATCAATTAAAGTGGAAGTATTTAGTGTGGGCAGTAAAAACTCACACAAAATGCAATTGACCGTGACCTACTTGTACGCTGATGTTCACATATATGAGGTTCTCAGGACCATTTCCTACCCAAAAAAGTGTTCACTGTTCGGATAAGGGGGTGTTCACTCTTCATAAAACTAAAATGTATAAGAAAAAAACTGGAACCAGGGAAAAGTGTTCACTATAGGGGGTGTTCACACTTTCGGGGTGTTCACATGCCGAGGTTTCACTGTATATATATATATATATATATATATATATATATATATATATATATATATATATATATATATATATATATATATATATATATATATATATATATATATATATGTATATATATATATATATATATATATATATATATATATATATATATATATATATATATATATATATATATATATATATTTATATATATATATATATATAGTGCTGATATTTTTTTCACACACACTAGTAATACCAGAGGAGTATTTTATAAGATTTTAACCCGTATGCGGCTAGTTATTTTGACCAAAACAAATCGATTTAAACCCGAAAAACTGACTGAAGCCCTGGAACATGGGTGCTCATCCGAGAGTACTAGGCGAAAACTTTCCAATGAATACCAACATGAAAGGGGTATGTATGTTTTTCAAAGGTTGCTGCGTCCTTGCAATTTGGATGAAACGTAGATGAAGATAAGCAAGTGGATGTGAAATCAGCCTGTCAGTCTGAATAAGCTGGTTGCGGCGAATGGCCAAAAAGTCGTGTTCTGTGCATATCGTCGCGCAGGTTTCTCTGTAATGTAAACGGTACGGGAGTCCTCATTGGTGTTCGTTTCCTGGTGAAACAGTAAGTGCATTCCTCGATCCCCCTCTGTACACTGCAACTGAATTACCCTGTCATGACAAAGATTGACGAAACACGCGCATCGACATAAGGAAACCTTTCTATCAAGTGCTGCCACCTGTCGAGCGGTAGGTGAACTAAATACTATTATCGTTCGATCTGTTATGACACAAGTGTATGAGGCGCTCTGCAAAGAGTATGTCAACAACATTAAATGTACAAAAGTTTATTTACCAGTGTGTGCAAAAAAAAATCAGCACTTCCGTTTTCAACCATTTTTACATGTAATATTCAACATATTGCCAACCAAACTTTTAACCTTGTAAACGTTTAAATATACGATTTACTTTCATAATTCTACACACACACACACACACATAAATATATATATATATATATATATATATATATATATATATATATAGAGAGAGAGAGAGAGAGAGAGAGAGAGAGAGAGAGAGAGAGAGAGAGATACATACATATAGATAGATATATAGTGCAGAGTAATACCAAACTAGTAATACCAGAGGAGTATTTGATAAGATTTTAACTGGCATACTGCTAATTAATTTGACCAAAGCAAAATAGTTCAAAACCTAAAAAATGACTGAAACCCTGGAACTAGGGTGCTCGCCTGAGAGTACTCGGCGTAAGCTTTCCATTGAATATCAACATGAAAGGGTTTAGATGGTTTTAGATGGC
>OZ012699.1:30751390-30819421 GCA_963942565.1 Maea johnstoni
CATGCGATAGCGAGGTGACAGGGAGTGCAGAAGATCATCTACTTGGATCTGAAAGAAGATTGAAGACAAATTGTAAAGTCAAAACCAAAATAAATGAAGTATTCAAATTAAGCAGGACTCAAAATAACACTTATAACAGTGTATGTGGAAGCTACAGACCCCTTGAACATTCATGTGACCTGTCATATTTCCGTAGGTAGACCTTAGTTCTACGGGGTTCTATATTCTGCGCTGCATGCCGCCTTAGGGAGGATGCAATTGGGTTCCTCAAGAAAATAATTTTAGCATAACTAAACAATACATCCAAAACGGTCAATCACAAAACTATGATATCCATGTAGTTTCCTGAATAACTTTCACTAACAATACTTCAAAAAAATTTGAACATGACCACTATAAACATAGCTGGCATGAGGTATTTAGTAGGAGTAGCTTTAACTCACTTATTTAGACTGTAGAAATTTTCTGATGAGATATTTTCAAAATCTTGACTGTACAAACATCATCTGCCTTTACTCTGCAACTCAGTTTTATTATCTCTATGATAAAATCTGGCATGTTCCTAGGGTTCACTTTTGTTTTTGAATGTCCAACCAAAACGTTTACAGTGAAATTCTGGAAATGCTAACACCTGGGAGCCAGGGCAAAGGCGGCCTCACTTAACGGGGCTCGACAGTCCCCCAACAGACCGGGTAGTCTGGCCGGGCTACCTGAACCCAAACTCGGGTAGTCTCGCCAGCATTTTAAGTAGCCCCGCCATTTTTTCCACTACCATTTGGTATCTTAGTGGGGAATCAGGGATTGACGCTAGAAAATTTTTTGGGTCGGTTTTCGGGCGATCCCATATGATAAATGATAGTCGGTCTTGGGTCGGCCAGACAAATTTCAGGGTGTGAATACCGCCCGGACACCCACTTAAGTCAAACCCTGCCAATCCAACTTCAATGATTTTGAAAATCAGATCTCCCAGGAGATGGGACTATGCTATTCGTCAAGCATTGCCTCCCGAGTGCTTTCATAAATTAAGATAGATACAGGTCTGGGAAATTCTGTTCCCATTGAGTCGGCTCGCTGTATGCAATAACACACATCATACAGAGAATTTAAAGGGGGGGGGGACAAAATTATCTTCTTACAAACCATCCGTAGGTAGACCAGTGCAAGATTCGACATTCCCAGGATATTGCTGTGGGCCCCTAGATTTTTCAGACTAGGGGCCCGAAATATTATATAAAATAATACAGAAATCCTGTTTTTGACAAATAAAATTTATCAAAAGACCTTTTCGTGCCCCTAGCCTAAAATCTAAGTGCCAGACCCTGCAGTGGGCAGGAATTTGGGAATTTTAGCTGTGGACAGACATTAAAAAAAATCCGGCCATGATCCTGTGTGAGAGTATCATGCTTCCTTCAAATCATGTTCTCAACTAAGTACATAAAGCTGTGCTCAACTGGCAGTATCATAAGACTAAACATTAACATGCATCAGGCAACAATATCAACACTGGGTTTCTGATTTACGTCCCTGTTGCAATAGTAACATCATCTGCATGAAAGATTGTCTTACAAATACCTTTGGTTCCAATTGCTTAGTTATTACAAACGTACACTGAACAAAAATGAATAAAATTCTGACATAATATCATAAATTAAGTATAATGTATGTCAAGGTTGATATTTGTCAAAATCTGACAAATATTTATTCAACCACCTATTTAGCACACAAACAGTCTTATGTACCCAATGATGCTATAGGAATTCATAGAAATAACTAAATTTGACAAGCATATACAGCAATAAAGGTTGGGTGAATCAAGGTAAGAACTACCACGAATCCCTAACAATTTAGGACACTTTCCGATTTCAGGCCATTCGATAGGGATTGTAATCGTCCTAGAACAGAAGGATTAAGGTCAATTAAGACGGCATTCTGATATCAATGACACATACTTCATTTTTGTACGCCTACTTATTTGAGGTAACATATTACATGCATCTCCTCAATTTAAATAGTAAAACTATTCCCCGTCGAAATTAAAGTCTGACATTTTAACAAATTCACACAGACATTTGGGAAGCTTGAGGGGTGCCTTTTTAGGGTTTCGGTGACCAAAAAGACACCATGATGGCTAAGAGTATGTGTTCCACACGGGAACTTGACCTGTCATGTCAAGCTCTTTTTTAACGATCATTATGAAGTCAAAATATCACAACGCAGTGCCATCAAGCAACCACAGTGAATTATTATCTTTTCATGCATCAGGCAACATTCTCAACACAAGGTTTCAGTATTACGTCCCTGTTGCAATACAACATCATTTGCATGAAGTTACAATTAATTTATGGACTCAACCATTGAGGAAAGTTTTCAACACTGACAAATATGTTGTCACCCAAGAACCCATAGGCGATGCACATTTTCAGTAAATGGAATTAATACCATCAGGGCAGAGATCTCAGCTCTGACGATACTCAACAAAACAAAAACTTGACAAGGGCTGTTAAATCATGTCCAACTATATCACACAGACTCAAGCAGGGTGCAACATAACCACTGGCCCGTTGCAAGTGAATTTGGCAGCTTGTCCCGCTCAAAAAAGATATTTTGCAACCTGTGTTGCACCCTGTCAATGTCTCATAGGTTGTGCAAATTATCAGATTATTATAATTAAAAATAAATTTAAGAAAAAGGGTATCAATTTAAGAATCCTGTTATCTGAATTTGACAACAGGTCAATATTAAGCATGCTTACCTTGCTCTCATCTTTCTCCTCTTCCTCTTCAACCTCCTCATGCGCTTCTTCCTCCACTGAAAAATAACAGCACAACATTAGCCCGGTGAAATACAAGGAACCACACACAAATAAGCTTAGGTGTACAATACAGAAAATTTAGGGCACCTTCCAAATCAGGAGCACTTCTGTAATATGTGAAATGATGTACAAATATTGGGTAGAAATCCACACATCAGAAAGTTCTGTCAGGATGATAGGTAATTTCACCTTGGTTATGACTTCATGAAGTTGACCATGTGTTCAGGGACATGGCTGGAACTGAAAATATGGTGATAGTGATGTGTTATGTGCTGTAGTACTCCTTAACCCAAATCAGTGAGTGAGAAAGCATGTACCTGAATGCACATGTCCCCATACCCAGGTTTCAACCTTTCCAGCGGAATATGCCCCTACATTTAACAGACTAGGGGACAAGATAGTATGTATAATAACGAGAAATCCTGTTGTTGGGCTCCTAGTCTAAAAACTTAATGTAAGACACTGCAAACCATGGGCGATAATTTACTTTCCTGACAACCAGGTCACAGTTGACCATGTGGTTGAGAGCATGGGTGGAAGAATTGTGGTGATTATGCAGTGTTTCTAAATACATACATTTATATATAAGTGCATGTAACACATGATTCATTGATCAGAAAGCATGCGTGTCCCAATACCCAGATTATGTGACTGCGGAAGTATTTAGCCTGTTCACCTGAATGCACATGTAACCATACCACAGGTGGAAACTGAACTAATCTGACAATCTAAGCTGACCATGTGTTTGACAGCATGGTTGGAGATGTGGTTTTATGCAGCATTCATACTACATAAATAATAGACGTGAAAGCACATGTATGACCCACTACCCACAGACAATTAACATGCCAGGTCAAAGTTGACCATGTGCTTGAGAGCATGGTTGAAAAAAACTGCAGTGTTAATACTCATCACCCACACAATTAAAAAGGGTACAGGTGATAAATATTATCCATGAATGAAAATATTTCCTCACCACAGGTGATTAAAATTATGAACCACTCTGACATTTCATTTGAAAGTTGTCTTAGTACAATACCATGGTTTAGCTTCTGAGCAGCACACAAGAAAGCCACATGTCAAAACCCAGGACTAATTTAACCCTCATAAATGTGAAAAAAATAGAATGAATGGAACAGTGCATATTTAGACATGGAACATTTCACAGCGGGAAAAAAGGGTCCCAATCAGGCTACCGGTTACTCACGTCTTTCTTTAAGTTATTGCTCGCATACTGTTATGTGACGATTGAAACAATCAACTTCGAGAATAGCCGGTTCCTATAAGCGTCAACAGTATAGAGAATTTAATTCTTCACATAGAAAGCATGTATAAATGGACTTTCTTTAGACGCAGTGCCAGTCTTTTACCCGAATGGTAAACTATGCTAAAACCGTGTTTCATCAAGGAACGGACATAATGATCAAATAAACAGACCTTCAATTTGAATAAGAAATGGAATTGCAGCCAATAGCACAGGTTAAAATTAACCTAAACCTAGCCGGGGCCGACTCTAATACTCATTTTATATATTGACGTTATTGGTATTAGAGTCGGGGCAAGCCCGTATACCCTACAATGTTATTTTTCAATCTTCCCAAATTTCTCCGTCGGTGTCAAAGTTACCTCATACCTGACTGCACTAGGATGACTAATATGATCTAGCAATGCGTGCCGCTAACTTCGTGTGTCGGTAAAATCACTGTTAACGGAATGGTAGTCCAAAGATTTCTTGAGAAGATTTGTTTATCAAATGGTCACCACCATCTTGCCGAGTTTGCGAGAGGTCAGAGCGAGATGTAATCAAAGAGCGATTTCTATTTGTTATTCGGCACATGCCGCCTATTGTTTATGAAAATGGTCTTGGGCCTGCCGTATGTGCCGAATTACAAATAGAAGTCGCTCTTTGATTAAATCTCGCTCTGACCTCTCGCAAACTCGGCAAGATGGTGGTGACCATTTGATAAACAAATCTTCTCAAGAAATCTTTGGACTACCATTCCGTTAACAGTGATTTTACCGACACACGAAGTTAGCGGCACGCATTGCTAGATCATATTAGTCATCCTAGTGCAGTCAGGTATGAGGTAACTTTGACACCGACGGAGAAATTTGGGAAGATTGAAAAATAACATTGTAGGGTATACGGGCTTGCCCCGACTCTAATACCAATAACGTCAATATATAAAATGAGTATTAGAGTCGGCCCCGGCTAACCTAAACCCTGCTTGGAACCATGTCGACGCCATAATCGAAGTTCTCAAAACATAACAAGCGATGTTCGACATCTCGTTAAAAACACCCTTAAATGCAATAAATTGATGCTTACCTTTGCCCTCATGTTTACTTGATAAACTGAAAAGATATAAAGAAAGGGTTAGAGATGTGTATAGGAATAGATGCACAAATCTTCGAGGTGATTTTGGTGGATTTGAGAGAGCGAAAATTTCACATGTTACTCACCAAGATGTCGGGTGTAAAAGAGGTCGATCAAGAGCCCCGGATGTATGACCTCAACAAGTTAACCATAAAAATGAAAATCACATAAAATTGGTTCCATCACTTTCATAAGAAGTCTCTAAGGATCTTCATGAAGTATAAATACAATAAAGATAAAACTATTGTTTGAAAAAGAAAAAATATTTTTTTTCGATCGAGAGTGAAAACGAGGCTAGCCGAAAATGGCGGAAACCGAAGTCAAAGAAATACCTAAGGGTGAAATCTCGGACAAACAAACTCTTCTTGCAGTTTTACAGTTCTTGAAGAAAAACAATTTAAAGGTTAGTAGGCAACTTATAGCTGTTCAAAAAATTGTGGTATTTGCAAGTATCATTGGAACGTAACAGGTTGGGAAATATGGACGATAATAAAGAAAGTTAGTGTATACAACTTTTACAAGGCATTTTGATTTTCTTGAGTTGTGTGTGTGTGGGGGGGGGGGGGGGGGGTATAAATGTATGTGAATGTACATTTGTACATTTTTCCCCAAATTTTCAAGGATTGATTATTTATATTTAAATTTTCAGAAACGGATTATTTTGAATAGGTTTATTTATATATTTTTTTATTTTCCAAGGCAAGTTTTTGAAGATAGTGATTAGTGGGCCTATTTTCTTAAAGCTCGGTAAGCGAGCATCACACAGCGCAGCTGCTCAGCAGCATTTATGGCAATGTGTGAGCAGACACACTGATACCTTGAAAATTGTTCTGCCATTTTTCGTCAGTAGTAGTCGCAGATCCAGGAGGGAGGGGTTCGTCCGAACCGCCTCCCTGGCTGGTGAGTCACTTTACACCACTACGCCACCTGTGGACAAACAAACTAATTGTTTTTATAGCCTCGGCGACCGGTTGCAATTGCAATTGTTTAAGGCGACGATTACCCGTATCCGCCGATCAAAGTGGAATATACCCGAAAAAATTAATGTAATCTCCCCACTTTATTTTGTGCTCTGCCGCCAAGCCGGAAGTAGGTACACCAAACCTACAATGAATTTACCATGGATGGTAATAACATACAAGAATATTAATACCAGAGCAATACAACATTACAATAGCAACACAATACAGTGTTGTTAAAAAGCATCACCTTATTAATAGGGTCTGACACTTAGATTTTAGGCTAGGGGCCCGAAAATGTGTTTTGATAAAAAAAAGTGGTCAAAAACAGGATTTCTGATTAATATACATACTATTTTGGGCCCCTAGTCTAAAAAATCTTGGGCCCGCAGCAAAATCTAGGGGCATATGCCCCCGGGGCCCGGGCCCCTGGGAATGTCAGACCCTGGTTAAAAAATCATTCTTTTAATATTAAAAAATATGGTTTAAGTATGTATTTTAGTACTAGCCATAAATCACTTTATTTTTTTTACCTCCCTCCCGACTGTTTGCTTACTTAGATTTCCTTGTGTTAAAAAATATAAATTCAACTTTATTTTTAATTACCTCCCTCCCGACCCTCTAAAATTGGTGCGGGAAGTATCCGGGAAACAATAAATCAAGTAACCGTTGCCTTTACCACATTTCAGCCTAGAAAACCCCAAGTTTGGTAGTTCATGGGGAGGGGTTCATCGACTTCTCAAACTTCTAGATTATTTGATTCCTTCGAAGCCTTTGAAGAATACCTAACTACATTTTATCTTAGAAAACCTCAAGTTTGTTAGATGGGGGGGGGGGGGGGGGGGGGGGTTTGTCAACTTCTCAAACTTCTAGATTATTTGATTCCTCCTAAACCTTTGAAGAATAAACCACTAGCCACTTATGACTGCACACAAGAGGGCCCCTGCCAGAGATAAGAAGATAATAGATTAATCAGCAGTATTTAAAGTTTAAAAAAGTAGTCTTTCAGGGCTCAACATTAAGAAAAGTTACCGAAACTTTTACTAGCCCTGAAATATTTTTGCTAGCCCTGATATTAATGACAACTCTTTTCAAATAGAGACCTCTGTTGATATCATAGCCTCTGTTGATAACATGAAAAGAATAGTGTATTGTGGTAAATTGAGTTAAATTATCATCCAGGTATGCAGAGCAAAAGGTGGGCTTCATCATTTTTCAAGCGCTGATATTCTAATTCTATCTAGCCCCTCAGTAGAATTTACTAGCCATGACTTTCAATAACTAGCTCTGCCATTCAGCATACACAATGGTGGAACATATAAGTGTGCTGTCACCTTAGTGAAAAGTCTGGGGAAACGTGAAAAAATGCTACTTCAGATGTACATATATATATATTCTTAGGAAATAGAAAAAGGATAAAGAATAACTTCTTTATTTATCTGTTTAACCTTAATAAGCAAAATTGTAATCAGTGATTGTAATTGTTGGTGTCTGTGAATTAGACTAGCACAGAAGGGGAAATGTACTGAACGGCTCTCATGACGGGTGTTTAGTCATATCACAAGTCAAAGGGTCCGTCTCAAATTGAACACCCGCCCCCCCTACCATCAATTAAACATAGCATGCAAAAGTTTGTATCTTCATCCCCAGGATACCCATATTGTCAATTAACTTAAAACAGGGGATTAGCCAGAGGAATTTAAAGTGGGGTTCTTATTTCCATGAGCTGAATGTTTTTGAGATGACTGGGAGCGCAATAATTGGTATGTCCATTCCCAGACTTGGCAATTGTAAGGCATAAACATTTATTTATTTTATGCAATGTCATTGAAATTACAGGTGAACTTGGATATGACGGACCCAATGGGACCAGGAAATTTGGTCCGTCATATGCAAAATCCATCGTATACATATGACTAATACTTGATATGCACCAGACTGGGACCAGGCATATCGTCCGTCATATGCAAAAATCCGTCGTACAGTGGTCCGTCATATCCAAGTTCACCTGTATATTGAGATGGAAAAACTTCAATTATATGCTTGAAATTGACATTTTAAGAAATGACTTACGGAAATATTTGGGTGTCCCAAGGGGTGATTTTTGAGGGTCTGTGTGTCCAAAAGACGCCCTGCTGGCTAAGACTACATATGATGTGTCATCTTTTCTTGACATGCTTTGATTTTTGTTTGTGTAGGATACAGAAGGCTTGCTGAAAAAGGAAGCCAACTTGACAGAAGAAGATGTGAAGACTGACGGCACAGCCCAGAGCGAATCAGAGGTCTCACATGCCTTAGCAGCGTATAAAAGGTTGGTACCTCAGCAGTAGTGCTCGGACAATTAAGTGAAATATCGCCTAATTGATCGTTGTGCCACAATAGTAGCGCTATCGATATCCGGAGGAATTATCGATAATGCACAATAATTGTCGTCCGAAAAAAAAACTACTCACCACAACGCCACTTCTATTAGTTTGATATACCTGCGGTCCTTTCCGGTAAATAAACCGCCATTTTGGACTTCCAAATCACGTTGATAATCCCGCCACGAACGTGATTTTTGTCAATTTTAAAATGGCAGTGTTGTTTACTGGACATCATCATCGGTATAACGATCCATCAGGAAGAGAATATGGGTAACTTCCGTGCCGTTTCAAGCTTCCAAATTATTGATTTTTTATCGATAATCTATCGTCATCTGGGACAAAATATCGATAAAAATTTTTCGGCCAAGTCCGAGCACTACTCAGCAGTAGCAAGAGCTTTGGTTCAAAATTCTGGGAGACCACAGGACTTCAGGTTCTCAAATTGCCATGGCCCCATCACATATTTCATAGCCATAGCTTTGCTAAATCCTGCAGTCCCAATGTACATTGTCCTTTCTCAAAAAATTGAAATTGTAAACTTGTTATCTTTTACCTCAAATATTTTATTTTGGAACTGAAAAATCGGACAACTAATCTGTCAGACTGGCAAGAACAAATTTAAAAGTAAACCACCGCACTAGGCCATCAGGGCAGCCCTGAGAAATAAGATAATGTATTGATTTATCCCATTACCTTTACAGGGAAGGTGATCCGTCCCTCTATGAGGACTTCTACACAAACCTCAAAAACTTTGTCGAGCAGTCGTTGGATGTACACAAGGTGAGCCTGGAACGGACATAACTTTTCAAACCTACCTGTCATGCTGGGCAAATTTATAACACTTGTAATATTTTGGGGTTTCCTATTTTTAAACGGAAACCACAATTTACTCAGACTACAACCTTAAACATATATTTACTTAATGAAATAAAGCATGGTGACCATATACAATGCCATGGGAATTATCAAGAGGTGAAAAACTTCAATTATATGTATAAAATTGGCATTTTAAGAAATTTGCACTGAATATTTTAGAAGTTCTGAAAAGAGATTTATGAAGAATTTAGGTGTCAAAATGATGCCCTGCTGGCTAGGGCTATGCTGGTACCCATAAAGTGGCGCCACCTATAATTGGATATTTACATTCCAGGTTGAGTTGGCTATGGTTCTGTACCCAGTCTTTGTTCACATGTACCTGGAACTGGTCTATAATGAGCATGAAGATACAGGTATGTACTAGGGAAGCGATATTTGCATTAA
This sequence comes from Maea johnstoni, assembly GCA_963942565.1. Taxonomy (NCBI): domain Eukaryota; kingdom Metazoa; phylum Annelida; class Polychaeta; order Spionida; family Magelonidae; genus Maea; species Maea johnstoni. The sequence goes on from OZ012699.1 coordinate 30,761,165, forward strand.
CCCTTTCATACCTGGATATCTACTTGACTAGTAGCAGTTTTGGCTGATACGGGTATGAATGGGTTAAATAACATTAATTTTATTGATTAAAACACATTTTCCTCTATATTGTAGTCATATTCATCTATATATATATACTCCAGGCACCAACATATGAGTACTTGCAAGCTTGTCCCTGGCAAGTGAATTTTTTACAAAGTCTAAGGGCTTTTGTGCAAGTACATTGAGGTTGGCACTTGCCTGAATGGGCAAGCTGATTTTCTAACCACTAAATATTTTTTTTGTAGAAAATTGCACAAGTAACCAAAAATATGCAGACAATGCAACCAAATTAAAAAGAAAATGGTTTTCATGTAATTAGTTAGTCAGATTTGAAAGTGACTGTGATTTAGGTTCTTTGCTTTTAAAATTTTGCAGCCAAGGAATTTTTTGAGAAGTTTCACCCAGATCAAGAATCCTACTACCAGGATGACATGCTACAACTCTCTACAGTCACAAAGAAAGAACACATGCAGGGCAACCAGCTCATGGATAACTTCAAGTAAGTGTCTACCCTACCCTACTCCAAGGGGCAAGTGGAAGTGTTAGCAGGGCAAGTGAACTTTAGGGGCAGCTTGTCCCGCTGGGCAAGTAATGTTTCGGAACCTATCTAACTTGCACCCTGGAAAACCCTCAAATTTTTCTGAAGTCTTTGTTGATTCCATTTTTGGTAATATATTTCAAATTTTTCTCACATGTTGACTCAGAATGACACTAATATGAAAGCCATATTTTACTTATGTAATTACAATTTTGCATGAATTCCTTTTCAGGACGAGTAAGTTTGTGATCCGGATGTCTCGCGACTCATACACCCACCTGAAGCGCCATCTACAGGAGCGGCATCAAAACGTGCTGCTCAACATCATCCAGGAGCATCTATTTATAGACGGTAAGTCATGGCACGTTGGATTGGATACCGTTAAGAGGTACCGGTACTGGTATCGCTATCATTTCAAATGAAAGTATCATATTGTACAGCTTCATTCCTTAAAGGTTCTCTTAACAATACTAACCACTGTGAAGCTATTATTTATGAATTATTATCGCATAAGCTGGTTGGTCTGGTCCCTATATAAATGTGTAGTGTTGTGAAGGGTTGTCTATGGTCCTTCTTCAACTGAGAGACACCCTAACACTTTTCGTGAACAGAAGGAAATTCCTTCTCGATTTCCGGTTTTCTATCTCATGGCGATATGACAAAAGCTTTTTTAAAGGTGTTTTTTTATGATATTTTGAATTTTCTGACAGTTTTTGACGGAGCTCCTCGCAATAAGCAGTTTCTCTATGAAATTTTGTATTTTTTAACAGTATTTGACGGAGCTCCTCGCAATAAGCAGCAGATTGACGCGGTGACCGGCAGCATGACGGGTGAGGCCAAGAGAGAGGCCAACAAAGCCAAGGTCTACTACGGACTACTCAAGGAACCCGACATAAACATACCCCTTGATGATGAGGAGGAGGAGATACCCGAGGGTGCTGATAAACCCAAGGTAAGGGTGCCATAGGGTGTTCTCAAGGAACCTGACATAAACATACCCCTTGATGATGAGGAGGAGGAGATACCCGAGGGTGCTGATAAACCCAAGGTAAGGGTGCCATAGGGTGTTCTCAAGGAACCTGACATAAACATACCCCTTGATGATGAGGAGGAGGAGATACCCGAGGGTGCTGATAAACCCAAGGTAAGGGTGCCATAGGGTGTTCTCAAGGAACCCAACATAAACATACCCCTTGATGATGAGGAGGAGGAGATACCCGAGGGTGCTGATAAACCCAAGGTAAGGGTGCCATAGGGTGTTCTCAAGGAACCTGACATAAACATACCCCTTGATGATGAGGAGGAGGAGATACCCGAGGGTGCTGATAAACCCAAGGTAAGGGTGCCATAGGGTGTTCTCAAGAACCTGACATAAACATACCCCTAGATGATGAGGAGGAGGAGATACCCGAGGGTGCTGATAAACCCAAGGTAAGGGTGCCATAGGGTGTTCTCAAGGAACCCAACATAAACATACCCCTTGATGATGAGGAGGAGGAGATACCCGAGGGTGCTGATAAACCCAAGGTAAGGGTGCCATAGGGTGTTCTCAAGGAACCCAACATAAACATACCCCTAGATGATGAGGAGGAGGAGATACCCGAGGGTGCTGATAAACCCAAGGTAAGGGTGCCATAGGGTGTTCTCAAGGAACCCAACATAAACATACCCCTTGATGATGAGGAGGAGGAGATACCCGAGGGTGCTGATAAACCCAAGGTAAGGGTGCCATAGGGTGTTCTCAAGGAACCTGACATAAACATACCCCTTGATGATGAGGAGGAGGAGATACCCGAGGGTGCTGATAAACCCAAGGTAAGGGTGCCATAGGGTGTTCTCAAGGAACCCGACATAAACATACCCCTTGATGATGAGGAGGAGGAGATACCCGAGGGTGCTGATAAACCCAAGGTAAGGGTGCCATAGGGTGTTCTCAAGGAACCCGACATAAACATACCCCTTGATGATGAGGAGGAGGAGATACCCGAGGGTGCTGATAAACCCAAGGTAAGGGTGCCATAGGGTGTTCTCAAGGAACCCGACATAAACATACCCCTTGATGATGAGGAGGAGGAGATACCCGAGGGTGCTGATAAACCCAAGGTAAGGGTGCCATAGGGTGTTCTCAAGGAACCCGACATAAACATACCCCTTGATGATGAGGAGGAGGAGATACCCGAGGGTGCTGATAAACCCAAGGTAAGGGTGCCATAGGGTGTTCTCAGGGAACCCGACATAAACATACCCCTAGATGATGAGGAGGAGGAGATACCCGAGGGTGCTGATAAACCCAAGGTAAGGGTGCCATAGGGTGTTCTCAGGGAACCCGACATAAACATACCCCTAGATGATGAGGAGGAGGAGATACCCGAGGGTGCTGATAAACCCAAGGTAAGGGTGCCATAGGGTGTTCTCAAGGAACCCGACATAAACATACCCCTTGATGATGAGGAGGAGGAGATACCCGAGGGTGCTGATAAACCCAAGGTAAGGGTGCCATAGGGTGTTCTCAAGAACCTGACATAAACATACCCCTAGATGATGAGGAGGAGGAGATACCCGAGGGTGCTGATAAACCCAAGGTAAGGGTGCCATAGGGTGTCCTCAAGGAACCCGACATAAACATACCCCTTGATGATGAGGAGGAGGAGATACCCGAGGGTGCTGATAAACCCAAGGTAAGGGTGCCATAGGGTGTTCTCAAGAACCTGACATAAACATACCCCTAGATGATGAGGAGGAGGAGATACCCGAGGGTGCTGATAAACCCAAGGTAAGGGTGCCATAGGGTGTTCTCAAGGAACCCGACATAAACATACCCCTAGATGATGAGGAGGAGGAGATACCCGAGGGTGCTGATAAACCCAAGGTAAGGGTGCCATAGGGTGTTCTCAAGGAACCCGACATAAACATACCCCTAGATGATGAGGAGGAGGAGATACCCGAGGGTGCTGATAAACCCAAGGTAAGGGTGCCATAGGGTGTTCTCAAGAACCTGACATAAACATACCCCTAGATGATGAGGAGGAGGAGATACCCGAGGGTGCTGATAAACCCAAGGTAAGGGTGCCATAGGGTGTTCTCAAGGAACCTGACATAAACATACCCCTTGATGATGAGGAGGAGGAGATACCCGAGGGTGCTGATAAACCCAAGGTAAGGGTGCCATAGGGTGTTCTCAAGGAACCCGACATAAACATACCCCTTGATGATGAGGAGGAGGAGATACCCGAGGGTGCTGATAAACCCAAGGTAAGGGTGCCATAGGGTGTTCTCAAGGAACCTGACATAAACATACCCCTTGATGATGAGGAGGAGGAGATACCCGAGGGTGCTGATAAACCCAAGGTAAGGGTGCCATAGGGTGTTCTCAAGGAACCTGACATAAACATACCCCTTGATGATGAGGAGGAGGAGATACCCGAGGGTGCTGATAAACCCAAGGTAAGGGTGCCATAGGGTGTTCTCAAGGAACCCGACATAAACATACCCCTTGATGATGAGGAGGAGGAGATACCCGAGGGTGCTGATAAACCCAAGGTAAGGGTGCCATAGGGTGTTCTCAAGGAACCCGACATAAACATACCCCTTGATGATGAGGAGGAGGAGATACCCGAGGGTGCTGATAAACCCAAGGTAAGGGTGCCATAGGGTGTTCTCAAGGAACCCGACATAAACATACCCCTTGATGATGAGGAGGAGGAGATACCCGAGGGTGCTGATAAACCCAAGGTAAGGGTGCCATAGGGTGTTCTCAAGGAACCCGACATAAACATACCCCTTGATGATGAGGAGGAGGAGATACCCGAGGGTGCTGATAAACCCAAGGTAAGGGTGCCATAGGGTGTTCTCAAGGAACCTGACATAAACATACCCCTTGATGATGAGGAGGAGGAGATACCCGAGGGTGCTGATAAACCCAAGGTAAGGGTGCCATAGGGTGTTCTCAGGGAACCCGACATAAACATACCCCTAGATGATGAGGAGGAGGAGATACCCGAGGGTGCTGATAAACCCAAGGTAAGGGTGCCATAGGGTGTTCTCAGGGAACCCGACATAAACATACCCCTAGATGATGAGGAGGAGGAGATACCCGAGGGTGCTGATAAACCCAAGGTAAGGGTGCCATAGGGTGTTCTCAAGGAACCCAACATAAACATACCCCTAGATGATGAGGAGGAGGAGATACCCGAGGGTGCTGATAAACCCAAGGTAAGGGTGCCATAGGGTGTTCTCAGGGAACCCGACATAAACATACCCCTAGATGATGAGGAGGAGGAGATACCCGAGGGTGCTGATAAACCCAAGGTAAGGGTGCCATAGGGTGTTCTCAAGGAACCCAACATAAACATACCCCTTGATGATGAGGAGGAGGAGATACCCGAGGGTGCTGATAAACCCAAGGTAAGGGTGCCATAGGGTGTTCTCAAGGAACCCGACATAAACATACCCCTAGATGATGAGGAGGAGGAGATACCCGAGGGTGCTGATAAACCCAAGGTAAGGGTGCCATAGGGTGTTCTCAGGGAACCCGACATAAACATACCCCTAGATGATGAGGAGGAGGAGATACCCGAGGGTGCTGATAAACCCAAGGTAAGGGTGCCATAGGGTGTTCTCAAGGAACCCAACATAAACATACCCCTAGATGATGAGGAGGAGGAGATACCCGAGGGTGCTGATAAACCCAAGGTAAGGGTGCCATAGGGTGTTCTCAAGAACCTGACATAAACATACCCCTTGATGATGAGGAGGAGGAGATACCCGAGGGTGCTGATAAACCCAAGGTAAGGGTGCCATAGGGTGTTCTCAAGAACCTGACATAAACATACCCCTAGATGATGAGGAGGAGGAGATACCCGAGGGTGCTGATAAACCCAAGGTAAGGGTGCCATAGGGTGTTCTCAAGGAACCCGACATAAACATACCCCTTGATGATGAGGAGGAGGAGATACCCGAGGGTGCTGATAAACCCAAGGTAAGGGTGCCATAGGGTGTTCTCAAGAACCTGACATAAACATACCCCTAGATGATGAGGAGGAGGAGATACCCGAGGGTGCTGATAAACCCAAGGTAAGGGTGCCATAGGGTGTTCTCAAGAACCTGACATAAACATACCCCTAGATGATGAGGAGGAGGAGATACCCGAGGGTGCTGATAAACCCAAGGTAAGGGTGCCATAGGGTGTTCTCAAGAACCCGACATAAACATACCCCTTGATGATGAGGAGGAGGAGATACCCGAGGGTGCTGATAAACCCAAGGTAAGGGTGCCATAGGGTGTTCTCAAGAACCTGACATAAACATACCCCTTGATGATGAGGAGGAGGAGATACCCGAGGGTGCTGATAAACCCAAGGTAAGGGTGCCATAGGGTGTTCTCAAGAACCCGACATAAACATACCCCTAGATGATGAGGAGGAGGAGATACCCGAGGGTGCTGATAAACCCAAGGTAAGGGTGCCATAGGGTGTTCTCAAGGAACCTGACATAAACATACCCCTTGATGATGAGGAGGAGGAGATACCCGAGGGTGCTGATAAACCCAAGGTAAGGGTGCCATAGGGTGTTCTCAAGGAACCCGACATAAACATACCCCTTGATGATGAGGAGGAGGAGATACCCGAGGGTGCTGATAAACCCAAGGTAAGGGTGCCATAGGGTGTTCTCAAGAACCTGACATAAACATACCCCTAGATGATGAGGAGGAGGAGATACCCGAGGGTGCTGATAAACCCAAGGTAAGGGTGCCATAGGGTGTTCTCAAGGAACCCGACATAAACATACCCCTTGATGATGAGGAGGAGGAGATACCCGAGGGTGCTGATAAACCCAAGGTAAGGGTGCCATAGGGTGTTCTCAAGGAACCTGACATAAACATACCCCTTGATGATGAGGAGGAGGAGATACCCGAGGGTGCTGATAAACCCAAGGTAAGGGTGCCATAGGGTGTTCTCAAGGAACCCGACATAAACATACCCCTTGATGATGAGGAGGAGGAGATACCCGAGGGTGCTGATAAACCCAAGGTAAGGGTGCCATAGGGTGTTCTCAAGAACCTGACATAAACATACCCCTAGATGATGAGGAGGAGGAGATACCCGAGGGTGCTGATAAACCCAAGGTAAGGGTGCCATAGGGTGTTCTCAAGAACCTGACATAAACATACCCCTAGATGATGAGGAGGAGGAGATACCCGAGGGTGCTGATAAACCCAAGGTAAGGGTGCCATAGGGTGTTCTCAAGGAACCTGACATAAACATACCCCTTGATGATGAGGAGGAGATACCCGAGGGTGCTGATAAACCCAAGGTAAGGGTGCCATAGGGTGTTCTCAAGAACCTGACATAAATATACCCCACCCTACAATAGGAATTTAGAATTTTTTTTATTTTTTTTTCTTCTATACTATGGCTAAAACATGACTAGGTATTTGTTTGTCATGTGGGACACATTTGTACTAAAAAGAACTCTTGCGAAATTCTCACATGCCTTGTGCTATATATGAGCCTTGGGCTTTGTGCTTTGGCAGTGATTAAGGACAGTGAGCTGTTAGTGTGATCCTATATACCACACACAATCCCAATATTGTGTTGTAATTAAATGAATTTTAGAGATTCAACTTCAATCCAATTTTTATATTTTGATTGTTTGTTTTTTTTAGAAAAAGAAGCCCAAGAAGGATCCAATGCTGATGAAGAAATCCAAGAATGACCCCAACGCTCCACAACCTACAAGAATACCCCTCCCAGAACTGTAAGTACCATTATCTTTATATTCATAGAACTAAACTTCTAGTGTGGACTTCAGGGTTTATCTTGCACAAACAAGGAGCTAAAAGTAGTAGTAGCAGCAGCAGCAGCAGCAGCAGCAGCTGAAGTACTGTTATAGCAGCAGCAGTCGCAGCAGCAGTCGCAGTCGCAGCAGCAGCAGTAGTAGTAGTAGTAGTAGTAGGAGTAGGAGTAGTAGCAGCAGCAGCAGCAGCAGCAGCAGTAGTAGTAGTAGTAGTAGTAGTAGTAGTAGTAGTAGTATCATTACTATTATTATTATTATTATTATTATTATTACTACTATTATTATTATCATTATTATTATCATTATTATTATTATTATCATCATTATTATTATTATTGTTATCTTTATCTGTATTTTAGGCGAGATGTTGATAAGCTTGAAAAGATCGGCCAGTGGCGAGAAGGGACCAAGCGCATTAAGATCACGAGTGAAAATCTTCCCTCTATCTGCTTCTACTCATTTCTCAACACATACAATAGGTAAGACACCTAATTACAGGGAAATGTTTAGAGGGCTCCTTAACCCTTCCAATGATATTTTTAGGCTACTTCCATCCAAAGCCCAAGGATGCAATTTTTTTTGAAAACCATCTAAACACTGTCATGTTGGTATTCATAAGAAAGCTCTCGCTGAGTACTCTCATATGGCTACCCATTTGCCAGGGTTTCAATCATTTTTCAGGTTTTTTGCATCATTTTGTGTAGACAAAATTCGCCACTAGCAGCATAGGGGTTAAGCTTTAGGAGTCTGGTCAGTAAATGGTACCAGTAGTCAGGGTCTTAGCCAGGATTTCGAAAGTGGGGCCGAAATAGGGCATCATGAAAACTTCTGGCGTCCAAAATTTAAGCAGACATTTACTTATGAATACAAGTTACATATAAATTATGTCTTAGAATAAATGGTCCCTTAACTTGTCCTGTTTAGTACAGTTACAACAATCTGATGAGCTCATTCAATATCAAACCTTTTTCTGCTGGTTGCTAATTTGGCCAATACAAAATGGTGCATAGAATCTTAAAAGAAAATGACTGAAACCCTGGCACATGGGTACTCATCTGAGGGTACTCAGCAAGAGCTATCCAATGAATACAAACATGACAGGGTTTAGATGGTTTTCAAAAATCTTTCTTCCTTGTGCTTTAGATGAAAGCAGCCTCAGCATTAGAAGGGTTAAACTGTTTAGCCGGCCCTCAAGGATGATGGATGAAGAAAAATGTTCCTGTCAAATAGAACTTAAACTTACTGAATTGGTATTTAAGTCTAGTTTTTTTTTCAAATGTCTCCAAAATGGATCATCATAATGTTTTTGGATACCAAGAAATACATTCTTCATTATTTTATTTTTAAAACGCTGGTATTTCATTGAAAAGGACAGAACTAATTGGTTATGATATAAATCGTTTGATTGCAGCACAACGTCTGTAGATATCAGTGAGGGCTCTAGTCTGCTAGGAGTGGGTTTCTGAATGAGATAAGATATGAATTGTGTTTGATTGTAGCTGTGTATATCAATGTGGACTCTAGTTTCCTTGAGCAGGTTTACGAATATAATGAATTGTTCTGAATGAGTGAAGTTATGAATTGTGTTTGATTATAGCAACACGTCTGTGGATATCATTGAGGACTCTAGTCTACTAGGAGCGGGTTTCAGAATGGGTTAAGTTATAAATTACATTTGATTTTAACTGTGTGTATCAATGTAGACTCTAGTCTAATAGGAGTTGGTTTCTGAATGGGTTAAGTTATAAATTACATTTGATTTTAACTGTGTGTATCAATGTAGACTCTAGTCTACTAGGAGCGGGTTTCAGAATGGATTATGTTATAAATTACATTTGATTTTAACTGTGTGTATCAATGTAGACTCTAGTCTAATAGGAGTTGGTTTCTGAATGGGTTAAGTTATAAATTACATTTGATTTTAACTGTGTGTATCAATGTAGACTCTTGTCTACTAGGAGCGGGTTTCTGAATTAGTGAAGTTATGAATTGTGTTTGATTTCAGCACAACGTCTGTGGATATCAGTGAGGACTCTAGTCTACTAGGAGTGGGTTTCTGAATTAGTGAAGTTATGAATTTTGTCTGATTTCAGCACCACATCTGTAAATATCAGTGAGGACTCTAGTCTACTAGGAGTGGGTTTCTGAATTAGTGAAGTTATGAATTTTGTCTGATTTCAGCACAACATCTGTGGATATCAGTGAGGACTCTAGTCTACTAGGAGTGGGTTTCTGAATTAGTGAAGTTATGAGTTTTGTCTGATTGCAGCACAACATCTGTGGATATCAGTGAGGACTCTAGTCTACTAGGAGCGGGTTTTGCCGACTCTAAAGTACGGGTATGGAGCCTGACGCCTCAGAAACTTCGCTCCGTAAAATCAGCCGTAGATCTCACACAGATAGACAAGGAAGCGGGTAAGGTCACACTTAATACTGTATAAGTACTACGGTTTTTATTTGGAGTGCTAAAAAATTCGCTTTACAGCCCTGCTGGAGTGTACTTGTGCTACTTTAAATTCACGCATTGAAGCACTCAAACAAAGCAGATTCAAAGCAGGATATTTATTTGAAGGATGTTATTTTGGCGCTATCATTGGCAGCGCGAAAATAGTTTAAAATAAATGCCTGTAAAAAATACCATTTATACAGTATACATGTACAGGGATTCTTATACTATGGTTGTGTAGGGGCACCTTCTTTACTAGCTCATGCCAGGGGCCCGTTACGTGCCTGTAACAGGCCTGTACATGACCGGCCTGTTTTAGCCCTTATGCTGCTGGTGGCCAAGTTGCCAAATACAAAATAATGCAAAAACCGTGAAAAATCACAGAAACCCTGGCATATGGGTACTCATCTTACTTTAATCTTTTAACAATGCCTTAACAGGCCCGTTACATACCCGTAAAGATGAGGCCATACAGGCCCGTTAACTTTTACCTGTGTAGGATTCGTAATGTGAAAGCTTTAAAGGTGCGCCAGGGACTTAGCCAGGACCCGTCCTACCTGTCTTTTGGACAGGTAGTTTCCTAAAAACCTCCTGTTTGGACAAGCAAAATTTTCTATGATGATTTTTCAATTTTGACTTTCTAGGTGTAATAACCAAATATTTTCCTAACAAACCCTCTTCTAGGATATAGTTGAAGTATAAATTGCCCTTTTTAACACACTAGGCTATTAATCGTAGCTGGCATAAGGGTTTGAAGTAGATTAGTAGCTAAATCTGGATGGGCAGAAATTTTTTAATTGCTGTTTTGGACAGGCATTTTTGAAATCCTGGCTACGACCCTGCTGTTACGTGCCTGTACCAGGCCTGTACATGACCGGCCTGTTTTAGCCCTTATGCTGCTGGTGGCTAAGTTGGCAAATACAAAATAATGCAAAAATCACAGAAACCCTAGCATATGGGTACTCATCTTACGTTAATCTTTTAACAATTGATGCCTTAACAGGCCCGTTTACATACCCGTAAAGATGAGCCCATACAGGCCCGTTAACTTATACCTGTGTAGGATTTGTAACGTGAAAGCTTTAGCCCTTATGCTGCTGGTGGCTAATTTGGCCAACACAAAATCATGCAAAAAAGCTGAATATTGACTGAAACCCTGGCATATGGGTACTCATATGAGAGTACTCAATGAGAGCTTTCTAATGAATACCAACATGATAGGGTTTCGATGATTTTCAAAAATCTTTGCATCGTTGTGCTTTGGACGCAAGTAGCCTCAGCATTGGAAGGGTTAAAGATGCCCTTGGCCAAGGCTATAGTGGTGTTTGTATATTCTAGATGATGTCCTGGAGAGAATGATGGACGATAGATCAGCCGCAGACTCAAGATGTCTACGAGGGCACTCAGGACCCGTATACGCGACGAGTTTCAGCCCTGATAGAAATTATATTGTCTCTTGCTCAGAGGATGGCACGGGTAAGAATACTGCTTTTCTATATCAAATATAAGAGTTTAAGCCTTGTTATCATTTCTAAAGTTAGAGTTTCAAATTTATTTTGTATTTAAAAATATAGTCTATTAATTTTGATTCATTTTACTATGAAGTTGTACCCACATACCGTATTACCCCGCATACAACACGCACTTTTATACTCTGCAGAACCTACGTTAAGGAGGGGTTGCGTGTTATCAATGGGTACATAAACCAGAACACTTTTACAGCGATTCTATAGACGTGTGGGGCATGGTCGAAAATACTTTGGTGGGTTCCTATTGTCTATTGGCCTGTCACCATGACGACGTTATGATGATTGCCATTCTGATACCCTGGACGTACCAGATCATGTTTGAAAATAGACTTTTCCCGTACTGTTAATTGGTATCACTTGCACAGTGACTCTGAGCACTATAAACACAGTACGATTTAAGCCTATAATTATCTGAGTCAACGCGGGTTACGGTACTGGGGTCAAGATTCCCACTCCCCAACTCCGCCTGCGTGTTATAAACAGGGCATTGTGTTTTACATATGGGAAAGGGACTTGGGGAGGGGGTGCGTATTATCTATGGGGTGCGTGTTGTATGCGGGGTAATACGGTACTGTAAAACCCATTATTATCGCGCTCCTTTTAATTTCACGTATTTCGCGCTAGGTGATGATAACGCGTATATTACTGGCGCTGATATACGTTCAAAATAGCATAACATTGCCTCATCTAGCAGTGATACAGTTGATGCGCGTAATTAAATGACCGCGATCAGATTAAGACGGCAGTTGCCTGAATAAAAAGGGGCGTGTTTATAAAGGGTTTTACAGTATTAGGACAGTCAATGACATTATTTGATACCCTGGATCATAAACGTATGGTCATATACTGTATACTGTGTTAATTTTGTGCATGTATAATATAAGTCCAAAGACAACACTTATAAAAAGAATCAGACTCGGACTTAGAATCGCCAAGAAAACAGTAAGATATTGCCAAGACTGTCATACCTACATGTGAGTTTTTTCTCCTTCAGTTCGGTTATGGAGTATGCAGACATGGAGTAATCTAGTCACCTATAAAGGACACATCTTTCCAGTATGGGACGTAAAGTTTGGGTAAGCATTGTAGGGAGTGCCACCTTGAAAACTTTCACAATACGATAGAATATCAATACAGGCAACTCTGCTTAATCTGGACATGTGTAATCTGGATTTTCGTCTAAACCGGACAGACTGAAAGGCCCCAGTCCCTTCCTATACATATAATTCATATATGCATAATTTGGATTTTGCCTAATCTGGACAGAATTTTAGGGTCCACATCAGTCCGGATTAAGCAGAGTTGCCTGTATTTCCATAACAATACGATACCTCAAGGATATTTCTAATGATACTGCCTTCCTCTCTAAGACCTAATTTTGTTGAATTTAGCACGGTCCGCTTTGGAAATTCTGCTAATATATAGCGACCTTCCTTCATGCGGGATGCGGGGACGTCCAGGTGGCAATTAACCCTTCCAATGCTGAGGCTACTTTCATCCAAAGTACAATGACGCAATCTTTTTCGAAAACCATCTAAACCCTGTCATGTTGGTATTCATTGGAAAGCTCTCGCTGAGTACTGTCAGATGAGTACCCATGTGACAGGGTTTCAGTCATTTTTCAGCTTTTTTGCATCATTTTGTATTGGCCAAATTAGCCACTAGCAGCGTAAGGGTTAAGTCAGTTTTATAAATATTTCAAATATAAAATGATACTATACTTAACTTTTTAGATATGATCATTTTCCCCATTCGACACCGGTATTTTGAATTAAATGAAGTACCGGTACCTAATCCTAAAGAGCTGCCACCTTGTTAGTTTCACCACACAAAGGGGATGAGTTTATTTGTTTGGAGAAATTTTGGTTATTGCCCATAGAAAAAATCAAAATTTACAATTAATTACAGAAAAGTTTGCCTGTCCTAAAAGGAGGTTTTCAGGAAACTACCTCTGTCCAAAACACCGGCCGGATGGGTCCTAGCTAAGTCCCCTTGTTGAATATGTATATATATGCGATTGATGTTTATTTTAGACCTCATGGTCATATTTATATATGTGATATTGTTGTTTATTTCAGACCTCATGGTCATATTTATATATGTGCGATTGTTATTTATTTCAGACCTCATGGTCATATTTATATATGTGATATTGTTATTTATTTCAGACTTCATGGTCATATTTATATATGTGATATTGTTGTTTATTTCAGACCTCATGGTCATTATTTTATCTCTGGTGGACATGACAGAACAGCACGACTCTGGGCCATGGACCACTATCAACCCTTACGGATATTCTCTGGACATTTATCTGATGTCGATGTAAGTAATTCCATCTACTGTAGGCCAGCAGGGTCTTAGCTAGGGCTGGGCTCGATAGGCACGGCATCGATGGATCGGCAAAGTCGTAAGATCGATGTTCAACATGAGAGGACATCTATTGCCGAACTCGATACGGCCCCCCCTACCTCCATTGTTTTCCCTACCCCCAAAATACTAAAGAGCCTACCCTATTCTTTAAAAAGACCGCGGCGCTGAGTCGGCCACAGAAGGCCGCCATTGAAACTGCAAATACGATAGATACTATCACGCGCGTTAGTACTTGGAAAAGTGTGGAGAGGGCCACGCAATGTATTTTACATGGTGCTGGTCCGGCCCCCACCAAACTTTTCCAAGCACTACCGCGCGCGACAGAATCGAATCGAGAAAATCGACATCGAGAAAAATTAGGCAATTAATCGGATCGTTAAAAAATGGCTGATGAGCACAGCCCTAGTCTTAGCCAGGATTTGGAAATTGGGTGCCCGAAAATACTAATCGTTCAACTTTTGGGCATCCTATTTTTCAATGGAGACCCCAACATACTCAGATTACAAAGAAAGTTCACAAAATATTTGACTCACAATGGTTAACCCTTATGCTGCTGGTGCCCAATTTGGCCAATACACAATGACGCAAAATACCTGTTAAATGACTGAAACCCTAGCATATGGGTACTCATATGAGAGTACTCGGCGAGAGCTTTCAAATGAATACCAACATGACAGGATTTAGATGGTTTTCAGAAGTTTTTGCATCCTTGTCCTTTGGAGGAAAGTAGCCTCAGCATTGAGAGGGTTAAAATCTCACATCACTGCATTTATATCGTAAATCAAGAAGATCGCTTCTTAAACATTACCTGGGCCATGGACCAATCAGATTGTTTCTTATTTCAGACTGTGCAGTATCATCCGAATGGTAACTACATAGCCACAGGCTCCAGTGACCGCACAGTGAGATTATGGGATGTCCTCAGCGGGAAATGTGTTAGAATAATGACTGGGCATAAGGTAAATATTAAAGCCGTAATGACTGTTCAGCAGGGCATCATTTTTTATTGTTCACTGGTAACCCATTCACACTCAGAGTTCCCCAGTAAAGTGTCATCTGCTATTTTCATACTTTTGAAAATAACTTGGAAACAAAGCAAATTCTCACGAAATATTTGAAGGAGAGTTATTGGTAATATTCTGATAAACATTTCTCCTTCAAATATTTTTGATAAAAACGCTTTTTGTGAGGAAAATATCAACAAAATAGTCAGGCCTGTTTTGGCTGCTCAGAGTGCCAATGGGTTAAAATAAATGTCTTAAGATAAAGTGTCATGTGTCACTGTCAAAGCATGTCAGTGCCTGAGCGATAATTTTGATGAAGGGCATTGTTGTGAAATTTAATGCCCTGTGGTATTATGGGGATTTAATGACTGATCACATGGTACAAAACCTGTGCTGATTGGATAAGCCAGAGGAAGCAATAATAATTATCTTTATTGACTATAAACATGATTATTAGAGGTACATTGATAAAGAAAGCATGAGTATAACAGAAAGTATATCAGCTTCACATATAGCAGTGCGTACACTCAAACATTTAGACAAAAGGTTAAAATCAAACACATGAACTAAATATTTAGACAAAAAGTGATAAGTAAAAAAGAGTGAATTTTAAGCGTCGTATACCAATATCGGACATCTAGCTACAAAGTTCATTTCAGTTGCTAAACAATGACAGATTGAAATTCTTATAAATCTCGAAATAAATGAAGGCGAGTTAGAATCTAAAAATATATATATATATATTTAAGATTTGACTCAAACAACGTAATGACTCTGTGCCCAAAAAGAAATCAACATGAGCAAGATGGTCAAATAAACGAGGTTGCCATTAGCCCTTAAAATAGACGAAATGCAACTGCACCGTGAAAATTTTTGAAGGTGCCAATCCCCGCAATAAGGACATTCGGTGGTTTTGGATTTTATATAACCTTCTTTTTCTCTCTTGCAGAGCTCTATTAGTTCCCTAGTTTTCTCACCAGATGGCAGGTATTTAGCATCAGCAGGTAAGGAAAATTACTTAAATCATTTAACCCAATAATGCTTAAGAGTTCCACAAGGAATTGTTGGCTGGATCTGTAATACTGTAAATACTGTAATATGGCGTGAACATTATATAGCGCAATTACGGTTCTGCCGTGGATAGCGTGATCTAAGTATAGCGGTGAACGGGAACAGCAGCAGCAAGTGCAATCAAAAATTTAATAAAGACTGGGATTTTACAATAGCGCATATGTGCAGAGCGCTATTTTCGCTATCTTTTTGTTCCCGCTATACTTAAGTGAATTACAGTACTTTTGACAATATCTTTGGAATTGAAAATAGTTTTACAAAATATTTGATGAGAGAGGTGCGGGGAGTTGGTCAGGGACTGGACTATGAGACACAACTTTGTTACCATCTTAACCCTTATGCTGCTGGTGCCTAATTTGGCCAATACACAATGATGCAAAAAACCTGTTAAATGACTGAAACCCTAGCATATGGGTACTCATATGAGAGTACTCAGCGAGAGCTTTCAAATGAATACCAACATGACAGGATTTAGATGGTTTTCAGAAGTTTTTGCATCCTTGTCCTTTGGATGAAAGTAGCCTCAGCTAAGCACTCAATAATCAACAATGTTAAACCTACAAGTGAACTCATAGTTATCTTCACCCAAGTTTTCCCAAATTCACAGCAACACAATATTACTGAGTAGCAATTTCAAGAAAATATTTATTGTTTCTCGGTTCATTTCAGGTGGCGATAAGAACATTCTATTATGGGACATCGCCAATGGCAACATGGTAGGCCAATTGAAGGGCCACACGGACGCGGTCTATTCGCTGGCGTTCAGCAGGGATGGAGCGGTACTCTCTTCAGGTAAGGAACCACAGTTTTGGAAATAGAAGTTCTATCCATTAGAAAATAGGAGTTGCTTGGCTAATTTGGCCAATATAAAATGATGCAAAAAACATGAAAGAAATGATGGAAACTCTTACATTAGTAGCCTCACCTTTGGAAAGGTTAAGGCTACGCATAGTTGACTTATGTCACTGTTTCTAGGTGCATTTCATGATAGGGATGTACCTAGTTATTTCATTAGTATTGTATCATACTGTATACAGGTGAACTTGGATATGACGGACGATATGCTTGGTCCCAGTCCGATGCATATCAAGTATTCGTCATATGTATACGACGGATTTTGCATATGACGGACCAATTTTCCTGGTCCCATTGAGTCTGTCATATCCAAGTTCACCTGTATTGTGTAAATGTTGCGACAGTTAAATTAATGCATACATTGCGCACCCCTGGAGTCCGCATTATTTTAACTGTGCACCATTATTTGGACATCTGATCCCTATGCTAGTATCGTACAACACGCTGGCAGGATAGCTTGTCATTCAACACCCGTATGAAAAAATTTAACTGTGCATTAAAGGCGGCAGCCTGTACATTTCTTTAAATGCTGTAGAATAGGAGACTAATCGGAGTGGTTTATTCTGACAAACATTTGCAAGTGGGGTCAGTTTGGTATAACGAAAGTCAGATGTATTATTCCTGTCTTTAAAATATTAACCTTCAATATTCGGAATAAGAAATCTGGGAAAAATCCAATTTGGTTAATTTGCATTTCGGATTAATTTCCTATTCTACAGTCGATAAAATTAAAATGGTATACAGTATTGTCTTGTTCCATATCAAAGTAGGCCACATTCGGACTACTTCATCCGTTTCTCTTCCTAAGTTGTTTGTTATTTTCCTTCTCCATTTACTTGAATGTACATGTTAAACATGAATGTCTTTTTCTCTGCAGGGGGTCTGGACAACGTCGTGAAATTATGGGATGTTAATAGGATCTTTGATGAGCAAGATAGTGAAGGAGTGGTCAACGTCCCTGCTACCATGTGAGTATAGGGATCAGGGTCCTAGTAGGGCTGTCATCGATACCACTGGGTCAAAAAACACCCCATGCGCAAACTGTGACCGTTCCTTATGAGCTCATAGCTGATTTTCATTAAATTTGACTTGGATTTGCAGGATCGAATCGAAGTAGTGTATCTTGATTATCAAATCGCTCAATATTTCTTATCAATGACAACCCTAGGTCTTAGCCGGGCTTTGGAAACTGTGTGCCAAAAATTGGCAATTGTAAAATCTTTTGCGTCCTACTTTTCAAAGGAGACCTCAATATACTCTGATTACAACAATGAATAGGTATTTGATTATTGAAATAAAGCATAATATCCTCATACAATGGGATGGGAATTATATTGAGGTGGAAAAACTTCAATTATATGCTTAAGATTGATATTTTAGGAAATGACTCACAGAAATACTTGAGTGTCTTGAGGGATGGTTTTTGAGGGTTTGGGTGTCCACAAAACACACCAACGCCCTCCTGGTTAAGACTATGATAAGGATCACCAAACCAACTCCCTCTGGAGTGAACACTTGGTATAACAACCTTAGGATTAGATAGAGGTACTGGTACTGGTATTATTTCAAAAAGAACTATATACACAGTTTCATTCCATCAGAGGTTTAGACTTGATTTTTCGAATACAGGACATCAGGACCAGTAATATTTGTAGATTACTGGTCCTTCAATTTTTTTACCGGTCCTACATTTGTATGTATAAATACATATATAAATAAAGCATATTTAAAGCAATTTTTTAGACTGTTATTTCAAATGATTTCCATGCTCCCACCAAAAACTCCGCGCCAAATGTACCTATGCAAAAAGTACAATATACATTTCATTCAAATGAATGAGGACTTTCAGGCACATTGGCACACAAAGGCCATTTAGTGCCATTTGCATTCAAATAGTGTCAGACATTTTCTCCCATTTTCAGAATATTTGAAAATATGTTGTGTTATTTTTTTCCATCAAATATGAAAGTGTTAAAAATGATTATAACATCATTTAAAGGTTAATTCAATACTTGTAAATGCATGCTAACTTGGTGTTCAAATATTTTAAAGAAACATTTTGGCTTAATCCATGTAAAACAATTTTCTGTAGTTTGACAGTCAAGTACCACTGCCACAAATAGCTGACCTCTCCTCACAGGTGTTGTGATCAAGTAGACAACATGTGGACCAACGCACTTCCTGTAGCTCTAGCAGTTATTTATAAGCACCCGGTTCCCACACTGGCACCCAGTGGGGTTCCCGTGGAGACCCAATGTAGGTCAATCAAATGTTCACAGCAGTGCGTGATTGCTTCGCTCGCTCCCACTGGAAATTTAAGTGGCAAGTCAAGTGCCACCCACTTGAGTTATCGGACATTTTGGGCAGATGAAAAGAATAAATTATAGGACCGGCCTTTCTTTTACCTGGCATTGTCCGAGGACCGGCGTTTAAGCTAGAACTCTGATTCCATAAAGGTAATTTTAATGATACTAACCACAGTGGAGTTATCGTTTATTAGGGATTTGCCAGGATCCTAAACATGATTTTAAAGATTTATATTAAGGTGATAATGCAATAAAGTACCGAAAAAATACTGTACTGTTTCACTGGTACCGTACCAGTACTCTACCGTTACATTCTTAGAGGCATCTATCCACACACAACCTAAGAATATGATTAGGCCTAAAAAAATTGTTGTTTGTTTCCTGTAACGGTTCAAAAAAAAATAGGGTAGATAGGTCTGTAAAAAAAAAATTTTGCATTATTTTTTTGGTCAAAAATGTGTGTTTTATGCAATGCCATGTTTTTCGTTGATTTGGAGTTGGGAGGGCGAAAAAAAACTTTAGGGTAGGGATTTTTTTGAATAAAAACTTGTTAGGGTAGGGTTACAGGAAACAAACAACTTTTTTTAGGCCTTAGCAAAAAGAGTACTAAAAATGAAAAAATATTGGATTCTTTAACTCTACTAGATTGAACACCTTTAAAGTTGAAACTCTCCAACAGTTGAAGACTTTCTGCAGGCCTTCAAAATCCTGGTTTCTAATGGTGAAGTAAATATTAGAACCTCCTTAAATCTTCTGCTGCTGGTGGCCAATTTTGGCGATACAAAACTGATGCAAAAATGCAGAGAAATGACTGAAACCCAGGCATATGTGTACTTATCTAAGAGCTACCTAATGAATATCAACGTTAGGGATTCGATGGTTTTCAGAAATCTTTGCGTCCTTGTGCTTCAAACAAAAGTAGCCTTTGCATTGGAAGGGCAGGGCCCGACGTTAACTTTTGCGGCGACTTGCCCAGTAGGGCAAGTGAGATTCAACTTTCACTTGCCCCACAAAAACCTTCACCTGCGCTTGAACAGTCTTATGTTTTATAATGTTTCATTTAAAACCAAATAGAACATGGTGCTGGCATGTTAAAGCATATTTTCTAGGACAAGCTTGGATTCCAGACCACAAAACTTGCACACATTCTCAAAAGTAAACCTGAAATATACACAGCGTACTTGCCCAGTGGGGCAAGCTAGATACAGTTTTCACTTGCCCTACAGCTATAATTTACAAATTCTACTTGCCCGGGGCAACGGGGCAAGCACCAATGTCGAGCCCTGAAGGTTCGAGTCTATTCTATTTAATCTTTTGCCTGCTGGTGATTTAATCAGGTTCCTTTGCAAGTGATCTGCAGGAAACTCAACAGTACCCTGCCAACCCAGGTAGTCAGACGGGGCAAGTTGGACCCAAGATCAGACAGTCCTACCAGGCGTCCAGGTTGCCTGGCCAATTTGATAGCATTTACCTTGTTTTATCTTGACATAGTGAGATTAAAAAAAAAATTCATTCTTTAAACATTTTTCTCACCCAATTTATTTCTGTCTGTACCCTTTATGACTTTTCAAGATTTCTGTCAACTATATTGCTATTCAAAAGATCCTGTTATGAATTCAATTAACGAACCTCTCAATTTCCATTCTAATGATAGATAGTCAAGCGGGGCAAGTTGAGGACTTGTTCAGCTTGCCTGAAATGCCGTTTTTGTCATGATTAGATAGTCATGGCTATAGGGCAGGGTCTTAGCCACCTATGCGTCCAGCGTGTCATATGGACACCCAGAACACTGTTTTTTGACAGTTTGGACACCCAAAAGTTTAGGTCAGAATTTGCTTCAATGATGACTATTCCTAGAAGATACTCAATATAGTGCATGTAATGTCACACCTACAATACTAACAAAGCAGTTACTGGCCTAAAAAGCAAAATCTGTAGATATATAAGGTCCATTTCATTAGTAGCGTGAACTTCGTACCACACTTTGGACACCCAAAAGTCTATGAAACCTCTGTTTGGACACCCTGTTTCAAAATCCTGGCTAAGACCATGTATGGGGCTATCTGTTATGTTGAGCCCTGCCATGTTGATGAAAGTCAGAATGTGTAATAATCCTGTAATAACATTGTTTTTTTCTTCCGTTACAGAAACAGCGATGCAGAGCACTGCATAGGCAGCTTTTCCACCAAGCAGACACCAGTTCTCTGCACTCACTTCACACGAAGAAATCTTCTGATAGCATCTGGGAGTTACAGCCATTGAAAATCAGAGCAGAATTGAGTCGGGATCAAAAAGTCAGAGAAACGATAGGAGAAAGAGAGTTACCTAAGATTAGCCAATCCTAGCATTTCAATGAGAAGAAACATGACCAGCCTTTGCATATAAGAATTGGACTATAGTTTATCATAGCTTTTACTGCTCTATCAAGACTAAATGCATATGTAAGGGTGTGTGTGTGTATATATATAAATATATAAAATAATATATATGTATATATATATATATATATATATATACACTCATACATACATACATACATACAAATCAAGATATGTGATATACAATATAGAAAATGTTTTTGTTGTGGTATAAGCTTTAATATTGAAAATATTGTTAACCTAAGTAGACTTTAATGGGAAACATACAGTGCAAAACATTGAACTAGTCAGGAAATGAAGACCTGGTCATGTAGATGGTTAGTCTCCGAAGGAGGCTGGTCATGGGATACGGTTAATGGCGTCGGCACCACTTTCTAAACTCATTCATCATGTAAAAATATCATGTCATTTTTCTACACCAGAAAGTAGTTTGTATATAAGGAGGAGAAAGAATAAAAGCGATCAAAATGTAAAATATTTATTGTCGTCAATATTTTTTTACAAACACCATCAGTTTTATCAATGGTCTATCTTCCCCCCCCCCCCCCCCTCATATCTCTTCCAAAAAAGAACTTCAACTCTCAACATCTATCAATGATGAAGCCATCCTTCCTATAGGTATTTGAAAAGTATAGGATCATCAAAATACAGGATAATGTAATTGCTGTTAAAATTCTTTCGTTGCTCAAATTTAGTATGGCTAGTCAAAATAGATAATAGATGACCCATTTAAGGACTCAAGATGGCTGTAGATTCAGTAGATTTATGAATATAAATAAGTGGACCTGTTGTCAACACAATCAAAGGGGTGAAGGTATTCAGTTTATAGTCTTGTATCCACCGAAGCGCTCACACAACCTTCCTCCCCTAGCAGGCATGTACACACGGAAACCATTTCAATCCCCCGGGGGATAATCCAGAGCAACTGGCAGCATATAGCGCACATGCTCTAAGCACTGCCTTATTTATGCTAGGTACCCATTTTGCAGCTGGGTAGACTAAAGCAATATGGAATAAACTGTCTTGCCCAAGGACAGACAAAAGTGCCCCATCCGGGA
Source organism: Maea johnstoni (assembly GCA_963942565.1). NCBI lineage: Eukaryota > Metazoa > Annelida > Polychaeta > Spionida > Magelonidae > Maea > Maea johnstoni. Next base: position 30,783,559 of record OZ012699.1, read on the forward strand.
ATCGAACCAGCGACCCTCTGATTACTAGTCCGACACCTAACCAACTGAGCTACTTTATCTCCACATGGGGTAGAAAAGAATTTCCTAATTATGTATCTATAATTCAAAACCACCAACATGCTCCTGTATAGTCAGCTGTGCCCAAGGATACACCCAAGTTTTCCACCCCAAAAGACTCTCATCTGTTGTCAAAATTTCTCCTCCATGAAGAATGATAGGTATACCATGTGTCCTGAAAATATAAACAACAATAAATTTAGTGAGACTTTAAACCTATAGAGCAACAAACCACCAATGAATGAACTACTTAGTTGAAATATTACTGGTGGGAGAATATATTTATGAAAAATATTGACCACACACACACAACTTATAACAATTCATTTCTGTAACACCCCTCAAGTATGCATTTGTTGCAATAATGGTACAGTCCAAGGTCCTCCAGCAAAGGGGTTTTGATACAAAATGACCCAAAATGACCTTGAAAATATATCAAAAGTTCCTTAAATCTAATCATTTCACGAGGAATGCCATAAGAAAGAATCTCTGAATACATGTATTTCAAAAGATATTATAGAACGGTTTTTGAGATACCTAGCGGACAAGCATGTATGTTCCATGTGAAACAGATGGGGTAAAATATTTTAGGATTAGCTATGTGTAACTTACCCTCTATGATTTTGATGAGATCTTTATTCTTGCTGCTCCATAGTTTCTGTAACCTAGCAACCGTGTCTGTCTGTTCGTACCTTAGACTCTGCAGTGCATACTGCATTCTATGATATATTGAAACAGTCAAGGAATACACATCACCGTACATACATTTAAAATTTGGAATACATCTCTTATATTACCCAATGTACACATTAAATCAAATCTCTTAACCCCTCCAATGCTGAAGCTACCTTCGTCCAAAGCACAAGGACGCAAATATTTTTGAAAACCATCTATCCCTGTCATGTTGGTTTTCTTTGGATATCTCTCGTTTAAATTTAAATGAAGTCAGGAAATTACTCACTGAGGATACTACAAAGAAAGTAATGCAACAACCTAGTTACATCCCGAATTGATTACTGTAATGCCCTTCTATCAAGTATACAACAACACAAAATGGCATAACTGCGAAGGCTCCAAAATCATGCTGCCAGAATAGTCACTACATTACATTACTCCAGTGCTGGAACATCTGCACTGGCTACCTGTGAAATTCAGGATTGATTTTAAGATCTTACTCATGGTTAGGGCTGTACACCGGTACCCGGTACCAGCACCGTTAAGAATACCGTCTCGCAAAATTCCGGTGCATACTCGTTTCAATTTTTAACGGTATGCTTATCGGTATTTTGCAAAACTCAAACAACTGTCAAACCTCCAATACTACAAAATAATTCAGTAAGAAGTTGTACTTACACATGCCAAACTTGTCAACTTGGAAGGTACGATATAGCGGTGAAGCTAGTACTAGGATTTATATCAGGAACTATGCTGAGTGTGTACTTAGCGTAGTTCAACTTCAAGATACCGATTGCAGTACCGATAAAATACCGTATCGTTTCGACGGTACCGGTTATGGTACCGTACCGCTTCACCCTTAGCGGTATGCAGCCCTACTCATGGTGTTCAAGGCTTTAAATGGATTGACTCCTGAATACATATTTGAGCTCTTAGCCATATACGAACCCTCAGATCAGGTGGTAAGGACTTACTAGTTAGGCCCAAAACTAGACTGGCCAAGATGGGAGATCAAGTCTAATCAAAACAATGCGCCATGCCTTTGGAATCAGGTGCCATCCCAAGTCAAAGCTTCTCCATCAGTTCAGACTTTACAAAAGAACTTTGAAACACATTTGTTCTGGAAGGCTTTCCACTGAGAACTTTTAACAGTCTTAACTCTAGTCCTGCCAGACCCCTTGCTGGCTCTATATGCCCCTGAAACTAGCACATTCAACAGAATGCCTGGTGGTTAAGTACCTTATAATTCAATGACACCATACTCTAACAAAACTTGGGGCTATCCCCGCATGTCTGGTATCAAAATAAAGCTGGAAGAGGGGGCTTTCAAAATAGACTAGTGGCACATAGATTGTGGGGGGGGGGGGGGGGGGGGGGAAGAGGGTAATTTAGACTGGTAGGCCAGTCTTTTCTAGCGTTTCTGTGGGAGGTCAGGATAAAGTCAGACCTGGCAGCTGAGCCCCAGATCTTACGGTCCGACTTTATCCAGACCTGGCAGGAGCAGAGTTAACAAACATTTTTTTAACCACTCTTGCAACAAGTCATTTTTTTCCTATGACTTTTCAGCACTTATGAACATTTTGATGGAAATTTCGTTTTATAAGTGACAATTTTATTATCATATAGTGGCAGCATGTGCCCTTTATGTAACCAGACATTGTTTTGTCTTAAAATGTATGTTTCATACCGTCTAGGACTTTGGATTAAATGCATTTTTATGGTAAGGATATTGTTGTTGAAATAATCTGCTGATGTCTTGTAACCATTCCAGCATGTCCGCAATGGACGGCCATGTTGACGACCTTTCTGTGACCTTGATAATAGGTAGTTCTTCTTTGTGCCGGCGATAGACGACCATACTGTTTTTGTTAGATTTGTGGACCTTATTAACAATCTGTTCCAACGTCTCTCTACAAGGAAAATGTATAACTATGAAGAGTAAAATCTAGATAATAATCAAAGATGAAAATAAAGGAGGCCAGGATCTTGGAGCAATAGACTGTTGTGAGCTAGATATATTGCATTAACATATTAACCTTGAAAATCTTTTGAAAAAAGATGGGGAATTATGATTGAATATTATGAAGATGAATAGACAAGGACTCTTACTTCTTCTGATACAGGTGAACTTGGATATGACGGACTCAATGAGACCAGGAAAATTGGTCCGTCATATGCAAAATCCGTCGTATACATATGACGAATACTTGATATGCCCCAGACTGGGACCAAGCATATCGTCCGTCATATGCAAAAATCCGTCGTACAGTGGTCCGTCATATCCAAGTTCACCTGTATACTGTTTATTGACCTGGACACGTGACATAATATTTTGATATCATTTTTCACAAACAATGACGAGTATGGTTACGCACTCTTGTAACAATGTTGGTTTTATATGTCATTGGAAATGTGATAACATGGAAAAATTTTGTATACTGTTAGATAATTGTGCAGCATAGCCCTGATGCTCGGCGAGCAGGAAAATAAACAAAAAAGGCCTGTTCCTTTTTTAGGCTTCCAAAAATTAAAAAAAAAAGAAAAAACAAACAAAAAAAAACATATCAACCTTACTGAGTCCATATTGCACTACTGTAGAATAGGAAATTAATCTGAGTGGTTTTACTGCCAAATTTTCCGAGTGGGGTCAGTTCGGCATAATGAAAGTCGGAAATATTGTACCATGTACATTTACAGTATTATTCCTGTCATTAGAATATTAGCCTTCAATATTGGCTTTTCGGAATAAAAAATATCAGAAAATCCAAAATCACAAATTTGGTTAATTTGCACCTCGAATTTAATTTCCTATAGATACAGCAAAATAAAGTTGGTTTTGTTCATACAATAAACTTTATGAAATCCAAATGGATTCCCTTCCCTAATTATCTGTTAGGCCCCAAAAAGTTGTTTTGTTTCCTATAACCTGACCCTAGCTTTTTTCTACCCTTCCAACTCCCAATAAACATAAAACATGCATGAAACACACAATCTTTGAAAAAAGATAATCAAATTTTTTTACCTAGGGCCTACCAACGCTTTTTTTGGACAATAACAGAAAACTAATAATTTTTCTTATAGGCCTTAGTTCATCTATAACAATTTTGAACAGCAATGTACTCACAGTGTTTGAAGAAGAGTGTGTGTTTGAGCCTCTAAAGCCATGACCAACTTTGTACAGAGTCTTCCATGTAGGTCTGGAAACTCCCCCAGTACAGCGCCATCTACTGTGACATTTTGACAACACTGGAGTTGCTCGGCAAGGTTGCACAGTGACGTCACCTCTGGTTGAGATGTTAGTACGGAATCCTGCCACAAGGCGGCACTCTGATCCATGACCTTGAATGATTTCTGTAGCTGTTTATAAACCGCATTTTCAGCGGGCTGCATTTTGGTGTCACTGTATATACTTATTTGCCTGTGGATAAAAATCAGCCTTCTGAAACGAGAATTAGAGTAATTCTTAATGATTGATAATGTACATCAATGCACAGCTATTATCACTGTCTAACACAGTTGGACTTAAAGATACACCTTTTTTGCGTTCTCGATGGAAATAATAAATAAATTCTGTTTACCCGATTCTTCCAATTAACCACACGGTGCAGGTAGAGGTTGAGAAAATTTTCTGTACAAGGGGTGTTCGCATACACCCCAATAATTGCCGATCGTAGTGTATTGGCCATTATTGCACCTTAGCGCTCTCGCTATTCAGCTTGCTTAGACGCTTGCCGCTACAATCCCGCATGTAATAAGATTGTTGATTAGTCAATAGTACAATCAAGCGGCGAATATGAACAGTGAGAGCGCGAAGGAACTGCTAAAATAGTGGAATTTAGCGCTGGTTTGCAGACAAGGCAGGGGGAAAGGTGACTTGTAATGTGACTTGGCCAGATTTGACTAGGGCTCCCGCGATACACTCGTATACTCGCTGCACCGCGGATTGCAGCGATACGAATTGTATTCGAATATACGCATTTGTATATTCGAATACTGACGAATATACATAAAAATGAAAAGCCCTACCTGTTTGCGGCCATAGAAGTTGAGGAAATCACTTCAAATCAGCAGTGCTGAGTGCGCTGAGTTTTGAAGTGCCTCCATTTTACGTTGTGGGCGCACGATTACTATTGCCGGTGGGCGCACGATTTCTTATACCGGTTGAGCTTGGGGACCATTCCTGTCCTTAAAAGGTAAAACGGCGCTCTGGTTTTCAGATCGTTTGCTGGCATTCTACGAATTTTAGTATTCGTATTTGTGACCCTATATTCGTGAATATATTCGTATTCACCACCTACTGTATTCGTGAGAGCCCTAGATTTGACACAGAGTAATGTCCAAGATGCTCACCTTTATAACTTAAGTTTTTCAGGTCAGACATTCACCATAGTAAAATGGCAAGTCCTGTTGAGTTTCCTTGAGTAGAATTTGTGGGAAGCCTGGCGATCCTAACACTAGGAAATGGAGAAAATAGGATTAATCAGAACTCAATTGCTGGTATAAATGCTGCACTGGATAAGGTAGAAAGGTGTGTTATTTGATATCATCTCTGTAATTCTCATAACATTACTACAAAATAAAAACACCAGCTACACATATTATTCAAGCTGCCTTCTGAATGATTGTTTTGTAAATAAAAGTTGTATGTTTATCTATGAAATATGTAGTCAAGGCCCGCGGATGATGATGAAGTCGCCTGGGTGGTAGGGAAGCTCTCGGTAGGTCTTCCCTTGGGAGTTGACCCTGGACAAATGCGGTTACAGATCCAATACAAAATGTGGTTACGGATCCAATACAAAATATGGTCAACAACCTCAGAAATTCTTGAATCATTTAATCACTGTCTTTTACTTTGCAACATCCACTATCACTGTCATCTTAGACATAAAAATGGAGTAGACTGGTAGCCATCAGATCTCGCTGCAGGACCCTCATTACGGGTCACAGAAGTGGATTGACTGATATACCCTGCTTGCAGCCGGTGAGCATTCTACTTTCTCTATAGCCTGCCTATAGCTGTCAGTGTCACTGATTATCGCTCAATGTCAGTTTATCTTCAACTCATCGTAGCTTGACTATTAAAAGAACTTTTTGATTTATGGAGCAGCTATCACTGGTCGAATATCTAAAATTCATTCCCAGCTGCAAAGTGGCTGATAAACTTACTTGACAGAAAAATAGACAGGGTGATAAGATAGTGGTTTATTTACCTTCAAGAGAAACAGGACTGTTTTAATCTCTCAACTTCCTCCGTTCGTGTGCACTTCTTTTAGGGTTAAGCTCGTTTCCGGGCCACATGTGATTGTCTATTACAGCGTTCCATTACTTGCGCGAGTAAGCTCTGGGTAAGCGCGAGTAAGCGCGAGATCGTTCCAGTTAGGCGATGACGTCACTCTGGCGCTTACTCGCGCCAGGCCCAACTAACCGACTCCCTGAGTGGGTTAGTTGGGTAAGTATCCCACAATGCAACGCGCAAACATGGACGCTTTCGTTTACCGACAATTGTTTTGCTTGTGAAAATAAAATAAAAGATGATCATTATTTACAGTAAAATGCTGAAAATTAATTTGTATTTGATGCTTTCGTAAGCACCTTTAAAAATAAGCAAATCGTTTACTTTTGTTACCAGCATTTAGGAATACTCTTTTAATTTTACAGTACATGCCCTGGCTTAATATTTCGGTAATGTTTATTATGACATTTTGATAGATTTAGTCTTAAATGAATTGAAATTGACATTCGTGATGAAGTGCGACTTATACATAGACGATTTCACGGTTGCCATATATGGGCAAAGGTGAATGCCATTTGGCAGACGCCAGGACATTTTACTCGGGTAAGCACGAAATCCGTTCCTTTACTGGCTTTCACTGCGCATGTCTAAGCTCACCCGACTAGGTCACTTAGGCCTCATCTAGGTTAGTAAAGGAACGCGAACAGTATAATGAAACGTCTATAAATATCGAGCGAGCGAGCGTTACATGTGCTGAATAGCTATTTATTGACGAGTCATGTGACCTGTCATGTGACTTGGCCAGATTTGACACAGAGTAATGTCCAAGATGTTCACCTTTATTACTAGAGTATTCCAGGTCATATATTCACCATAGTAAAATGGCAAGTCCTGTCCAGTATCCTCGAGTTGAGTTTTTTGGAAGTCTGGCGATCATAACACTAGGAAATGGAGAAAATAGGTTTAATCTGAACTCAATTGCTGCTATAAATGATGCACTGGATAAGGTAGAAAGGTGTGTTATTTGATATCATCTCATAACATTAATATATTTAATACTCAAAAAAACAAACACCAGCTACACATATTATTCAAGCTGCCTTCTGAATGATTTTTTTGTAGATAAAATTTGTATGTTTATTAAAGAAATATGTATTTCAACTTTTGATAATGACATATATATTTCTCGCTATACTTCAATATATATTCAGAAGAGCTAAAACAAGTGGATATGAAACCAGCCGATCAACCTAAACAGGCTGCCTGGGGCAATTAGCCGAGATGTTCTGCTCATGTTGGCGCGCACGTTTTTCTGAAATGTAAACGATACAAGAGCCCTAGTTGGTCTTCACTATATGGCGTATATAGTAATTGTTTTTATTCATGTAAGGTTAAATTGAGTAATCACTAATCAGTATATATATGGGCCACCATCAACCAACTAAAATTGTAATTTAAAAAAAGTGTCCTATATTTGCAAGAATTTACGGTACATATAGTGTACTAGGTCATCAACAAGAATTGAGAGAGTGTGCCATTACGAGAATCAAGAAAAAAAAATTCTTTCTTTTTCAGTAACCCCGATGTGAAGGGTTTGATCACGACAGGGGAAGGGAAGTTCTACAGTAACGGGATTGATCTGGACTGGCTCGGCAAACAAAATGGCGATGTTTTCCGAAGATTTATGATCAACCTACACGCACTCTCCGTCCGACTGTTGACCTTTCCTATGGTCACAGTGGCAGCCATCAATGGTAGGTTGTTTCACGTTGTAACCCTTATGCTGCTGATGGCTAATTTGGCGCTATTTCAAAAAAATGCAAAAAAAACTGGAAAATGACTGAAACATGACAGGGTTTAGATTGTTTTCAAAAATCTTTGCGTCCAATTTTCTTTGGACGAAAGTAGCCTCTTTACATATGTGCTTTTTTTTTTCTAGGTCATGCGTTTGCGGCGGGTTGTTTTTTTTCGCTCGCACACGACTATCGCATCATGCGTCGTGGTCGTGGATGGATGTCTATCAATGAAGTCCATATAGGCCTGCAGTTGGGTGATTTCTGGATAACCTACATCAGGTAAATCAATCATGAATTTAAAGAACAATTCCACCATGAATAAAACATAGGCCCAAATACTTACCTAGGGTATTCTCTAGTAAGATAGCTGCTAATGCCATACATGTACCAGCAGGTCAGATAAGCTATTTATAGACTGAAATGGCCACTCCCATTGACTCCATTTCTTGTCTGTTAGTATGTGTTTAAACAGCAATATGCTTCTTGTGTGAAGGTTGGCAGTGGTGGGAACCTGGGTTTAAGTAGAGAATACTATTTGGGCCTTTTTTATTCATGGTGGAATTGTCCTTTAATTCAGGCCAAAAGGGCTACGTAGCAGACCTAATGGTCTAGTGGATAGAGTGTTGGCTTCAGAGCTGGAAGGCATGGAGTCTAGGTATGAGGGATGACATTGTTTAAAATATTTCCTCTATGTGATATATTGACAATTTGTTTTCTACTTGTATTATAACGATACAATTCATTGATATATCCACGGAAACAGTCTGTGACTTGATGGAAAATTGCAAAGCATTGATTGTGTTTTTTTACCATATCATAAAGGCCCTGACTCACTTTCTTATTTCCTTATGTTTGTTACATGGCAAACACAAGAATTTTTTATTTCAGGTTGGGTGGGGGAAATTTTCCGAGCATATTTTATACATGTATTTTAAGGAAGGGAAAATGGGTTCAAGGTATACGTCTTTTTTTCTATAAAAATGTAAATTTAATAGTTGCTATATGTTTCTGGTAAAGATAAAAACTCAATTTTTACATGCAAATTGCTCAACTTATCTCACTTTTTGGTCTTCATTTAATGAGCCTATTACTTTATTTGTAATCCATTTGACAAGCAAGCAATAAAAACGTTGAAATCATAAAATATATTTTTTATTTCACCATTTCCAACAAAGTTAGGCATAGTGTTAATACTTCAATATTACGAGTAGTCATTATTAGTTCTATTGCAATGTATTAGCATTGCAATATTACAAACTTACAGTATTTATCATAAGTACTATAATCACAAATACAATCACCATTGTACTGGGACAATGACAATCACAAAAGAATTGCCACATGTGACTGGTCACTCGATCATGGCAGTTATCAAGTTGAGTTTTTGGGAAATATGGGCCACTATTACTCTGCATCATTAGTATTTCCAGAAAACTCATATTTCATTTTTTATTACCCAAAACTTTCAGGGCACGTATAAATCCGTCAACGATCCACGAAGCTGCGGTTCTCGGGAAGCGCTACACGGCAGAAGAGGCCCAGGAAGCTGGATTAATAAAACAAGTTTGCGAACCCCAAAATCTTGTGAGGGACGCACAGACGCTGGCCAACATGGTGCTGTTAAGTGCCGGCGGGGGATACGGACGAGAGATTTTGGGCAACATGAAAAAGGATATCTATAAACCAGTTATAGATATCTCAAAGGATGAGGTTAGCTCCATCGAAATACCCAAACAATTTCTCGATTCTAAATTGTGAACAAGTAAAAACTGAAGTGTATACCATGGTAATTTTGCACATATAAAGTAATGTTCTGCCTTTGATGCGAAGTTAAATTTTGTAGTATGGGTGTTGAAAGACAAGCTATTATGCCAGCTTGTTGTACGATAATAGTAGCATAGGGATCGAATGTCTAAATAATGATGCGCAGTTTGATAAATGTGGACACCAAGAGTGTGCATAGTACAAATCAATTAAATTGCTGCAATATTGCCATAGTATTCAATATATATATATATATATATATATATATATATATATATATATATATATATATATATATATATATATATATGTATATATGTATATATGTATATATATATATATATATGTATATGTATATATATATATGTATATATATATATGTATATATATATATATATATATATATATATATATATATATATATATATATATATATATATATATATATATACACATACATATTTATGTATATATGGGTTGATTCAGCTATCATTTTAGGGGGAGAGATATCTCACCTATGAAATCTACTTATGGAAAAATATTTGAGGAAAAATGTTAACCGCTTCAGTTATCCCCCAAATATTTCACCAGATAGTCTTTTATCAAAAGTTTGACAATATCATTATCTAAGTGGAAAGTTTCAAAGGGACATTATTTGGATAGCTTTAACTGGTTATATTTTAACCTTCTCATGCCTAGAATCCACCACATAAAGTGGCGTATGAATCTATTATACTAATACAAATAAACAAAAACAAATAATCAATAAAACATGAATTTACAAAATATTTGAAAGAAGGTCATAGGTTCTGTTGCCTGGCTGCCAAGCTTACAATCTTGGGTTCAAATCTGGCAATTACAGCGAGTTGGCCTGGTCGCTTTACATAGGTTTGGTGTTGGTGTTGTGAATGGCTATCTAAGGTGCCATTCTTATCTCTATCACCAAAAATTCTCCTGACAACTTTGGGGATATTTCTTCAAAAGAATCAGGCCTGCTACTTCAAATGATTTATTGTTTAATCCTACTTAATAAATGAATATAAAAATGTAAAAAAGTCTTTTTAGCAGAATGATGAAATAACATGTTTATCACAAGAACATCCAATTTAGATGGATATATCAACAATGTATATGAAAGGACTTGTTATATGCCTCTCAGTATTAGTAAATAAGCATCAACAGGATGTAGAACCTTGTTATTGATATGCTTGTAATGCTGAATACCTTTTGGAGTATTTATGTGTTTATATATCTGTGAAGGTCAAAAGTATATATGGTTATATTTATGAGAAACAAAAAGAAAAATGTGAAAATATCTGACATTAGAAACAATGGTAACATGGAATATAACAATGTTTTAATGATGTTATTAATGATTTAATGAAAGGTTTAACAGGTGATACAGTTATCGAGCACTATGTTTGAAAAATGAAGAAAAAACAAACACTATTTGCTTTTGCATATTTTTTTCTTATTTTACCTAAGATTTAGCCAACTTATACAGGTGACCTTCATTACCTTATACATATTTGGACTAAGCAAAAGTATCCAAGGTAAACAAAATTCCATTGCGCTATTAACATTGAAGTAGATTGGTAGTCGTGTCCAAGGTAAGCAAGGTTACCTGTATATGCATAGAGGTACACTTTGGAGTACTGCCTTTCCCAGTTGAAGAAATTGATTGTATGCTAAGAATTATGTTTAGATGGATGAACTGACTAAAATATTTGTATTGGTTAATGTACAATATATATATATATATATATATATATATATATATATATATATATATATATATATATATATATATATATATATATATATATATATATATATATATATATATATATACATACATATATATATATATATATATATATATATATATACACACATATATATAAAAATTGTCTTTTATACAGAACCAAGTTGTAATTACGATTGAAATAAAGATATTTTTTAATAATCTACTCCACCGTCTATTTGTTTGACAGTGCTCTAATATACATATATATATATATATATATATATATATATATATATATATATATATATATATATATATATATATATATATATATATATATATAAATATATATATATATATATATATATATATATATATTTATATATATATATATATATATATATATATATATATATGTGTGTGTGTGTGTGTGTGTATGTTAGTGTGTGTGTGCGCGTCTGTTGTGCGAAGCCTTTTTGTAATTATGATTAAGAAAAAGATATTTTGTTATTCTACCTCACAGCTTATTTGTTTGAAGGTGCATTTCAATAAGTAATTATTTCTTGATTGCGTTTTTTTGTCACAAGTAGGCAATTATACCTCTTCATCTTTCCATAAGGTGAGCTTTTGCATATTGGTTGATGGCAAGTCAGATTTTACTCAAAAAAGCAGATTTGTGTCATGTTTTGCCCAAATCACCAAAAATATGTAGTGGTTGGGGTTTGCTTCCAGAAAATACATATTGTATAGTAGCTCAAAACGTGGTGCATTTATGCTGCACTGTATGTATGTGCCATTTTTCAAAAAATATGAGAATTTGACTTAAATGCAAAGATTGGTTTAGGTAATTGTGCTACGCAATATAAGAAACTAGTCTTTGTAATTTGCCCTTTTTAGATGTCTTCCTGTAAACCATGCATGCACCTGAGGTGCTTCTTTTTATTACAGAAAACTCTCATGAGTGTTAAGAATAGGAAAGACGTCAAGTTGTCTCTTTTGTAATAAACTTAATTTGTGGGCAGTTTATTTGAAGATAAAACAGCTCATTTGTGATTTCTGTTACGCAGCTAGTTTATTCTTAACCTTTGAGTTAGAAACTTTAAAAAATTGACCAATCCTATTTCTAGTAGTGCAAGTTTGATGTTTTAATCAGTGAAAGTTATCAAATGAGCATAGTATGGGTAATATTTTGAGGTAAAACCTTCTGAGATGGATGATTCTAACAAAGTTGTAATTTTCCCCCAAAATGTCTTATGCCAAATTGTAATTTAGATTATTGGCCGATATCCAGTAGCACGTTATAATTGCCATTTACAAATATTAGAAAATGAATTTTTAGTATTAGAAAACCATGCACATACATAAATACAAATCATTTTCTAATATTTTAAAATAATTTTCTTATATTTATAAATCATTTTCTATTATTCATAAATTATTTCCTGGTATTTATAAATCATTTTATAGTATTTATAATTGCAGCCATTTTAAGATGATATTAGAAATGATTTACAAACTCCAGAAATTGATTTAAAAATACTATGAAATGATTTATAAATATTAAAAAAAGAATAGTTATTATTAGGAAATGACTTCTTAATGTTTTTTAATGTAGATTATTGATAAATATTTTTTTTAAAACTATAAGTATTAGAAATGTTTATTAGTAATAATTATTTTCTAATATTCATGAATCATCAATATTTACAAATGTAATTGATTATCAATGAATATTTTCAAATATTAGAAAATGCTTAAACACAAAATGCTATCATTTCACATATCATTATTAGCATCATGTTCCATTTTCGAAATCTTGCCTCTCTTTCTGGCATAGTGTCTCTCAATCTTTCATTTTTGGTTCTCTTCTCTCGTCGGACAGTCTTGATACTCCCCTGTCATTTTGGTTCCCCCTCGCATATCTTGGAATACATTTGCAATGGGCAGGCCATACTCTGCCGACCCAGCGGTCGTGTCCGAGTGAAGAAAATCTGCTCAACGGTCGGTCAAACCAACAATCAATTCCATCACTGCAGCCCAGAGCACAGGTATGCAGTCCCGGAGTGGAACCGGAGATACCATGCAATTTCAATTTGGCTGCCAGTACTATTTTCATCCGATTGAAGGACCAATCAGTATATTTCTTCATCTATTTTCGTTAACAATAGAAATTATAGAAGTTTCATTCAGTTTTCAGTAAAGTGTACTTAATTTTCATGAAATGAAGGTGACTTTAGAGAAACTTCCCCGGATGTCGTTGGGTGAAAGTAGATCGATAAGAATGGATTTGAAAAAAACTCAGAAAAGTGCTTATAAACTAAGTAATGATCAATTTGCCAATGCTTTTAACTTTTCAGCATACTTCATGCAAATTCATAACATCATTCAGGGATTTAACAGGGTCAATTATGTCATGTTGACAAATTTGACGAAATCGTGTGATGACGTGACAAGTTTATCAAGCACAGCATTCGAACTCTTCCAATGCCGAGGCTACTTTTGTCCAAAGCACAAAGACGCAAAGATGAAAACCATCTAAACGCTGTCTTGTTGGTATTTATTATATCTCTCTCCCTGAGCACTCTCAGATGAGTAACCATGTGCCAGGGTTTCAGTCATTTTCAAGGTGTTTTGCATCATTTTATTATGGGCAAATTAGCCACCAGTATCATAAGGGTTAACACTTATGCTGCTAGTGGCTAATTAGGCCAATACAAATTGATGCAAAAAACTCAAAAATAACTGAGAGTACTCATCTGAGAGTACGCAGCAAGAGCTATCCAATGAATACCAGCACGGTAGGGTTTAAATGATTTTAAAATATATTATGTCCTTGTGCTCTGGACTAAGGTCGTCTCAACATTGGAAAGGTTAGGTGGCCGCCTTCTGTCAAATGGTTTAAAAGATTGTCACCAAATGACAACTATTCATTCTCATCATGACACAAATGCGCCTAAAATTAATGTAAAAAAATCTAAACAAATACAAATGTCATTTTGGCAATAGTGGCAATAGTTTGGTGCTTACAGAAGCATTCATCACCCCTTCCTGACGCATCTCATAGAGTTGCATTCGCGATACAAACTTGGTCAAATTTCTTCCTTTTTTAGCCAATTTTCTAACTCGCAAGGGTTACACGCATTTTAGGTCGCAGTTGATGGTTCCATTGTACCATCAATTTATGTGGTTAGAGAAAAGATTATTAAAATTAAAATTAAAAATTGCTCAGAAGTATTTCTTTAGTGGTCTTTTTTCTTACTCTCTATATTCGTTCCTAATTCTTTACTCAGGTGGCCGTTTCTCGTACAATCGTAAAATACGACTCCGTATCATACAGAAAAAAGCCAATTACGGACGATATACGGAACTCGGAAAATGCGTTTCTCGAAAGTTCCGTATATTTTCCGTTTTGAGACATTCTCCGTATCATACGGAGAAGATATCAAGTGTTTTAACGGCACTTTTACCCGCAAAATTACCCCTGACATCGTAGAGGAATAGTATGTCTTACTCCAATAAGTAAGTTTGTATGTATGTATGTATGTATGTATGTATGTATATATGTTTGCATGTATGTATGTACATACGTATGTATGTGTGTATATATATATATATATATATATATATATATATATATATATATATATATATATATAAATATATATATATATATATATATATATATATGTATATATGTTTATACGTATATATATATATATATATATATATATATATATATATATATATATATATATATATATATATATATATATATACATATATATACATGTATATATATATATATATATTATTATTTATATATATATATATATATATATATATATATATATATATATATATATATATATATATATATATGGTTGACACCGTTTTGTTGACGTTGACCAGGGGTCAACCATGTGCGGGTTTCGATGGTTTTTACGGCTGGATGGTTATGTATTAATAGAAACTATGTAGGCGCCCCTTGATACCAAAAGAAATGTCTTAAAAGGTCAATAACCAGATCTAACAACAGGGTTTTTTCATATATACAGCGAAAGTTGTTATGAAAGAAATGTGTATGCTTGGAAAGAAAGGGTTTCGTTGCTTTGCGATATTTCTATGGATAGTTAGCATTTTGTTTGGTCTGGCAGGTGTTTTTAATCGTATAGATGACTAGGTAGGCGCCCCTTGATACATAAAGAAATGTCTTGAAAGCGTCTTTTCGATAATGGTCGCGTACCAGTGATTATCTATTTCTTCTCAAATATGATAACGGACATCGTCGAAGGGCTGGATGAATCTTTTCTTTTGCGAACTCGCCATCCTTTTTATGATTAAAACACCTAACGGACCAAGCAAAGTGCTAACTATAGTCTGTCTGAATTTAGTTGAGTTGGGCTAACCGCTTTATCCTCTTTTTCACACAAAAATTCGTTTTTGCCATCCAAACCTGGCAAACCTCTGAGTAGGGAAAAAGAGGAGAAAGTCTGACAGACTATATCCATAGAAATACCCCAAAGAAAAGTGTTTATACCATAGATAAATTTAAAAAAATGTCCATCTAAGATTATGCGAATTTCCTGACAGGACATCTAAATGACATCCCTAAGATGACCGAGTAGGTCAACAAAACCGGGTCAACCATGTGCGGTATAGCCACGCTATAAAAGGGTGCGTTGGCACGACAGGTTATTTATAACGCATTCTCTCCGTTTATTGTGGTCTGAAGGAGACCTAAAGAAACCTTTGTTTGAGCCATGGCCACTTGTACAATGAGCAGCTATTCACATTTACAAATAGTAGAAAATGATTTATAAATACTAGAAAATCATTTATCAATACTAAAAAAATGATTTATTAGTATTAGAGAACCATGCACATTCCTAAATACAAATAAACCATTTCCTAGTATTTATAAATCATTTTCTACTATTTATAAATCATGTTCTAATATTTGTAAATACTGCATTTACAAATACAAGAAAATGACTTATAGATACTAGAAAATGATTTATAAATACAGGGAAATCATTTATAAATACTGAGAATTGTGATAGAATTGTAAATTAAGGGTTCAAGATACAGTAATCAGATCGGGCTAATGAACGGTACGAGTGAAATGGGTCTATTGCAATCGTAATTTCTCGCGACCACACGGATCACTAGATCTAGTATATGCGTTAAACTAGTATTGCCACGCGGCTGTTTATCAAACTCACATGCCAATGAAGGTCCGTCCTGATTGGTAAAAATTGCAATAAAGAAACTCAGATCCACCGTGATTTACGAACATCATTCAAATTTGGTTGAACACCATGCAACATGTATATATCACAGCACATACGTACGTGCGTCTACATGTATGTGCGTATGGTTATCAATACTCAGAGATTTGACTAAATCCCTGACATTTCCGGGGATTTGACTCAATCCCTGAAAATAGAAGGGTCATCAAGCACGCGCAGAGCAAGAAATTTGAGCTATTAGTTGACACTAGCCTGTTCAGGTTTACGGTTGAACGGCTGTTTTCATATCCACTTGTTTTATCTATCTACGACTGTATGGCCTACTACAGAAAGCATCAATATATAAGATTGGTTATAGAGTTGCCCCAGCTAATCAACACCAAACCTGCAACTCTACTCCCAACAGATTTTTTTTTATATATTTATTCTCCATAGACATGTCAATAGAACAGTTTTACAAATAATTTTTTCCCTGCTGTGTGGTTCCATGTAGTTACAGCTCGCAGGCTGACTGGTGGTATATACTAGGTAAAAACATCAAAACAAAAATCAACAGTAGTAGTTAACTCTAATAGTTCGTTTGTGAGAGGAGAACATTTCTTCTGTTTTTGGGTATATATTTTTAAGGTTAAAAGACATATCGTAATTCATTGAGAATGGGAGACCATTTCCCTAGTACTATTCTTTCTCTTCCTGTAATGTTACCATTATATAACTCTATATTCATATAATTTTTCAGTGTTCTCTTTAAGAATATTAATTTGTACTTAACCATTTGAACTTATAGATTTCGTGTTTGAGAGTAATAAATATATAGTTAACCAGAATAGTGTTCTTGTCTTTTCCTATCAGTATAGAAGTCTCATCTGAGTAAATCTCATCTCGTATTATTCTTCTCAACCATACAAGTAATGACTCCCATATTTGTTTCACGTGTTCACAACTATATAGTAAATGAGTTATAGACTCAATTTCTCCACAGAAATCACAGTTTGCATTGTCTCTTAGGTTAAACTGTAGCAATTTTCGGTTTGTCATTATTGTTCTGTGCAACACTTGGTATTGGAAGTATTTACTTCTTATATTGGTTTTGCATTTTTCTCCCATAATAAATAACGCTTTCCAGTTTATGTTGTCTGGTGTTAATAGTTCAATCTCCCATTTTGTTTGTCCAATATGTTTCACAGTTTTATTCTTGTGACTCCAAATCTTTCTCAAGTTCTTGCCACCTTTTTTATCTATTGTAATCCACTCTATTATTGTGGGTTTAGTTAAGTTTTGAGTTCTAACATGATTTGACATGTATTCTCTCCATTCATGAGAGATAGCAGATCTAATGCCAAAGTAAACTGTGAAAGGAATTTTGCTATCTATTCTGCTCTCTATTTGTTTTATATCAAGTAGCTCACCGTTACTTGAGAAAAGATCTTGGACAAACATAATGTTTGAGTTATACATTTGTATATTGAATGGTATAGTCATTTTCGGGTTTCCCCATATTGGAAGGAATTCTATTGGTGTTTTCGTATTCTCTTTGTATTTGTTATACCAATCTATAAATGCTATAGTTACACTTTTCCAGAAATTGTTCTTTATTCCCGAAAGTATTTTTTTATGGTAGTTTGTATCTGTAAATACCAATCTATCAATTTTATAATTGATTGGGAATTCCTTCCAGTCTGGGTCTGAGGTTAACAATTTACGTAGCTTGGTTATTTTCAGGCTAAAATCAAATTCAGTGAGGTTTAACATATTTAAACCACCTTCTTCAAAATTTCTATATAGTGTTTCCTTCTTAACCTCATGTCTTTTTCCGTTCCGAATGAAGTTAATACATAGGGTTTCAAGTTTGGTGAGTAAGTGCTTTGGGGGAGATGGTAGTGCTTGTAATATATGGGTTATTTGTGATAGGACTAAACTTTTAAGTATATTTATTCTCCCAATGGGTGTTATGTTCCTAAATCCCCACGATTTTAGAGTCTGTTCCATCTTCTCAATTTTTGGATTAATGTTTAGTTCAGTAATAGACTCTATGTTCTTCATATCGTAATTTATACCAAGTGCAGTGAATTCATATACCCAGTCTAGGTTGTTTTCCCTCCCGAACCTGCGATCCGTTTCTCGAATGTTTCCTATACGGATGACCTTTGTTTTTGATATATTTACCTTAAGTCCTGATTTATAATGGAACCATTTTAATACTTTAAGGCTATTATCTATATTTTTTGCAGAGGCTTCTAGAAAGATTGATGTGTCGTCGGCATATTGGCACAGTTTATTTTCCTTATCGTATAAGGTTATGCCTGTTATGTTCTTGTCATTTTTAAAGGCTAATGTTAGAAATTCAGAACATAGTATAAAAATATAAGGAGATATCGGGTCTCCTTGTCTGCATCCTCTCTCAAGAATGATTGGATCAGACAAGTGGCCGTTAAGAATTATTCTAGAATTTGAGTTGTTTTGGAACATTTTTATCCATTTTATTAAGTTTGGTCCAAAGTTAAATTTTAATAAGGATTCCTCTATAAAGTCCCATGATAAACTGTCGAATGCTTTTTGGAAATCGACTAATAAGATAAGGCCACTTTTATTTTGTAACTCTGTTTCCTCTATTATGTCACTTATTAGTCTAGTGCAGTCTGCAATCGATCTGTGTTCTAGGAATCCTTTCTGTTCATGGCTTATGATTTTATTTAGTAGGGGTCTTATTCTGTTTGTTATTAAAATAGGGAGATGAGCTTGTAAGAAGTATTTAACAAGGAGATCGGTCTCCAATTATTCAATAGATTTCTAACTTTTCCACCTTTTGGGAGGCATGTTATCACTCCCTGTGATTGTGTATCTGTTAATTTCCCTTTTTTGAAGTTATTATTTATACAGTCAAGGAAAAAATTTCCTATTTGTGGCCAGAAACATTTATAAAACTCTGGGCTGTACCCATCTAGTCCTGGGGACTTGTTATTTTTGGAATTTTTTAGTGCTGTGTCAAGTTCCTCTTTAGTGATTGGCTGTTCTAGTTTTTCTTTCTCTATATCACTTATTTGTGTTGGGTTACATTGTGGATCATAGTTTGTTGTATTTTGAATTTCCTCCTTCTTATATAGTTTCTCATAGAAGGTTCGTACTTCCTTAATTATTTGTTCTTGGTCGGTGATTTTGATACTGTTTATCATAAGCTCAGGAATACTCTTATTTATTGTGTTTTTGGTCTCTAAATTTAGAAAGAACTTGCTCGGTTTTTCCCCATATTCCAGCCAGTTTGCTCTTGATCTTATTACTGCGCCATTCATTATGTAGATTTTATATTGATATGATTTTCCTAAGTTATCAAACTCTCTGACTATTTTGCTGACTATCTCTCTAACACAAGCAACGTTTGGAAAATATTTGAAGGAGAGTTGTTCATTGAAACTTTATCTACAACTCTCCTTCAAATAGTTTACAAATTCATGCTCCATTTCGAAGTTACATTCAAAAGTATGACAGGTCCAGATAACACTCAAGTAGATTATTTTTAACACTGCTTGAGGTCGACCGACAGACGTTATGAGGGTATCCTGCATGAAAGGGTCAAGTGAAGGAAATCCTGTCTTAGCCTAATTTTAGACCGGTAGCTGTTCACAGCTCAGAGAGCATCATTACAACCTAGCTCAGTGCCGAAACCCTAGCACCCTTTTTACTGATTTCTGATGTTGTATAGTGGGACTAGACATCCACAGTAAGATATCGTTGCATATATAATGTTCAGTTTACTCTATTATAAATATCAACATAATTTTGTCATTAAATAGCATTTTTCATTAATATTACTATGCTTGCCTAATATAAGTGGTTATTTTCACCTTATTTTAGTGGCTGCTGTGTCTGTAAAGAGGAGATTGAGAGCTGAGCACTCAATCTTGTACCTTCAGCCAGCAAGCTGTTTGTTGTGGCATGTAAAGAAATCTTAGTTCCAGATTGCCCACTAGAGGGGGTAGCTGTTTTTCCACATCCAGCTGGTACACCAGTTGTATTGAACTACATTACCGCTATCATGGGTGTGGGCGAGTTCACCACGTATACCTCTGTATGCTGTGTCATATGGTGGCTTACCTTTAGGTATCTACTGCCAGCCTTACTACAACGTTTTTCAGAGAGCTATAGGCTCTGCTCAGAGGATGACAAGCTCCGATGGAGATATAGGTAAGTGGTGTTGACACTTTCTTGTCCAGAACTTACAGTCGATCAAGCTGACCAGAACCAGAGAGCTAGATACCGGGGATGTGAAGCGAGGAAGGGGAGGGGAAGTTATCATACAATCACAATAGATCCGCAGGGCTGGCTCTCAGTGGTTACAGAGCGAGTGGTAAATGTGTCAATGCCTCAGGCCACACGCGAGCAGTTAATGACAATCAGGGCAGGCTCTCAATAGTCAGAGACAATGAGCAGTAAGTGGCAGCACCCTTGACCACTCAGCCATCAGGGCAGGCTCCCAGTGGTGAGAGATAGCGAGCAATTAGTGGTAGCGCCCTAGACCACTCAGCCATCAGGGCAGGCCCTAGTGGTGAGAGATAGCGAGCAATTAGTGGTAGCGCCCAAGACCACTCGACCATCGGGACAGGCCGTCAGTTGTGAGAGAAAACGAAAAGTTAGTAACAACAACCTAGGCCACTCGCCCATCGGGGCAGGCCATCAGTTGTGAGAGAAAACGAGAAGTTAGTAACAACACTCTAGACCACTCAGCCATCTGGACAGACTCTCAGTAGTGAGAGACAGCGAGTCGTTAGTGACAACACCCGAGACAACTCAGTCATCAGAACAGGCCCTCAGTGGTGAGAGACAGCTAGCAGTCATGCAGTGGTGCGCCCAATACCACTCGGCCCCCGGGACAGGCCCTCAATCATGAGAGACAGCGAGAAGTTAGTGACAACACCATAGACCACTCAGCCATCTGGACATGCCGACCATTAGAAATAGTGGACAGCGTGAGTGTTACGGCTGGTTAGTTGTTCAGCGTCTGCAGTATAATTGGTGCTGCACTGTATTCATTAAGGACTGAGCTGAAGAAAATAGAGCATGGCTATTGGCTTCAAGCAGGGTATATCAGTGGACCCCTGCTGTGACCCGAGAAAATAGAGCATGACTATTGGCTTCAAACAAGGGATATCAGTCGACCCCTGCAGTTACCCAAGCAAAGAGAGCATGCCTATTGGCTTCAAGCAGGGTATATCAGTCGACCCCTGCTGTGACCCGAGGAAATAGAGCATGACTAGTGGCCTCAAGCAGGGGATATCAGTCGACCCCTGCTGTTACCCAAGCAAATAGAGCATGCCTATTGGCTTCAAGCAGGGTATATCAGTCGACCCCTGCTGTGACCCGAGATAATAGAGCATGACTAGTGGCCTTAAGCAGGGGATATCAGTCGACCCCTGCTGTTACCCGAGAAAATAGAGCATGACTTTTGGTTTCAAGAAGGGTATATCAGTCAACCCGTGCTGAGACCCGAGAAAATAGAGCATGACTATTGGCCTCAAGCAGGGGATATCAGTCAACCCATGCTGAGACCCGAGAAAATAGAGCATGCCTATTGGCTTCTAGCAGGGTATATCAGTCGACCCCTGCTGAGACCCGAGAAAATAGAGCATGACTATTGGCCTCAAGCAGGGTATATCAGTCGACCCCTGCTGAGACCCGAGAAAATAGAGCATGCCTATTGGCTTCTAGCAGGGTATATCAGTCGACCCCTGCTGAGACCCGAGAAAATAGAGCATGACTATTGGCCTCAAGCAGGGGATATCAGTCGACCCATGCTGAGACCCGAGAAAATAGAGCATGCCTATTGGCTTCTAGCAGGGTAAATCAGTGGACCCCTGCTGTGACCTGAGAAAATAGAGCATGACTATTGGCTTCAAGCAGGGTATATCAGTCGACCCCTGCTGTGACCCAAGAAAATAGAGCATGACTTTTAGTTTCAAGAAGGGTATATCAGTCGACCCCTGCTGTTACCAGAGAAAATAGAGCATGACTATTGGCCTCAAGCAGGGTATATCAGTGGACCCCTGCTGAGACCCGAGAAAATAGAGCATGACTTTTGATTTCAAGAAGGGTATATCAGTCGACCCCTGCTGAGACCCAAGCAAATAGAGCATGCCTATTGGCTTCAAGCAGGGTATATCAGTCGACCCCTGCTGTGACCCGAGATAATAGAGCATGACCTTTGGCCTCAAGCAGGGGATATCAGTCAACCCCTGCTGAGACCCGAGATAATAGAGCATGACTAGTGGCCTCAAGCAGGGGATATCAGTGGACCCCTGCTGAGACCCGAGAAAATAGAGCATGACTTTTGGTTTCAAGCAGGGTATATCAGTCGACCCCTGCTGTGACCCGAGAAAATAGAGCATGACTAGTGGCCTCAAGCAGGGGATATCAGTCGACCCCTGCTGTGACCCGAGAAAATAGAGCATGACTTTTGGTTTCAAGAAGGGTATATCAGTCGACCCCTGCTGTGACCCGAGATAATAGAGCATGACTAGTGGCCTCAAGCAGGGGATATCAGTCGACCCCTGCTGTGACCCGAGAAAATAGAGCATGACTTTTGGTTTCAAGCAGGGTATATCAGTCAACCCCTGCTGTGACCCGAGATAATAGAGCATGACTAGTGGCCTCAAGCAGGGGATATCAGTCGACCCCTGCTGTGACCCGAGAAAATAGAGCATGACTTTTGGTTTCAAGAAGGGTATATCAGTCGACCCCTGCTGAGACCCAAGAAAATAGAGCATGACTAGTGGCCTCAAGCAGGGTATATCAGTCGACCCCTGCTGTGACCCGAGATAATAGAGCATGACTTTTGGCCTCAAGCAGGGGATATCAGTCAACCCCTGCTGAGACCCGAGAAAATAGAGCATGACTATTGGCTTCTAGCAGGGTAAATCAGTGGACCCCTGCTGTGACCCGAGAAAATAGAGCATGACTATTGGCTTCAAGCAGGGGATATCAGTCGACCCCTGCTGTGACCAGAGAAAATAGAGCATGACTATTGGCCTCAAGCAGGGGATATTAGTCAACCCCTGCTCTGACCAGAGAAAATAGAGCATGACTTTTGGTTTCAAGAAGGGTATATCAGTCGACCCCTGCTGAGACCCGAGAAAATAAAGCATGACTATTGGCCTCAAGCAGGGGATATCAGTCAACCCCTGCTGTGACCAGAGAAAATAGAGCATGACTATTGGCTTCAAGCAGGGTATATCAGTCTACCCCTGCTGTGACCAGAGAAAATAGAGCATGACTATTGGCCTCAAGCAGGGTATATCAGTCTACCCCTGCTGTGACCAGAGAAAATAGAGCATGACTATTGGCTTCAAGCAGGGTATATCAGTCGACCCCTGCTGTGATCCGAGAAAGTAGAGCATGACTTTTGGTTTCAAGCAGGGTATATCAGTCGACCCCTGCTGAGACCCGAGAAAATAGACCATGACTATTGGCTTCAAACAGGGGATATCAGTCGACCCCTGCTGTGACCCAAGAAAATAGAGCATGACTATTGGCTTTACGCAGGGTATATCAGTCAACCCCTGTTATGACCCTAGAAAATAGAGCATGACTATTGGCTTCACGCTTCACTACTACTACTACTACTACTACTACTACTACTACTACTACTACTACTACTACTGATAATATTAATGATATTAATAATAATAATAATAATAATAAAAATAATAATAATAATGATAATTATAATGATGATAATAATAATAATAATAGTAATAATAATAATAATAATAATAGTAGTAGTAGTAGTCGTAGTAGTAGTAGTAGTAGTAGTAGTAGTAGTAGTAGTCAGTGCTATTCATACCAACGGCCCTCTCTACTATTGGAGAGCTAAGTCGTCTCGACATTGCTCTAAACAACAAACTAGTCCCAACAGCCATACGGTTTTGAAGCCCTCATTACATACAAATTCTATTTGGTGAATGAACAGATTACCTAAAGATTATCTGAAATTCTATGGCATTAAGATAATCCAGGAAGTCGTGTGCTAATTAACCCTGGACATGCTAAAGTTTGTTGTGGGTTAACCCTTTCAATGCTGAGGCTACTTTCGTCCAATGCACAAAAAAGCTAAAAATTATGAAAATCATCCAAACCCTGTCATGTTGGTTTTCATTGGAAAGCACTCGCTGAGTATTCTCAGATGAGTACCCATTTGCCAGGGTTTTGGTAATTTTTTAGGTTTTTACAAAATATTGTATTGGCCATCTTAGTCATCAGCAGCATGAGGGTTAATATACTTGTATCTTACCGAAAACGTTGTCAGTTCACCCAGTTCCAAACTTAAAGGTGTACATTTCATTTTTCCTGATCTATACATTGCTCACGCCTAAAAGAATTAATTGTTTGTTTTCTGTAACGGTCCAAAAAAAATAGGGTAAATCTTTTGCATTATTTTTTTGGTCAAAAATGTGTGTTTTATGCATGTTTTACGTTGATTGGGAGTTGGATGGGCGATAAAAACCTTAGGGTAGGGATTTTTTTGAATAAAAACTTGTTAGGGTGGGGTTACAGGAAACAAACAACTTTTTTTTAGGCCTCATCTATATTTCTATATAGGGCGTGCCATGACATATTGCTACTCATGCATAATGCATGTGGGCTCTTGGTTTATTTCTGTATCATATGTGCGATACACTCCATTTATTGCATGTGGGTTATGAATACAGCCTGTTGATGAATCAGATGAGAGTAAATACAATTGTGTGACTGTATAAATATGGGTGAAATAGATTTATGACATGGCACTGCACAGTGAGTCAGGTTGTTTGTGTACAGCTCTGTTGGTAAAGTGACTGTATGTATATACCAGGCTGCCAGTCCATTATTCAGCATATACACTTTCCAATACACTTTCATCAATATATATATATATATATATATATATATATATATATATATATATGTATGTATGTATGTATGTATGTATGTATGTATGTATGTATGTATGTATGTATGTATGTATGTATGTATGTATGTATGTATGTATGTATGTATGTATGTATGTATGTATGTATGTATGTATGTATGTATGTATGTATGTATGTATGTATGCATGCATGCATGCATGCATGCATGCATGCATATATATATATATATATATATATATATATATATATATATATATATATATATATATATATATATATATATATATATATATATATATATATATATATATATATATATATATATATATATATATATGAATATTTATATATAAACTTACAAATTACACAGAAAGTACATTATTTACTTGAGAACAAAATCAATTAATTCAGGGGTTTGAATTTCTTCCTGATAGAAAGGATCTGTCGTGGCCTAGTGGTTACGATACCTGGCTCCCAAATGGGAGTTTGCAGGTCCGGTGACCACCGGATTGGGTTTGGTTGGCCTGGTCGCTATATAAAAGAGCAGCATTATGGAGAGCAGTATATGTTTCTTCTGCAACTAAACTACCCCCAGGAAATAACCATGAAGAGAAGTTCCGGGTTTCTATCTCATCGAAAAAAATGACCTAAGATGCCGGAAGTGACATAAAAAAAACCATTCCTTCCTTCCTTATTCATGTGAGTATAATTGAATAGATCAGGGCTGTCCAAGCCCAAAATGCCTGTAGCAAAATTTGAACTGCCTGTAGCAAAATAATTCTACCGTCTGCCACCAGGTGGCGTTTTAATGGTTCAAATTTTATCCACCAGGGGTCATCTAGTTCACAGTTTACACACTAGGGGGAGTTAAATTAAGACAATACAAACTACAATTCAGATTGAAATAAAATAAAGCCAATAAAGTTCATACACCTATATAATGAAACAATCCCATAAATGTCTGCCTAATCAATTGAAATTTAATTCATGATTTGCAACACATCCATATTATAAATCAAATGCAGTGAAAGTTAATTTGTGATTTCCAAATTCATTGGCAATTGGAAATCATAGAAGATCATTATGCGCTTTCAACTTTCATTATAATATTTAAAAATCCTCAGAATATACTATAAGGAAACTACATAAATGAAAAAAATATTGGCACTTTCTGTAACTTCCAGAGCTAATAATATCATAGCACCAATTGAGATGTATGTTGAAACACTGAATCCACACATAATACAATATAGGTTATACTTATCACAGATATGTATATTCAAGCTTAAGATTCTTCAATATACTGGCACACACTCTATTTCACATATATAGCCAGCTTTAATATTTATAATACAGTCTGATAAGACTCGGCAAGTTTTTTGGTAAGTGAGCATCATCCGATTATAAATAAGAATTGCTCAAGCATAATCTTTTTTCAAGAACTATCATCAGCATCCCTAAGTGTATTAGCATATCAAATATTAATGAAATCTGGTGACCGGTTGCAGAGAAATTAGGTAAACAAGTTTTTTGGTAAGTGGGCATCATCAGATTATAAATAAGAATTGCTCAAGCATAATCTTTTTCAACTCGCCTCTCTTGTGGTGAGAGACAGCGAGCACGCAGAGGCAGCACCCAAGCCCCCTCGGCTATCAGGGCAGGCCCTCAGTGGTGTCAGAGACGTATATAACTCGCCTCTCTTGTGGTGAGAGACAGCGAGCACGCAGTGGCAGCACCCAAGCCCCCTCCGCTATCAGAGCAGGCCCTCAGTGGTGTCAGAGACATATAACTCCCCCTCTTGTGGTGAGAGACAGCGTGCACTCAGTGTCAGCACCCAAGCCCCCTCGGCTATCAGGGCAGGCCCTCAGTGGTGTCAGAGACGTATATAACTCGCCTCTCTGTGGTGAGAGACAGCGAGCACTCAGTGGCAGCACACAAGCCCCCTCGGCTATCAGGGCAGGCCCTCAGTGGTGTCTGAGACGTATATAACTCCCCTCTCTTGTGGTGAGAGACAGCGAGCACTCAGTGGCAGCACCCAAGCCCCCTCGGCTATCAGAGCAGGCACTCAGTGGCGACAGAAACGTATATAACTCGCCTCTCTTGTGGTGAGAGACAGCGAGCACTCAGTGTCAGCACCCAAGCCCCCTCGGCTATCAGAGTAGGCCCTCAGTGGTGTCAGAGACATATAACTCCCGGTCCCTATCTTGTGGTGAGAGACAGCGTGCACTCAGTGTCAGCACTCAAGCCCCCTCGGCTATCAGGGCAGGCCCTCAGTGGTATCAGAGACGTATATAACTCGCCTCTCTTGTGGTGAGAGACAGCGAGCACTCAGTGGCAGCACCCAAGCCCCCTCGGCTATCAGGGCAGGCCCTCAGTGGTGTCAGAGACGTATATAACCCCTCTCTTGTGGTGAAAGACAGCGAGCACTCAGTGGCAGCACCCAAGCCCCCTCGGCTATCAGGGCAGGCCCTCAGTGGTGTCAGAGACGTATATAACTCGCCTCTCCTGTGGTGAGAGACAACGAGCACTCAGTGGCAGCACCCAAGCCCCCTCGGCTATCAGGGCAGGCCCTCAGTGGTGTCCGAGACGTACATAACTCCCCTCTTTTGTGGGGAGAGACAACGAGCACTCAGTGGCAGCACCCAAGCCCCCTCGGCTATCAGGGCAGGCCCTCAGTGGTGTCCGAGACGTACATAACTCCCCTCTTTTGTGGGGAGAGACAACGAGCACTCAGTGTCAGCACCCAAGCCCCCTCGGCTATCAGGGCAGGCCCTCAGTGGTGTCCGAGACGTATATAACTCGCCTCCCTTGTGGTGAGAGACAACGAGCACTCAGTGTCAGCACCCAAGCCCCCTCGGCTATCAGGGCAGGCCCTCAGTGGTGTCCGAGACGTATATAACTCGCCTCCCTTGGGGTGAGAGACAGCGAGCACTCAGTGGCAGCACCCTAGCCTCTACGGTCATCGGGGCAGGCCCAGCTTCACTTGGTTATTTTGGCAAATACATGTACCTTTTGCGTGACTAGAGCATCGCGACCAGAATAACCGACAGCGATGCCCATACCTTGATATTTACACTTGCTATTGACTATATCTTAATAGATGAAGAAAGTGATGGATATGTAGCGAGAGACCAATTACTATGCGCGCTATAGTGAAGGGTTGGACTCATGACAGGGGTCACTGATCTGGCATCAGCGTGTGGCCACGTGGAAACAAGGACCAATCAGGGCTCTCGTATCATTTACATTACAGAGAAACCTGATCGCCAGCATCACCTGAGCATGCGCAGAGCAAGAAATTTGAGCTATTAGTTGACACTGGTTGAGGCTAGCACGTTCAGGTTGACGGTTGACCGGCTGGTTTCATATCCACTTGTTTTTATCTATCTAAGACTATATGGCCTACTACAGAAAGCATCAATATATAAACTTGGTAATAGAGTCGCCCCAGCTAAACCAGCACAAAACCTGCAACTATACCCCCAATAGATTGTATATTGATATAATTTTCCTAAGTTATCAAACTGTCTGACTACTTTGTTGATATCTCTCTAACACAAGCAACGTTTGGAAAATATTTGAAGGAGAGTTGTTCATTGAAACTTTATCTACAACTCTCCTTCAAATTGTTTACAAATTTATGCTCCATTTCGAAGTTACATTCAAAAGTATGACAGGTCCAGATAACACTCGTCAAGTAGAGTATTTTTAACAATGCTTGAGGTCAACCGACTGACGTTATGAGGGTATCCATCATGAAAGGGTTAAGTGAAGGAAATCCTGTCTGAGCCTAATTTCACGTGGGCGGTTGACCGGTAGCTATTCACAGCTCAGAAAGCACCATTACAACCTAGGTCAGTGCCGAAACCCTAGCACCCTTTTTACTGATTTCTGATGTTGCGGGACTAGACATCCACAATAAGACATCGTTGCATATATCAGTATATAAGGTTTAATACTATTGAACTACACTACCGCCATGGGTGTGGGCGAGTTCACCACGTATACCTCTATATGCTGTGTCATTTGGTGGCTTAGCTTTAGGTATCTACTGCCAGCCTTACTACAACGCTTCTCCGAGAGCTACAGGCTCTGCTCCGAGGATGACAAGTTACGATGGAGATACAGGTAAGTTCAGTTGACCCTTTCTTGTCCAGAACTTATAGCTGATTCAGCTGGCCAGAATCAGAGAGCTAGATACTGCGGAGATGAAGCGGGAAGCTAGGGGGTTTGGGGGCAAATGCCACACAATCACATCTGGGGCCCTAAGTATAAAACTTTACGTAGAGCTTGCGAGGTGCTTGTGGTTAGAAAATCTACTGTTCTCCCTTTGTATTCTTAACCACAAGCACCTCGCAAGTGAGAGAGTGACAATACCTCTGACCACTCAGCCATCAGGGCAGGCTCCCAGTGGTGAGAGACAGCGAGCAGTTAGTGACAATACCCTACGCCACTCGGCCATCAGGGCAGGCTCCCAGTGGTGAGAGACAGCGAGCAGTTAGTGACAATACCCTACGCCACTCGGTCATCAGGGCAGGCTCCCAGTGGTGAGAGACAGCGAGCAGTTAGTGACAATACCCTATCTCACTCGGTCATCAGGGCAGGCCCTTAGTGGTGAGAGCCAGCGGGCAGTTTGTGACAACACCCTAGACCACTCAGCCATCAGGGCAGGCCCTTAGTGGTGAGAGCCAGCGAGCAGTTTGTGACAACACCCTAGACCACTCAGCCATCAGGGCAGGCTCTCAGTGGAGAGTGTATCAATGCCTTAGACCACTCGGCTATAGGGGGAAAGCCTCTCGGTATGAGAGATAGCAAGCAGTTAGTTACAACACACTAGACCACTCAGTCATCAGGGCAGGCCCTCAGTGGAGAGTGTATCAATGGCTTAGACCACTCGGCTCTAGGGGGAAAGCCTCTCCGTAGTGAGAGATAGCAAGCAGCTAGTTACAACACACTAGACCACTCAGTCATCAGGGCAGGCCCTCAGTGGAGAGTGTATCAATGGCTTAGACCACTCGGCTATAGGGGGAAAGCCTCTCGGTATGAGAGATAGCAAGCAGTTAGTTACAACACACTAGACCACTCAGTCATCAGGGCAGGCCCTCAGTGGAGAGTGTATCAATGGCTTAGACCACTCGGCTCTAGGGGGAAAGCCTCTCCGTAGTGAGAGATAGCAAGCAGCTAGTTACAACACACTAGACCACTCAGTCATCAGGGCAGGCCCTCAGTGGAGAGTGTATCAATGGCTTAGACCACTCGGCTCTAGGGGGAAAGCCTCTCCGTAGTGAGAGATAGCAAGCAGCTAGTTACAACACACTAGACCACTCAGTCATCAGGGCAGGCCCTCAGTGGAGAGTGTATCAATGGTTTAGACCACTCGGCTCTAGGGGGAAAGCCTCTCCGTAGTGAGAGATAGCAAGCAGCTAGTTACAACACACTAGACCACTCAGTCATCAGGGCAGGCCCTCAGTGGAGAGTGTATCAATGGCTTAGACCACTCGGCTATAGGGGGAAAGCCTCTCGGTATGAGAGATAGCAAGCAGTTAGTTACAACACACTAGACCACTCAGTCATCAGGGCAGGCCCTCAGTGGAGAGTGTATCAATGGCTTAGACCACTCGGCTCTAGGGGGAAAGCCTCTCCGTAGTGAGAGATAGCAAGCAGCTAGTTACAACACACTAGACCACTCAGTCATCAGGGCAGGCCCTCAGTGGAGAGTGTATCAATGGTTTAGACCACTCGGCTCTAGGGGGAAAGCCTCTCCGTAGTGAGAGATAGCAAGCAGCTAGTTACAACACACTAGACCACTCAGTCATCAGGGCAGGCCCTCAGTGGAGAGTGTATCAATGGCTTAGACCACTCGGCTCTAGGGGGAAAGCCTCTCCGTAGTGAGAGATAGCAAGCAGTTAGTTACAACACACTAGACCACTCAGCCATCAGGGCAGGCCCCCAGTGGAGAGTGTATCAATGGTTTAGACCACTCGGCTCTAGGGGGAAAGCCTCTCCGTAGTGAGAGATAGCAAGCAGTTAGTTACAACACACTAGACCACTCAGGACAGGCTGTCAGTGACAGCGAGAATGTTAACACGGTTGTTGTGCAATATCTGCAGAGTAATTGGTGCATCACTGGTCATTAAGGACTGGAGCGAAGAAAATAGAGCATGGCTATTGGCTGCAAGCAGGGTATGTCAGTGGACCCCTCCTGTGACCCCCAAAAATAGAGCACGACTACTGGTTTCAAGCAGAGTATATCACTCGACCACTGCTGTGACCCGAGGAAATAAAGCATGACTGTTGTGTCTTCAAGCAGGGTATATCAGTCGACCCCTGCCGTGACCTGTAACAAAGATCTGCACGCCTCTAGTCCATCCAGTTCACCCAGCTGTGAATAGGGTACCTGGCATTAAGGGCAGAATGGCTATGTGATTGCTTCAACCTAAGAGCGCCGAAATGGCTGCCAAGGTTGCATGCTCCCCAGGGAGTTGAAATGGTTCAAAGATTGAACAGGCCTGCTGGGGAATAAATGTAAGAGTCGTGTGAACATTGATAAAATGGAACAAGACTATAAACCTAACATTTTATTTTTATTTTTTATCCAGATATTCATATAAGTCGGAAAAAGGAGTGTAGTAGGTCTGAAAACTCTGGAGTCAGCTTAGGTGCCGTGTGCAAAGAATCTCCTATTGTTTCTCACTGCACCTAGCTTGAATTGGACGTTTCTCAATTTTCTCCTTTCAGAACTGTTTTTGAACATCAATTTCTATAAATTGTATCTCGTCATATTTCTCTTTAAATTTATTTAAGTTTATTGTTGAAAAGCAGTGTTTTCTCTAACAAAATGCCATCACTTAGTATTGAGCTGTCCGCAGTAGAATCTGTGAACCACAATTTGTAGAAGAATGAGTCGGGCACAATGTATTTGAATGGTGTTCGCACATAAAGCGCTGTTCATGTCCAAACTCCTTGTGTCCAAAACGAGAAATCGTGTAGCCAAAGCACGGGAAAAATATTTCGGATTTGTAATTATGAAATACTACTACTACTACTACTACTACTACTACTACTACTACTACTACTACTACTACTACTAATAATAATAATAATAATAATAATGATAATAATAATGATAATGATAATAATAATGATGATAACATTTATAACAACAGCAACAACAACAACAATAATAATAATGATGACAATAATAACAACACCAACAATGATAATAATGATAATGATAATAATAATAAAAATGATAATGATAATAGCAATAATGATTATGATAATAATAATAATAATAATAATAATAGTAGTAGTAGTAGTAGTAGTAGTAGTAGTAGTAGTAGTAGTAGTAGTAGGAACAGCAGCAGTTATGAACAAACTACCCTCACTAGCATTGGAGAGTTGTATCTTCTGGATGGTCAAACTGTTTGTTAGCCTACTCTGTAGTATCGATCCTTTCCTTCTATGGGCCTACAAACACCATTTGGACCACCTGGTATTAACTCTCGTCACTATTGAGTACTTGGTATTGCGGATGGCAGGTTTCCGGTAATGCTCAAAGTACCCAACTAATCTGCACAACCACAAGGTTTTGAAGCCCTCATTACATACACATTCCATTTTGGGAATTAACAGATTACCTAAAGATACTCTGGAATTCTATGGCATTAAGATACTCCAATAAGTCGTGTGCTAATTAACTCCGGACAATTACAAAGTAATTCTCTTTTAACAGAGGTAGGCCTCTTTTCAGGTTCTTAATTCCTCATTGAAAGGGTTAATTAGATTATTCTAGAATGTGTTACTAACTTGCTATTAGCAATTTTCTGAAAGTTGAAGCCAATGACAGCATATCCAATACACTTGTGTTGTTTTGTGTTCTAGCGTTAATACACACGCACGCACGCACGCACGCACGCACGCACGCACACATATACACATATACACACACACATATATATATATATATATATATATATATATATATATATATATATATATATATATATATATATATATATATATATATATTTATATATATATATATATATATATATATATATATATATATATATAGATATATATAGATATATATGATTATATATATATATATATATAATTATATATATATATATATATATATATAGATATATATATATATATATATATATATATATATATATATATATTTATTTATTTTATATATATATATATATATATATATATATATATATATATATATATATATATATATATATATATATATATATATATATATATATATATATATATAATTATATATATATATATATATATATATATATATATATATATATATATATATATATATATATATATATATATATATATATGTATATATACAGTCAACCCTGACCGAGAGACCACCCCTGAACAAGGACCCCCTCCCGACAAAGAACGCTCAAAATCCCCCCGAGAGAATTTACTCTATATATCCCCTCCGAATAGAGACCCCTTGTCAACAAAGACCAGAGACCGCCTTTTTCCTTCCCAAAGACCATGTTTCACCTGTGAACAAGGACCCCTTTCAGAAATAGACATTTCCAAGTCTCTTTGTTGACAGAAATTTCTCAGACTGATTTTCAGTATGTCATAATCATAACTTTTTTGCAAGGGGATTAAAGGGATACATACCACACACACACACACACACACACACACACACACACACACACACACATGCAGCAGTGGGATACGATTGTAATTTAACCCAAGCCTGGGTGGGGACCTGTGTAAGCTAAGTTTAACCCAAGCCAGCTAATGTTCAATTGCAATTTTGTCATCCTCTCATACCTGTCAACTCTACTGATTTGGGAAGTACTCTCCTGATTTCAGACCCCAAATTTAGTGTCTTCTGATAGAGCACCTGATTTGAAGAAATCTACTGATTAGCTACTGATTAGCTGATTTTTAAAAATTCTCTGTTTCCAAGCAAGTAGATCAGTGGCTGACAATGATTAGAATCATGTCCATCAAAGTGGAATACTGGAACAAGTCAACTGCAGTGGTCAGTAGGTTTAATACGCGTCGCTGAAGCAGAGAGCTAAATATACGTCGGTGATTGAAGATGAACAAATAGACTTCAAGTCAAAAAAGCCTCCTCTAAAGGCGACATTTTCCTTGTGTAATTGGCATATAAATCCGATTTTCCCTGATTCTAAGCAGTTCAGACTAGACAAATAAGGTTACATATTTAAAATTGCTCTGTAAATAGCTTTAGAACATCACGAACCTGTGTACATAATTGTACACGCATGTTTAGTTTATGCATGAGGAACTGGGGAACTGGTTGTGCACTAGATATCCATGTCGGAAAAAATGTTAACTAATCATATGCTACCTCGGGGTAATAGGTAGCCTAGATTTCTAGGCTGTCATATATATTTTCTGTCATATTTTTTGTTACCAGGCTCCAAATACTCCAGGTAGCCGTATGCCTTAAACCTGATTTTTAGCCAAGTGCCAAAACCTTCATAACATGCTGAACATAAGAAGTACTGGTATTTGATCTTGAAAGATCACATAATGTAAGTGTTGTTAGTTATGATATTTTCAGTGCTAAAGCTATCTGTGTGTGATTTTGATGATGAAATATATCACCATTCAGCAACTGTGATCTGCTCCATAAAATTAGAGTTATTTCATTTACATGTTTGTATGGTCATCAATATAATGGCATACTCCTATACTACTATACTGACTCCTAGTGGCCAGGATCGGAACTAAGCAAAATGCTGCAAAAGAAGCCCCAAAAGTGAACCGCGTGAAATCTCCTGATTTGGGATGGTTGAATGTTGACAGGTATTGAGATTTTGTGCAGTACAGTTGATAACCTAGGTAGAGATGCCACCTAAAAGGAAGTTTCTTACATTGGTAGAAAGAGTTAAGGTAAGACTTTGGAGTTGGAAAAACCAAACCCAGGTTCCCAAGTACATGTACATGTATATCTTTCTCATTCTGAATGAGTATAACTTTCTTATTTTGAATGCTCATATGATAACTGTCAAAACATGTACTGCTTTTCCTAGCTTGACCTTATTTTTGGTATTATGAAATATAATATGTGATATTGACAAACCTTTAAATCAGATTTTAGTCTTCTTTACATTTTACCCACCAATTTGTGATTTATTTTTAAACAGATAAAACAGTGAAAAAATAGTATGTAGTCCATGCACCCTTATGAAAATAGCATCAGTAATCAACCCCCCGAACAAAGCCCACCTGTGAACAAAGACCGCTTTTTTACTTCCCCCCCCCTCGCACACCGAGCAACATTCAAACAGACACATACATACACAGTGTCATCCACATACACACATCCATACATACATACGTACGCATATACATACATTCACACATACAGAGAGAGAGAGAGAGAGAGAGAGAGAGAGAGAGAGAGA
>OZ012699.1:30824621-30860060 GCA_963942565.1 Maea johnstoni
GACATCACGCAAAATTCCATTTCAGTTATATTTTCGTATACAAATTCTGCATAGACGAAATTTTGGAAATTCACTCTAACACCCAATGAAATAATCACCCTCTAAGAATGAAATTGATGATTTGTTAGCCAATCACTTGATAAGGGAATGATTCTATTACGTATGGCTATTTCTCTATATATACTTTGGAGTGAAGAGATACAGTAAGGTGTAACTGAATAACCTACATATGTGCATTTATCCCTACTGCGGATGGCCTGATTTAAACTTTGAAAGTGCGGTCGAGTGGAACATCCTCCAAATTAAGGCGAGTTATCTTAGGTCCTTCTCCCACTGTGTATATCTAGCGGCGAATTGCAGAGACGAGACGATTTTAACTCCTTCGGGACATATGCAGCAATGGGATATGTCAAAATACATTTTATCCATATATATATATATATATATATATATATATATATATATATATATATATATATATATATATATATATATATATATATATATATTTATATATACATACATATATATGTATATATATATATACATGTATATATATATATATATATATATATATATATATATATATATATATATATATATATATATATATATATATATATATACATATATGTGTGTGTGTGTGTGTGCATTTTTGCCAAAGCACCTATTAGTCCTAGACATGAATTGGTTAATACAGGCTACAGAAACAGCGAGTACTGAGACCTACATCATCGATACCATCCAAGCATTCGTGGGATAGTTTTCATATCCTTTTTCTCCCACCCCCTCCCTCTCTCTCTTTCCTCATCTCTCTTCCTAACTCAACCTCTACTGGATGTTAGGGCAGGCCTTCTAAGAATAACTTACTTGTTGGTTGGATCTGCCACTGGACAGGAGGAACGTTGAACTTGATTTATCCAGCAACTTTCATTGCGACCGACACTTTTCAAGATGTGCAGACTTACTATCTAGCATCTTGACGCCGAGACTGACCTATGTCGCCGCTGGCATCTGATACCCTGAATACGTCCGAGGCGTACAGCTATTTCTGTGCGCATGCGCACTACCGTATCCAGCCTCCAACTACAAACTTACAGCGTGAATCATAATAATTGGTCCCCGCGCGCCTTATCTTATTCGACCAAACACATTTCAACGTACGATTTCTCAGAGAAGAGCACTTTCGAATGAATTAAAAATCAATGTAGCGTATTCGCCAGATCTCAGGAACTGCTGGATAATTTCTTCATAAATCATCAAATTGAAGAATGCAATGAAATGCACTAAACTACAAATTCAGAATATATATATATATATATATGTATGTAAGTATGTAAGCATGTATGTATGTATGTATATATATATATATACTAGTATATATATATATATATATATATATATATATATATACATATATATATATATATATATATATATATATATATATATATATATACATATATATATATATATATATATATATATATATATATATATATATATATATATATATATTGTATATATATATATATATATATATATATATATATATATATATATATATATATATATATATATATATATATATATATATATATATATATATATATATATATATATATATATATACCGCTTATCAAGGTATTGGTATTTTAAAAAGTTATAACCGGAATAAGGTAAGTATCACGCTTTCGCAAATGTTTGTGCTTCATGGATCACGCGAGGATGGGTGGCTCATCAAAACTATTCAAGGGGCCACGGTCTCTTCCTACAGACGGGGAAGGATTATAAGTTCTGGCTATGCTTTATTTCCACGATTTTAGTTTGCACCAAAATGTTTGAAGGAAAATGACTTTTATCGCATACTCGAAACAACCCGTTAATGGGGATCCAGCAAACCTACGAGCTCACGTTTGGGAACCAAACATCGTTACCACTAGGCAACGACGGAAGGAAGGAAGGAAGGAATGTGTTTTATCGTCGCTTTCAACAACTTAGGTCATATCACGACGAGATAGAACCCCAGAACCGGAAAGAAATTCCCTTCTCTTCGCCCAACGGCGGATCCACTGCTGGTTGCTGGTGCTTGAATTGAACAACAATATACTTCTTATATAAGGGCGGGTAGCTGTGCGGGCCTGACTATTAAATGACAATTCCACCATGGATAAACGAAGGCCCAAATAGTTTCTTATTGTATTCTCTACTTAAACCCAAGTTCCCACTAGTGTCAACCTTCATACAAGAAGTATATGGCTGTTTAAACACCTCCTAACATACACAACATAGAGGCACTGGGTGGCCATTTAGCCTGTTAATATCCTCTACGCTGGCTCTTGGTGCAACTAGGTCATTAGCATTAAGGTAGCTGCTAATGACTTAGTTGAAATGTTGAATGTTGAAAGATCTTCTCCTAATTGAATTTGTGTGAAACAATAAGCCGTATTTACGGTGGCGTCAAGCCTTGTAGAGATACATGTACTTGCTCACTTGCTCGTGCTGACCAATATAGATACTGAGAGGTATTTCCTTGGACATTACCAGTCTGGTTTTGTGTATGTATGTATGTTTATTAACTGTAATGTCACAATTACAAAATCATACTTAATACAAAAAGTATATAATACAAAAAAATATGAAAGAGAAAATATAACAAAGTAAATTAAACTATAAATTAGTATCCACAGAGTCCTTCTATTGTAAGTTGGATATGATGCTACTTATTCTAAAATGTCACATATATTACACAAAAACACTTTCGAAATGTTATACATTATCATTTACGTCGATGTTTTCTTGGTGTGCATCTCAAAGGAGCATTGCTTTGAGATATAAGGGTCCTAGCCCCTTTCATATAACGGGCTGTCCCGATAGCCCAGTGGTCTAGGGTTTTCTCACCATCCCTCCCATCACAAAATCATAGATACATGTACTTGAGTCATGAGTACATATATGAGTGTGTTGCCACAGACCTGGGATTAGGCGGAGGCTCCAGAGGGAAAAGGAGGTGGATACATGAGGAAAAATTCTGTACCTCATGTACATGCAACAACATACGACACATGTACATGCAATGTACACTAACATTTTGAAAAAAAGAACCGAAGTTGGATAAATACCACTTTTGGCCCTCTGCAAATGAATTTCTCCCTTATGCAATTTTTTTTAAGTGGCTTCTCAGCTTTAAGCTATGTTTTTGATCTAGCTGCCTGTTTTGATATCTCTGTTTTGATGGTGGCACCTCAACTTTAAGCTCTGACTCCGATCTAGATGTACGTGACACAAGCTAGTAATGTCCGTATATAGAGTGTTTATGAAATTAGTACCGTATTTTACCTTGTGGCACCTATCCTTTTGTCTATCAATATCCAGATTGTACATATAATTCTCATACTGAGCTCGTCTGCGTCAGTTATATTCTATCTTAATTTTTCACACATGTGGTTTTTGTGGTAATTTCTCTTTGTAATATATATTACAGTCAGTTAATATACATACATGGATATGAATGTATTTAGGGTACGGAAAAGAGTGCAAAAACGGCCATTAAGAATAAGATACATTAGGATATATTGAGATTAGCCCTTCGACTCACCTATTCAATGACCAGGTTGCACTAAAAATCACTTTCCACGATTACATAAATAGTTAAATAAATAGATACATAAACAAATAAATAAATGAATAAATACACATATGAAAAAAATTAATAAATAGATGAATAAATGAATTAAAATATATGAGTAAATATATAAATAAATATATAAATAAATAGAGAAATAAATAATAGATAGGTAAACTAATCGATGAATATTCAATAAATAAATATAAATAGATAGATGGAAAGATAAAATAGGTGAATAGATAGAGAAATAGATGGATAGATACAAATAATAATAGATAGATAAATAAATCAATGATGAATTAATCAATCAATGAATAAATATATAAATAAATATATAAATGAATCAATCAATCAATAAATAGTTTAAATAAAGAAATATACTAATACATAAGTAATAGATGAATAAATATATAGATAAATATACTCACACTAACTCACGCACGCTTTGCATGGCTTTAGATCAGACACTGTTCAGTATACAAGGGAGACTAGAACATCTGCTGCAGGGGTTTTACACATGTAGCAGTGAAATTGGACATGGGATTTGACAGGTGCAGTTTTTCACATTTGTAACTGGGAATCCTGTAGATAGAGATTAGTTGCCTGACTGTGTTTTCAATGGCCAATTATGTGTTCAGCTTAGAGACACACAGTACCCAATTACACCCGAGATGACGCTTGGAACCATGGATTAGCGGACCAACTACTGGGAAAAGAGTCGAAATAAGGATGAACGTAATTAGTTTACAGGGATGCACAGAACTCAATGAGGTTGGTTACGTCATATATGATGTGTGTGAAAGGGTCTGCCCTGATGGCCGTATGGTCTAAGGTGTTGCCATTGACTGCTAGTTGTCCCTCACCACTGTACGTGTTCGAATCCAACCCGGGGCTGGTAGGAAAGTTGCCAGTGGTGTTTGGCGGTGGTTTTTGACGGGTACCCCGGTTTCCTCCACCAGTTGCAACTGGCTAGTCACGACTTCGCCGCAATGTGGCAGAAAAAGTGACAAAAATCAAAATTCCAAATTCCAAACT
Source organism: Maea johnstoni (assembly GCA_963942565.1). NCBI lineage: Eukaryota > Metazoa > Annelida > Polychaeta > Spionida > Magelonidae > Maea > Maea johnstoni. The sequence goes on from OZ012699.1 coordinate 30,829,285, forward strand.
GAAGCACCTATCAACAGAGAAACCTTACCAAAACTAAACTTGACACAGTTTTAATGTTTTTAGTTATTTGTTTTAGTTTACCCTTGTGCTCTGCAGATGATTGATTTAGACAAAACAACATAATGGCAAAAAAGTATATTGGTACTCGTCTGATAGGACCCAGTTAACTGGGTTTAGAGCTTTCCAATGAATACCAACATGATAGGGTTTAGCGAATTGTCAAATATTGTTGTGGTACTGTGCCTTGGACTTGAAAGTAGACTCGGAATCACAAGAGTTACGGACATTATTGTCATATATATACAATTTGTCTTGAATGATAAAGATTTGAACGTACAGAACTGTCATCAGCTCATCATTTGTGTACGATCAAACCCTAAATTGATTTAATGGTGCAGGGTGAAAATATGTTTGTCCAAATACCAAGTTTTAAAGAATTTAAAGAACTTTACATTTCCTTATTCCTAATATTTCAACAATGTATTTCAAAAGCAGTAAACAATACTGGTCCTATACCATTTTCATGTTGAAACAGCTTTCCAGCTATCCTGAATATATATATATATATATATATTTATTGACTGTAAATCAATTTTTAAATATCATAAAGTATACAAAAGCTATATGGTAATACGAAAGTGCGTTGTAGACATAGATATTTACGGTTATGCTGTTACTTAACCAAAACATCAACAGCGAGACTGAAGAGGGCTAGTACTCGTTGTACATCAGTCTACAGCACCATTACCAAAAACAGGATAAATAACACAAGGATAACAAAGAATGGAACGGAATAAAGAGCATGAAGATATACACCACATTCATGTACTCAAAAATAGGGAGGTCAAAAGGATGTCCATTTAACGTTTCCAGGTCTAATCCAAAAGGGGTAGAAAGGGTTATTTAAATAAAGTGGAATCAACATACAACTTAATCACTACAGTACAGACATTTAATTCCTACACCAGTCGACCGGACGTCTGCCTGTGCCTAGTTGTACAAACACCTATAGCTAACATGTCAAAACAAATATGCCAAACACATCAATGACCCACACCGCTTGCAAATCAAAGTACGTTCAGTTGTGAGCTCACATATGCATCCATGTCCAGAAAACTGGTTGGGAATAGGGCGTACGGTCGGGTATTATGCCCGGGCTACCCACGCATTTAGTGCAGGAATTAAATGTCGGCACTGTATAAAGACAGGATTCGGAATTTTGATTATCGTCTCTTTTTCTGTCACGATTAGGCTCGATTGTTTTTTTCGAATTCTTCATGCATGAAACCTTTCGTCCGTGATGCACGTCTATTTCGTCATATAGTATAGTATAGTATTTATTGACTATATCTACGATATAAAATATATATCAAATACTTATACAAATAGATACAAATATCACATGTAGAAATAATATGATTGCCTCTCCTCTTTCTTTTCCGTCTTAACCCATTAGCACTCAGATTACCTTTAGAAAGTATCGTCTGCTTCGTTCATACTTTTGCAAATAACTCAGGAATAAAGCAAAAGTTCCCAAGATATTTGAAGGGGGTTGTTCCTTGACTTCTGGCTAACATTTCCCCTTCAAATATTTTACAAAAAATGCTTTTGTTCGATAAATGTATCTAAAAGTGTCCGGCATTCTTTGGCCATTCAGAGTGTGAATGGGTTAAACCCCGTATAACCTTTCACACTTTCTGAAATACATTATCTGATTGGACGACTTATCCATTGAAGGGATGCCAGTCAACCCGCTAAATCCCCCTTAACCAATCAACTCCCACAGTGGTTGAGAGCAGCCTGACTGTTCCGATAAAGTCTTTGGGTCAAAAGCATAGTTGATCGAGAACTGAAACGCATAACGCTATCAACAACTACCGTCAAATGTTTTGTAAAAATCATTTCAAATTGATAGTCAAAATTATTATATATCCAATAGACATTTTTTGAAGGAAATCTTAAGCGTTTATGGATAAATGCAGTCAGCGTAAGGCTACTCATAAATGGTAAGTGATTGCTGGATGTGAGGGTAAATCGTAAAGGAGAGAGAATTTGAGATGGAATAGGGGACACATTTCGATAATAGTGAATAGTTTACGCACATGACGTTCTGACATTTTAATTGTGGACGTCCTGAAAACTACAGCGATTTAAAAGCTATATTTGGTGGCAATTGGCCCAAGAAAGATATGTTACTACTTCACCTAAAATGACTTTTCAAAATGTTCTTGGTGATCAAAACAGTAGCATTTGTGTAACACTATTACGTTTTCCGGGAGTGAATCGGTCAACAAAACGTTCTACTGTACTTATACGCGGGAGTAGTGTCTAAAAGGCTACGTCCTCTTCTTGAAAGGGTATTTGAGGATGCAATTGCTCAAAGTAATTGCTCCGTGTTGCATTAGTTCATTCGGATTTGAATTTCGAATATTGTCACACTCCTGCCCTATTTGGGCTAATTCGTTGTACGTATAAATGCACTAATATATATATATATATATATATATATATATATATATATATATATATATATATATATATATATGTATATATATATATATATATATATATATATATATATATATATATATATATGTATATATATACTAGTATATATGGACATGTATATATATATATATATATATTATAAATTTCATATATATATATATATATATATATATATATATATATATATGTATATATAAATGTTCCTCATAAATCTGTCAAATGTGGCCTTCGTATCATACCTGCGAACGTTAATTTAGATATTTATCTTTCACACACTGGGTGAGACTTTCATTAAAATGTATCATTATTATTATTATTGTATTATTATTATTATTATTATTTTTTTTTACTTTATCATTTTTATTATTATTACCATTTTTTTATTATCATCAATCATTTATATCATCATCATCATCATCATCGTTATTGTATATGGAATGGCACATGCCAGACATAAACCACTCCGAAAAAGAAAGAAATCTAGTCAGAAACACAATCTTGGCCAATTAAGCATCCAATTTAGCAGCATATGGTGGATTCCTCTCTGCAGGGGGTTCACTAAGCAACAGGTTAATTAAGGCAAAGCTGTGCATCATCCCACGAGTACTCTCTATCCACCAACAGCAGCCAATAACATGGACCCGATAATGCTCACAGCATACAGCCTGACAATAATTGGGAAATCTTTCAGGCGAGTGCATAGTTACGAAGATATTTGAAGGGGAAATGTTCATTAGAACACTACCCTCCAATCACCTTCAAATAGTTTGTAAACTCACTCTTGATAACTAATATAAGTTGTTGCCAAACGTATTAAAGAGCCTTCCGTACTTTTAAGGAATTCGTAAGAACGAATAGAATAAACAAACTAACACTAATGAGGGCTGACCCTGTGGCAAAGCAGTCGAATCCTTTATAATCCTTATAATGTGTATTTCACTCAGCAACACAGGGTAAATATGTGATAGATAGACCCCAAGGAAGCTGTGGTGTATGTGATATACCTGAGGTGTTACGAGGCGAAGCCGAGTAACACCCGAGGGAATATCACATACACCACAGCTTCCGAGGGGTCTATGTGGCTTGTACCACAAGGGGCTGGCTTCCACTAATCCTAGGCCAAGAAAAGCTTCTTTGAGCTCTCATACAGTATGCAAAATAGCCTGTTGTTTGGTCATTATGCAAATGAGACTGGGGCCACTTGGTGGTCAATGCCTTCTGTGTCCATCTTGCATTCCAGTACAACACAAGTATGGATTCCTCATTTAGCAATATCCAGTGCTCCCCAAACCCAATATCATCTACTCAGTTGCGCCAAATCGCAACTTAGCAACTTTATCACATGGATATGGGAGAAACTAGACAATCTAACCGTTTTGAGAACCCACTGAGCACCCAGCAATTTAATCAAACTTTAGCTTCAAGGATACCTGTTAATACTATGAAAAACACTAACTGGGCAGTCTCCATATTCAAGGAGTGGAGACAGTGGAGGAACTTTCATCAAGGGTCAAAAATGGACCCCAACTGGCCTATACCTTCCTTGGAAGAGGGATCTTATGTTCAACTTGATTATTGGCTGGCACGCTTCATAATGGAGATAAAGAAGGAAGACCAATCACACTATACACCAGGTAGGCCTTCACATTCCATACTGGCTCATAAAATTCAAAATCAAAATTCTAGTGACCCATTTTTAAAATCAATTACAGTAATTCATATTTTATAATTAAGTATTCTTTTTTTAAGGGTCATTAACTGGAATTGCTGCTGGGATCCAACAACACCTAAGGGAGAATTGTGACCGCCGAGATGCTTGGCTCCTCAAGAAAGAGGACCCTCATTTTAAAATGTTTCGGGATGCTTTAGGAAAACGTCTCAAAGACCTGTTTAGTCAAGGTGTAGGCACCTGCCCTAAACAAGCAGATCCACTAACCCCAGAAGATGAGGACATTTTTTGGAAAATGGGACTGTTTAGCCTCACTACTGCTACTGGCCTATCTAATGCAGTTTATTTTTACAATGAAAAGATATTTGGATTCAGGGCTAGGGATGAGCATGAAAACCTCATGGCAGAACAATTTAAAATAGGCCATGAACTTGATGGGAGCAAATATCTACTCTTTAATGGCAGACTAGCAAAAAACATCAGTGCTAATCTCAATACCAACGCCACTCCCAGACAGGTGAAGCAGTATGCTGATAAGGAAAACCCTAGATGTGTTGTGAATTTATTTGAAACATACCTGTCATTAATACCTGCTGTTGGGCGTTTTTACAGGAGACCTCTGCCTGTGAGAGATGGTCAAGTTGTGTTCAGTGCACAGCCTGTAGGGGTTAATAAGTTGGCTTGACTTGCCAGAGCTAGTCAAGGCAGCTGGCATATCAGATGGTAGAAACATAACTGGTCATAGTGGGAAGGTTACATGCTGTACTCAGTTGTATAGTGCAGGTTTCGATGAGCAAAGCATAATGAAAAGAAGTGGCCATCGCTCATCAGCAGTGCGACTTTATAAAAGGCCATCCTTAGTGCTGGAGCAGCAGGTTAGTGCTGCCCTTCAACCCCCACGCCCTAAGTCTGCTCCGCCAACTGCCACTATTGTAAAGGAAGAAAAGGAAGCTCTGCCAACATCAACTGAACCCCCAAAGAAAGCTAAACCATCTCCTTCAGACACCTTAGAAATTACAGTGCCCTCTTGAATAAAAAAAGTTGTTATTTTCAAAGATGGAAAAAGGTTCAGCCTTGAAATTTGAATGACACTTGTCAAATAGATCTTCAGGTATGAAGTGTAGTATAAACTCTCCTCATATAAACTGTACCTGGGTGAATATGTTAAATTTCTGTGCATGGAATATCTATTCTATTTCTATGAATAAACCATTGTTCAATATATATCTGTTGTAAAGATTTATTTTTTTATGATGCATGAAAGGTTTTTCTATTTGCATGTGAAACTCCAAGACCTGTAGGGGAGGGTACTTATAGGTGATTAACATGAACATCTCTCCCTCCTTTGTTTTGTGCTACGCAAAGCCCTATCCAGGACCCTTGGGTGACACATTTGTGGTTTGGCCAGCTTAGAAAACAAAGGCCTGAAAAGTGTGGGTTATGTCCTATAACCCTACACTTTTCGAGGCCTCTGATTGGTGGAAGGCAAGCAACTAGGGCTGTGCTCATCAGCCAATTTTTCCCGATTCGATTAATTGACTAATTTTTTTCGATGTCGATTTTCTCGATTCGATTCTCGATTCTGTATGCTTTAGTTATTGTACCATTTCTGCTTCTTCTTTTTAGTTAAAAACGGTCACATGCAACAGCCTCCCCGTGGCGTGGCTGGACTAGGACCACCTATCACTATCAGTAGTAGTAGTAGTAGTAGAGTAGTTTGCACTAGTAATTCATGTTGTGAACTTTTGACTATTATTTATTTCTGAATTAATCTTATCTATGGGCTTTGGTGTTTTCCTTTTTACCTTCAAACCCTTGTGCATGACTATTCCTACTAATGACTTATTGACTACTGCTCAAACTTAAAGATAGGTGCTCCTTGACTGATGTTGCCAATGAAGAAAGAAGAAAAAGAAGACAATTAAGAAGAACAAGACTTATAGGAACAGGTTTTATTTATAATCAATTAACAAAATTTGCCATTAGCAAATTCCTGAATTTGAAAACTGTTTGTATAATCTAGAAACAAAAATGAAATCTTTGATATATGTTTGCTTCTCCTATCTGTCATCATAACACACACTGATCCCAGTTCCTGTTACCATATGTGGAAAATAAACAAATGTACGGCCTATCATTCTTTTATCAAATAAATCCTATAAAGCAACATCTTTTTTATTATTATTATTGTATGTGTGGATCTAAACCTTGAGAATATTTGTATAGCTTGGATACATGTCAAAAATCCCAATTGAAACATGGATTAAAAAACTGCCTAACATCAACATAATAGAAAATATACAAATTCATGCATTAGTTCAATACCTGTACTTTCTATTTTAATAAACTTTTATTTTGCTATATTTGTTTCATAGTTCATTTTATAGTTCATTTTATTGTTCATTTTATTGTTCTTCATTTTATAGTAGTTCATTATTTTGCTATATTTTTTTCATAGTTCATTTTATTGTTCATTTTATTGTTGTTCATTTTATAGTAGTTCACATCATCTACCTATACTAGCTATTTCACACTAGTATCAAATTATCAATACCTGTACTCCTGCTGGCTTGGATGCACCCAAAAGGCGGGAACCAGGGTTTATGTTTTGGTTAAATAATATGCGTATTGCGCGAACTTTTATTAAGAAAAGTGTGGTGAGGGCCGGACCAGCACCATGTAATATGCATACGTGGCCCTCTCCACACTTTTCCAAGTACTACCGCGCGCGATAGTATCTATCGTAGTGCTGTTCAATGGCAGACGGCTATCGCCGCCTCAGCGCCACTGTCATTTTAAAGAATAGGGTAGGTTCTTTTGTGTTTTGGGGGTAGGGAAAACAATGGAGGTAGGGGGGCCATATCGAGTTCGGCAATCGATGTTCTCTCATGTTGAACATCGATCTTACGACTTTGCCGATCACTCGATGCCACGCTTATCGAGCCCAGCCCTACAAGCAACTGTGGTACAAATATATATATATATATATATATATATATATATATATATATATATATATATATATATATATATATATATATATATTAACGTTTAAACCTGCACGGTCGTAGATTATGCATCAGTACTACCTACGTCTCACAGAGTTTTAAACTCACACACAGCGTCAAGGAGCACTCTGCTACACCTTGATGTACATGTGTTGGCATGTCACGTCTGCACCATCGTAGAGAGAGCCTCTGAGTACGTTACATGGCTATCGTTTCACCATGTGTTATATCAGCACCATTTCTTATATTCGGTCACACCTACAACATCATAGACAGGGCGGAATTCACGCTGTGTTACATCTGCACCATCGTAGATTATCATATCTCACATTGCAGGCACACTATTGGGAATCTACGTAGGCGTGTTACATCTGCACCATGGTAGCTTTCTCATGGTGTGTCACACCCACGCCATCGTAGATAATCATGTCTCGCATTGCAGGCATACTATTTGGAAATCTACGTAGGCCTGTTAAATCTGCACCGTCGTAGATTTCCCATAGTCGGTCACACCTACGCCATCGTAGATAACCATTTCTCACATTGCAGGCACAGTATTTGGAATCTACCTAGGCGAGTTGCATTTGCACCATCGTAGATTTCCCATAGTCTGTCACACCCACGCCATCGTAGATAATCATTTCTCACATTGCAGGCACAGTATATGGAATCTACCTAGGCGAGTTGCATTTGCACCATCGTAGATTTCCCATAGTCTGTCACACCCACGCCATCGTAGATAATCATTTCTCACATTGCAGGCACAGTATTTGGAATCTACCTAGGCGAGTTGCATTTGCACCATCGTAGATTTCCCATAGTCGGTCACACCTACGCCATCGTAGATAATCATTTCTCACATTGCAGGCACGGTATATGGAATCTACCTAGGCGAGTTGCATTTGCACCAACGTAGATTTCCCATAGTCTGTCACACCCACGCCATCGTAGATAATCATTTCTCACATTGCAGGCACAGTATTGGGAATCTATGTACATGTCGGCGTGTTACATTTGCACCATCGTAGATTTCCCATAGTATGTCACACCCACGCCATCGTAGATAATCATTTCTCACATTGCAGGCACAGTATTGGGAATCTATGTACATGTCGGCGTGTTACATTTGCACCATCGTAGATTTCCCATAGTATGTCACACCCACGCCATCGTAGATAACCATGTCTCGCATTGCAGACATACTATTAGGAAATCTACGTAGGCCTGTTAAATCTGCACCGTCGTAGATTTCCCATAGTCAGTCACACCTACGCCATCGTAGATAACCATTTCGCACATTGCAGGCACAGTATTTGGAATCTAGATTTCCCATATTTTGTCACACCTACACCATCGTACATAATCATGTCTCACATTGCAGGCACAGTATTGGTAATCTACGTAGGCATGGTATGCCTGATAAGACACCAGAAATAACTGCTGTTACCGACGACCCAGTCATGAAATGTGTTTAGTGTGAGAGAGAGGCCTCCCCAACCTTAATAAGTGAGTAAATAGTGTCTGTTGTCTGTATGTGTGTGTAGGGGATGGGAGGGGGGGTTGAGGCCATCGAGGTGACTAGAGTAAGAACATCCACAATCTGAGTGAAAGTAAACAGTATGTGTGTCAGTGTGTCTCTCACTGGGGTAGTAATTACAGAAAGGAGGCATTTACAACAGGAGTATATGTAAATAGTCAGTGTGTCTATGTGTGTGTCTGTGTGTGCGGGGAGGGGGTGGGGAGATGGGGGTTAAGGCCATTCAGGTTACTAGAGAAAGAACATTCACTGTCTGAGTGTAAGTAAACAGTATGTGTGTCTGTGTGTCTCTGGTGGGAGCACTGGGGTAGTAATTAGAGAAAGGAGGCATTTAAAACAGGAGTATATGTAAAGAGCCAGTGTGTCTATGTGTGTGTCTGTGTGTGCGGGGAAGGGGTGGGGAGATGGGGGTTAAGGCCATTCAGGTTACTAGAGAAAGAACATCCACAATCTGAGTGTAAGTAAACAGTATGTGTGTCTGTGTGTCTCTGGTGGGAGTACTGGGGTAGTAATTAGAGAAAGGAGGCATTTATAACATGAGTATATATAAATAGTCAGTGTGTCCATGTGTGTGGGTGTGTGGGGGGTGGGGGGGTGGGGTTAAGACCATTGAGGTCACTAGTGAAAGAACATCCACAGTTTGAGTGTAAATAAACAGTATGTGTGTCTGTGTGTCTCTGGTGGGATCACTGGGGAAGTTATTAGAGAAAGGAGGCACTTTTCTCCTTCAAACGTTTTCTCGACGTTGCCATTCTCTACAAAAAAGCATCAAAATTGTCAAGTTGTTTTTAGCCGCTGTGAGTATAAATAAGGTAAATGCAAGATTAGCTATCTATAAGCGTATAATAGGCATGATGGAAGTAATAGGAATCTAAGAGAAATCCTCAGATAAGTGTATGAAAAAATGAAAGCATATGAATGTGAAAGTGATGGAAATCAAAATATGGTAATGTTTGAAAAAAATAGAATAATTGTCAAGAATTCCTAAGATTGGACTTTGAAATGAAAAAGGAAAGTTAGATTTAACCATTTGCATCAGGAGTGCCTACATAGTATTACTTCGAAATAACCCACAGATTTGAGTAATATTTAAAAATTTGAAAAATATTTGAAGAGGGAGTGTATAACTAAACATGAACAACAACTTTTAATAAAATATTTCTCGAAAAAGTGCGCTTTTTGTAAAGATGTTTCAACATGCGTCGGACATGGTGTACTTTTCAGTTGTATATGGGTTAAAGAGTTTAACCATGAAAATATTCAAAGAAAAGCAAAAAAAAACAGTACGTTCACGTTCCGCATTCTCCAGCAACTGCCGAGATCGCAGACCGATCCAGGTGCCATAAATATTAAACTTTACGTAGTGCTTGCGAGGTCCGTGCTGTAATAGTAATACAAACTGAGAACAATGAACTTTCTTACCACAGGCACTACGCAAAGCTTTATACTTACGACCCCTGGACATTTTCACTCAACTTAATCTTAACAGACAACTTATTAGTTGCATTTTGTGCTTACCTGAATTTCATGTTGCTTGTAGATGATTTTGCCCAAATTGATAAAGATGTATCTAATCTGCAGAATATGTTATGTGTAGATTGTGTAATCTATATATTCCATATCGCTTTTAAAGATTCTGTTCATTCACCCGATTGATGTCGAGTTTCTCACCGATCTCCTTTTTTGTCGATTTTATCGCCACTTTTCATATATTGTTAGTGTTACGTTTTTTTCTTCAATTCATCCATTATTACCAGTTCTTCTCATCATCGGTAGATCATTCACAATGTATACTAGTACTCCATTTGTTTGCCTGGAAGTCCCTCAAAATACCACCGCTAGAATTGTTTACACTTCCCGGTGAGTTTGTTATGTCTTCTGCAAGCGACCTCGTAGCCAGGTCTACTCAGTGCTCGGCGCGTGTGTGAGGGTAGGGCCCCCCTGAAGTACATCACTCGGAAGTAATCTGTTTTGTTTTGCTAGAATTGTTTACACTTCTTCAGATTTATTATATAATCTGCAAGCGACATCGTGAGCAGGTTTAGTTGATGCTTGTGCATGTGTGTAAGGGTAGGGTACACATACCCTTTGCAGCACATCACTCAGAAATAATCGTGTTTTTACGTTAGAATTGTTTACACTTCTTCAGATATATTATGTAATCTGCAAGCGACCTCGTAAGCAGGTCTACTCGGTGTTCGAGCACGTGTGTGAGGGTAGCGTACAGATGGGATACGGCCTGGTATCTGCGAGAAGCCAGTCGTATCGCACGAGGCCGGAGGCCGATTGGGATGCAGCTGGCTGAACGCAGATACCAGGCTGTTTCCCTTTTTTACAAGGAGTATAACGACTTAATCATCAGTTTTTTCTATTATTTTTTTAATTCTTTTTTTTTCATTTTTTTTTCATTTTATTTTTTACTTTATTTTTTAAAAAATTTTGTCTGTTCATTTATTTTTTTGTGTATATTTTTTTTTTTCATTTTTGTTTTGATTTTTTTTTCATTTTTTTAAATTTATTTATCATTATTTTTAATTTTATTTTATTATTATTATTTATTTATTTTTAAAACATTTAGAATGGGGATAACACACTTATTGGGATAGTAACATTGACAATTAATGAAAAGCAATGTTAGTAACCCAATACAGCCCAGTACACCAAAGAAATTGACCAATCAGCTGCTAGTATCATAGATAGATGGATAGATAGATAGATAGACAGACAGACAGATAGATAGATAAATTGAAAGAAAGATAAGATAGATAGATATAGATAGATAGATAGGTAGATGAATAAATCGATAGATAGATAGACAGATAATCGGATAGATAGATAAACAAAACAATTGAATATACAAACGAATAAATACAAACAAACGAATAAATAAATAAATACGAATAAATAAATATATAGATAAATGATAATTAAATGAATAAATGAATTAATACATCAATACATAAATGAATAAATAAATGATTAAATAAATGAATAAATAAATGTATTTTGGTCAAAAGATAAATGAATGAATATATAAATAAGTAAAACGATTAGAAATGCAAAAAGTGTTCCCTACCCTGGGTGTGTGAATCACACCACGAGACTCCATATATCTGGAGTAACCTAGCAGGGCAACTTGTATCAGAGACTGTCAGACTAACAAGACCCACGCACTCGAATCAGTGGCGCCTGGCAGAGCACTGTATAAATAGTTACCCATCTGCCAGCAACAAGCTCTATTTGTTGCGCCCGAGGCCTCATCCAAGATGTGGTGTATACCAATACCATATGTGTGGAATTGACACTCTAGATTCACCAGGCACGGAGCGCCACCATCGGAAAAGATTAGTACTAATACCTGATGAACAGGGCTTCGTTTCTTTGACCCCTTACCAGCTTTGGGTTCGACTGGGCCTTGTTCGGGACCATCAACGTTGATCAACGTGGTGGGAAAACGAAATCTGAACGGTTTTAACGTTTAGTTGCGATGATGATCTGAACGGGAAACGTTGATCAACGTTTATGGTGCTGAACAAGGCCCAGGTCGAACCCGAGGCTGGTAAGGGGTCAAAGAAAAGAAGCCCAGAACTGTCACTCTTGACTAAAATTACCCGAAGCGCCACCAGCGGAATCCACAATAACTAATACAAACTGAGCTCAAGTTGCCAATAGTAAAGATTGTTTTTACTCGTGAGGTGATGTGTTTGTAGTTGTATATGTTTGTTTATTGGCCGTATCTCTTATCAATTCAAATTCATACATCATACATTTCAAATTATACATTTATACATTGTATGTTGGGAAGAGAACTATTTTTTCTAGCCAGGTAAGATATGGCTAGTTGGATTGAAATGTTACGAATGCAGAACAAATAATTTGATGCTGCCACTGATTTGGGCGACTTTTGTTGAACTTTTCGACACTGAATATCTTTTTTATTTTGTAATTCGTTCGTAAATGAACTGTTTTTCATTCAAGTTTTTATATCATATTCGCAGCTTACAAGGAGATAATTGTTCTCTTTGGATTTGCCAATAAGCCTTAAACATGCTAACGATTTAATAACGACCAGTTCGACCAATAATGGAGATCTCACACGAAGGGCCAAGATTTTCTCTAAGGTTCTGTTGAATTGCCCTATACACCTTAATCATCAGTAACTAATACCTTATTTTGAAATTGAGACTTACTGGAATTTCGATTTTGTCCCCTTTTCCGCCGTCTGCGACATTGCAGCTAAGGTAGGAAAGACCAGTTGTAACTGGTGGAGAAAAGCAGAATACCCTGTGAAGACTACCGCCAAACCACACGTCACTGGAAAATTTCTCACAAACCCAGCTCACCACTGCCCGTCTCGAACCCGGGCAGTGGTGAAAGACAGCTAGCAGACAGTGACAACGCCTTAGATCAGACAACCACCAGGGCAGGCCCCTATATAAGAGTTATTCAAAAGTATAAGGTTCAAATGATCAAATACCTCGTCTGAACCAATTTCTACTACATGTAGGCCCACATATTCTTATTTTCTATATCAAGAAACACTGCTTCCTTCAGCCAGGCATGCTTTTATAGGCATCGACATTGTACTGTAAACACGAACTATGGAATGTCAACGTTAATTTGTATCGCCATACTGAGGTGTTCTCACGCATTGATGGCGTCTGTCTGTTTATCTTACACCTCAAATATCTTGATTCCTGCAGGGTACAGTAAAGGGCAGACCATGTTATATTCTGCAGAGGGGAGGGGGGGATATCCTTTTTTACATGATCAGATTTTTTATCCCATTTCAGATCCCAGAAATTCTCATATTTTAGGACCAGAACATTTTTTTCATAGCTTTCAGGGCCAGAATACATTTTTTTCATTCTTCAGGGCTAGATTTTTTCCTTTTAAAAGGATAGCTCCCCCTTCCCAAGCATATCAAATGTTTCGCCACTCAATGAAATACTGCATTGCCTAATTTGAAATATTTATTACACCGACTCATGCCGTAGAGAAAAAATAGTATCATAAATGTTCATACGCATTTTCTTTTTGTATAATATATCAATTTATGCTGTTAGCCTTACAAGAAAGAAAAGCTTAACAATTTGTCTCGGCATTTCTAAAAAAGAGGAAATATAGGAAATACAAACAAGAAAACTGACCATTGAGGAAATTCTTGTAACATTCAAATTGTGGCGCGCCTGATTTTCTCTCTCTCTCTCTCTCTCTCTCTCTCTCTCTCTCTCTCTCTCTCTCTCTCTCTCTCTCTCTCTCTCTCTCTCTCTCTCTCTCTCTCTCTCTCTCTCTCTCTCTCTCTCTCTCTCTCTCTCTCTCTCTCGCTCTCTCTCTCTCTCTCTCTCTCTCTCCTCTCTCTCTCTCTCTCTCTCTCTCTCTCTCTCTCTCTCTCTCTCTCTCTCTCTCTCTCTCTCTCTCTCTCCCACCCTCCTTCCTCCCCCCCTCTCTCTCTCTCTCTCTCTCTCTCTCTCTCTCTCTCTCTCTCTCTCTCTCTCTCTCTCTCTCTCTCTCTCTCTCTCTCTCTCTCGCTCTCTCTCTCTCTCAGTGGAGAAAGGCAGCTAGCAGTCGGTGGCAATGCCTTAGACCACTTGGTCATCAGTGCAGACCCTCAGTAGTGAGAGGCAGCGAGCAGTCAGTTGAAATGTCTTACACCACTCAGCCATCAGGGCAGGTCCTCAGTAGTGAGAGGCAGCGAGCAGTCAGTGGCAATGCTATAGACCACTTGGCCATCAGGGCAGACCCTCAGTAGTCAGAGGCAGCGAGCAGTCAGTTAAATTATCTTACACCACTCAGCCATCAGGGCAGGTCCTCAGTAGTCAGAGACAGCGAGCAGTCAGTGACAATGCCTTATACCACTTGGCCATCAGGGCAGACTCTCAGTAGTGAGAGGCAGCGAGCAGTCAGTGGCAATGCTATAGACCACTTGGCCATCAGGGCAGGCCCTCAGTAGTGAGAGGCAGCGAGCAGTCAGTTAAAATGTCTTCCCACTCAGCCATCAGGGCAGGTCCTCAGTGGTGAATGACAGGGAGCAGTCAATGACAACGCTTAAGACCACTCGGCCATCGAGGCATACCTTCAGTGTTGAGAGGCAGCGAGCATTCAGTGGCAATGCTGTAGACGACTTGGCCATCAGGGCAGGCCCTAAGTGGTGAGAAGCAGCGAGCATTCAGTGGCAATGCTGTAGACCACTTGGCCATCAGGGCAGACCCTCAGTAGTGAGAGGCAGCGAGCAGTCAGTGGCAATGCTATAGACCACTTGGCCATCAGGGCAGACCCTCAGTAGTGAGAGGCAGCGAGCAGTCAGTGGCAATGCTATAGACCACTTGGCCATCAGGGCAGACCCTCAGTAGTGAGAGGCAGCGAGCAGTCAGTGGCAATGCTATAGACCACTTGGCCATCAGGGCAGACCCTCAGTGTTGAGAGGCAGCGAGCACTCAGTGGCAATGCCTTAGACCACTTGGCCATCAGGGCAGACCCTCAGTGTTGAGAGGCAGCGAGCACTCAGTGGCAATGCCTTAGACCACTTGGCCATCAGGGCAGACCCTCAGTGTTGAGAGGCAGCGAGCACTCAGTGGCAATGCCTTAGACCACTTGGCCATCAGGGCAGACCCTCAGTGTTGAGAGGCAGCGAGCACTCAGTGGCAATGCCTTAGACCACTTGGCCATCAGGGCGGACCCTCAGTAGTCAGAGGCAGCAAGCAGTCAGTTAAAATGTCTTACACCACTCAGCCAGCAGGGCAGGCCCTCAGTGGTGAATGACAGCGAGCAGTCAATGACAACGCGTTAGACCACTCGGCCACCGAGGCATACCTTCAGTGTTGAGAGGCAGCGAGCAGCCAGTGGCAATGCTATGGACCACTTGGTCATCAGGGCAGACCCTCAGTAGTGAGAGGCAGCAGCAGTCAGTTAAAATGTCGTACACCACTCAGTGGTGAATGACAGGGAGCAGTCAATGACAATGCTATAGACCACTTGGCCATCAGGGCAGACCCTCAGTAGTGAGAGGCAGCGAGCAGTCAGTGGCAATGCTATAGACCACTTGACCATCATGAGCAGGGCGGACCCTCAGTAGTGAGAGGCAGCAGCAGTCAGTTAAATTGTCTTACACCACTCAGCCATCAGGGCAGGTCCTCAGTGGTGAATTGCAGCGAGCAGTCAATGACAACGCTTTAGACCACTCGGCCATCGAGGCATACCTTCAGTGTTGAGAGGCAGCGAGCATTCAGTGGCAATGCTGTAGACAACTTGGCCATCAGGGCAGACCCTCAGTGTTGAGAGGCTGCGAGCAGTCAGTTGCAATGCTGTAGACCACTTGGCCATCAGGGCAGACCCTCAGTAGTGAGAGGCAGCAGCAGTCAGTTAAACTGTCTAACACCACTCAGCCATCGGAAACACCCTACGAAGTGAGATATGTCCATGTGAGACATTAAGCACTATCTAATATAATTTGTTACGAAAAGCAACACCAGCGGAATTGGATCCATGAAACCTAATATATCCTAGCTATGAAAGGAATGAAGTACTACCTTCAAATGGGGTGTTTTGGTACCATGGTCCCCTCTTGATGGAAGCGCCACCAGCGGCGACCACTAAAACAAACGTACCATCCCAACAAGGCTTTTGGTCCAACGAAAAATCAATAACAGCAGAACAGCATGCTGGGTGCTGTCCATGGTATCTTTGCAACCAGAGACCCATTGGAATTCTCGCAAAGAGAAGGTGCTTTTCCATGAGTATCAAGGTACTGTACCGTAAGGACCTCCTCGGTTTGGAGTTAGGCGGTGGTTTTCGCCGGGTACTCCAGTTTCCTCCACTACTTACAACTGGCTAGTCACGAATTAGCCAAAATATGGCACAAATGTGACGAAAAACGAAATTCCAAATTCCATATACCTCCTCGGTTATTTTAGCTAGCATACTGATGTGATTCTTTTTCATTTGCTTATGTTAAAGGACAATGCGATCCCCCGCCTCTGGTGCTGCTAATACTAGTATCTACAGTACAGACATTAAATTCCTGCACCGGTCGACCGGCTGTCTGTCATTGCCTGGTTGTACAAAAGTTTACAAAACCCATGGATAACATGTTAAAAGAATAAGCCAAGCACACCAATGACCTACGTAACTTGCAAATCAAAGCTGCGTTCAGTTTTGAGGTCATCCATGCATCCATGCCCCGGAAGCTGGGTTGGAATCGGTCGTGTAGTCGTGTATTATGCCCGGGTTGCCCGTGCATTCAGTGCAGGAATTAAATGTCGGCACTGTACCACGCTGTGAGCAACAACCACAATATCATCGTTAGCCTATCAAATACTTCAAAAAACTATACAGTATTTTCTATATTTTCCTCCGTTCTATGAAAATTCCATTTGTTAAAGAAAAAAGACATTTGTCGTCAGCAAATACTATGCTTAGATCTACTGGTAAGCGTTTATCTGTAATCTGTAATATCTGTACTGAATACTGAGTATGTGTGCAACCTGGACACGACCGCACGCCCGATTGTCAACCGGTTTCCTTGGCGTGGATGCATGGATGACCTCAAAACTGAATGTAGCTTAGATTCGCAAGCTACGTGGGTCATTTCTGTGCTTGGCTTATTTTCTGGCATGTTATCCATGGGATGGGTGTGTACAAACAGGCACTTGTAGACGTCCGGTCGACTGGTCCAGGAATTAGATGCCTGTACTGCATGTAGTCAAGTACTGCCTTAACTCGACTTTTCCCTGCCACCACTGCTTGGGTTCGAATCCTGGCCAGGACATTTGAGAAGTACGTAATATTCAGACCATTTTCTTACAACTGGCAAGAATGTCATACGCAAGGACGTGTGTTCAATACCAAACTATCATTTCACGAACATGGCTGTCTCCCTCTTGAATTACACAGAGGGGATGGACCCTCATAATGTGGGATGATTATAGATAGTGTTATAGATAGACGTTCAGTCACAACAAATATACATTAAACTCGATTAAGTTCAAGACATCGCGGAATGCTAGAGTAGAAATGAAATATAAAGGAAACGGGTAAGGAAGAATAGTAGGAGAGGAGAGAATGGTTTTCTGCATTCCTTTGTTGTTCAAAATGTTTGTCCGGCCTAGATGGGGCTGCGTTCGATTCCAAAGGGATATTTTGTAGAATATTTGACCAAAAGTTATTGTTCACACTTGTTTCATCAATACTTTTCGAGTCACTTTCATTTTGCTTATTTACTGTGGAATCCTAGGGTTATATTCAACGTTGTCAGCCGTCGACCAATTGTTCCCTCCATATGTTAATGGGTTAACCCTTCAAATGCTGAGGCTAATTTCATCCAAAGCACAGTGATGCAAAGATTTTTTTTGAAACCCATCTAAACCCTGTCATGTTGGTATTCATTGGATAGCTCTTGCTGAGTACTCTCCGATGAGTACCATATGCCAGGGTTTCAGTCATTTTTCACGATTTTTGCATCATTTTGTATTTGCCGAATTAGATACCAGCAGCATAAGGGTTAAAGTGAAATGCGAGCATTTGAATGAATACGGCGCGTCTAAGTCTGATTGAATTTTGGACTCACTCGACTGCGAAATGTACGCAGTAATGAGAAAACGTCTCTTTTGCTTTTTTGTGCAATTGATGACGGTAGTTGCGCAGTTCAAAATCAATAAAAGTCGTCGTAAGGAGGTCCCTTTCACCGTTTTGCACAACTGAAATGGACACACACACATACACACACACATATATATATATATATATATATATATATATATATATATATATATATATATATATATATATATATATATATTCTATGTGCAACCATTTCTGCTAATTTTATTAATTATCAATTGTACTAAATTAATGTAATGAAGCTAAATTAACTCATTCCATTGTTTTCCTCGGGCATGACAATGAAAGACTGGCTGTGGGGTCTCACTAATCTAATTCACGGGTCATCATTACTAGGGTAGTTGTGCTATCGACATCCTAATACAAGTTGATGGCAATTACCCGCCTAATACTTCCAGCGAATAGAGCAAACCGTCATTCATGGATATTTTATCTGAATCAAAGATGACTAAACTTACATTATAGTGGGCGGTGAAGGAAGATTTTGCCCAAAAACCGTGAAAACTTTACTGCGTAAGACCGTGCAGATAGTAATCGATACATTTGGTTCAGATCTAGCTGTGCATTTTCCGGGAAATAAAGAATTGATTGATTTTCGTTGTATAGGGTAATATTGGCATGTAAAGATATTTAATTCCACTACAAAATATGCAATAGAAAATAAGAAGCGCATACATAATACTCCTGAAATCTAATCACGTGAACAGCAGCGGTAGATGGTATTGCAGTGGCCGCTGCAAGTGGTTGGGTCTCACCACTGCACAAAGTCCGTGTTTTCGAGTCCCCTAAAAGGCATTGTAGAGAGTAGTGATTGGCTTCGGCGTCAGCTGCTAATTTTACGACGGATACTACGTTTTTCTTACGAAAGCCATCCGAGATAGGGATGGAGTAGGCTAGGCCGGTTTCAGTCTACTAAGCGCAGGATTTCCCTACCTGGCAATGTCACGGACATGATGATGCACAATGATTATAATTCTAATCCAATGTTCTCCAAAGTTTCTACAGTTTATGACAAGTTTGTTTTCTTTTATATGTTTGTATTAGTTTTTTGGGATCACTTGATCCAATTTGATGAGGTACCTTTCGTATATTTGAATATGGTCAATAAAGATACATACACATACTAATAGCTGCTGGCTAGTCACGGAGTACCCTAGAGTGGCGGAAAATGTGAAGATAAACAGAACATACATACACATTCCTAAATTCTAACCCTTAGGCTTCTGATGGCTAATTTGACCAGTCCAAAATGATGCAAAAACAGAAAGATGGCTGCAACCCTGCCACATGGGTACTCATCTGAGAGTACTCAGCGAGAGTTATCCAATGAATACCAACATGACTGGGTTTAGATGGTTTTCGAATATCTTTGCATCCTTGTGCTTTGGACGAAGGTAGCCTCAGCTTTGGAAGGGTTAACTCCTTTGACATAAGTTATATGTCCCCTGTGAATAGAGGATGCTTTCTATAACAGGTATGACATGATGTGTACCTTTAATGCTGAAGAGTTCCTACAGAAATGTGTTGCTTAGATCTGAAATACATTTGATAATGATTTTAAATTCGAAAATGATTTTACAAAATATTTGAAGGAGAGCTGTTGGTAGTATTCTAAATAACATTTCTCTTTCAAATATTTTCTAAATAATGCTTTCTCTTGAGAGATTTCATCAAAATCGTCAGGCTGTATTTGGCCGCGTGAACCATCAATGGGTTAACATAATGGAGGAATTCGTCAGTGGTCTGTATAGGCACTTGGTTTCTGTAAGCAGCTTTCTCCGTGGGCTTGAGTGACTGTATGACCATTGCATATTTTACTTAGCTCCGAGATGAAAGCCTATTTAGCTTTAGGGTGTTCAGAATCTTTACACCAATGCGTTGGAGAGAACTCGTAGACTACTTCGAGAGGTTTGGTAATGTACATGTATTTAAGACGTGATTGAAGACAAGTGTTTTTGTGCCGTTGGCTCTGTGTTAAAATGTCTCTTGTCAAACACCTAGATAAAGGGCATACCACTCCCGTATAAAGTTTCATGCATGAAAAAATCGTATCATGAAAATTTCATTTTTCATTTTCCTGCATGAAAATTTTATTTTTCATTTTCATTTTGAAAATTAAATTTCCATTTTCCTGCATGATTTTGAAATTTTTATGCATGGAGTTTTCATTTTCATGCATGAAAATATTCGTACATTAAAATCTGTCTTCACTGATTTGCGACAGAACTAGTTGGCGAGAGATTCAATGATTTCGTTGGTGTTGTGTTTAAATGTCTATAGCTTTGTTGCTTGGCCATGTACACGTATTTAAGACATGAGTGAAGGCAAGTGTTATTTTGCCGTTGGCGCAGTGTTAAAATATCTTCTGTCAAACACAAAGATAAAGGTCATAGCGGTACCAGTTTTTTCACCAATTTATAGTTCGTAGAACTAGTTGGTGAGAATAATTTCGTTGGGGTTGTGTTAAAATGTCTTTAGCTTGGTTGGTAATGTACACGTATTTAAGACGTGAGTGAAGACAAGTGTTCTGCTGCCGTTGGCGCAGTGTTAAAATATCTCCTGTCAAACAGCAAGATAAAGAACATACCACTACCATTCCTCATAAACAGGCCAGTCCAGAAGCCCGCTAACTGTCTTTAGAGTAATGTGGCATAATGAACTTCCTCATCACCAAAATGACTACGAGCATGTCTTCTTACATGAATGCAGTACCTTGTGTATATAGATTTCCATGCATAATTTCTGTATGTAACGTATGTATGTATGTATCTTTATTGGCTACGTCTCAACGACATAAAATGATACAACAGAATCAATTGCGTAGAAAAAAGCAATTGTCAAACAAGGAAAAATAACAGAGGATAATACAAATAATGAAGAATATAACAAATAATATAAATAAATTGACTCAGTTGCAGTTATCCTCTAAGTAGGAGGATGCCATTAATTATTTCAACCACTCGTGTAGTTATGATAATCTTTGTACTAATGCGATTATCGTTGCAACAAAGTTGATTATCTACGTAATAAAACTGCTGGGTTCTAACTTAAGACAAAAAAGGAAATTGAAACGTAAACCTAAAGATTTTACGACTACCAGAAACATGAATTAATATGTGTAAGTGGTCCTTAGCGGGTAGGGCAATCTGTCAAGAAAACAAGAGTTTTAACCCACTCCAGATCTTTCGCCACAGATACGCTTGTAAATGTTTGCAATTTCAACACCTGAGATCATCCAAACTTTGTGCATCATTTTTGGATCTATATTTGGAATGTCTTTGCCTATCATCCAATTAAAAACTTCATTAGGGCTTTCCTCAAAAGCTACTCTAATGCTAGTATCTATGTCTGGTATGCGTAACAAGGTCAATTTCATCGACATTTCGTTGAAGGGGCATTGCATGATTATGTGGAATAAATCTTCAACAACGTACATACTACAATTTGAGCACATCCTGTGACTAGGTGTCATGCCTTTTAACTTTTGATCGTCAACTTTAAGTCTGCTTGCATGACAGATTAAGCGAGCCATTATTTCACATGTACCAATCATACTAGGGGTGGTATCACCTAGATCCCACCATGGAAGATACATAGATTTTCTTTCTAACCTATTTAAGAGGTCATTCTTGTCATTAAATATATTAGTTGTATGCCAATACATATCGTCTAATTGCCAGGCTTTCGACCATATCAACTTTGACCATGTGACCTTTGGTAATATGTATTTGTTACCCATTGTCATATCATACAGTAAATTATATACTCCAGCTTTACTTGCTTGATTGAGAATATCAAATGTAGGACTTCTATTAAGATTAAGACTATGAGAGTTCCTATTTTCATGAAATAGTTTAACCTTCACAGTAAAAATCTTCCTAACAATATTTTCGGGGTCAAGTCTGAGTATTGTAAGAGCGAAAAGAAGTTTTTTCACTAGAATGTAAGTGGTTATTCTTAACCACCCCAAAACCGTAGAAACTACTACAGCTTGGGGATCTTGATGGGAATCGTTGAATACGTCTCCCAAGTTGTCTCTGGAACAGACTCAGATCATCATAGTTCTTAGTATGTAACTAACTTTATATGCAATAATATTTACTAGTATATTTGTCAATATGTGAATCTATGAAATGACTCTATGTATTTGTATATTTTATATCATGGATATAGTCAATAAATACTTACTTACTTACTTACTTACTACCAGCTTTTCCACTGATCTTTAACCAGACAATTTTTCGAGGGTTTATTTCTTTAAAAAACTGTACAACCTGGACCAGTAAACATGATTTTAGATCTTATTTATTCTGGTGGAGAACACCATTCTGGGTTAACTTAAGATTAAATTGCAATGATGGCAATCTTTTATATAACTCGTCAGTTAAACGAAAAACAGATTTTTGGTAATATTTGCTCTTTTTTCGAGATGGATTGAAAAGAAAAGATCGGTTTGGTTTGCTTGTACCTATTATTATACGTGCACGCTAATGGCAGAAATGTAGTCTGTTGAACCTTCAAAAACATTCATTATGATATGTTCTATTTTAGTTATTTTAGCTCAATTTTACGGAGTGTATTGTATGTATACAAAACAAAGACTCGCAACACAGCCATCAAACTGTGTAAGATTATCAATCTGGCGTTGAGTTCAGCATTTTTTGCCAGAAATATATATATGTTAACTTCAACACGGTGTTCAACCGCGTACGTTTATAAATCATGCGAATTATACAGCTGCAGATATCTCAGCGAATGCATATCTTTTATATGAAAAAACAAGCATTTGAAGACTGCTACAAATACTTACCATTATGGCTACAAATGTAAGGCACACCCAATCAAGTATTCCATAAGTCCTAGGAATGCTCCGTTCTTGAGTGTTATGTAACATATCTGTCCAACACCAGTTTTGAATAATTGTAGAGTTTATGTTCAAAATGTAAATATCGAATATATATAGAACTATCCTTCAATACTTTTACTTTTTTTCTTTCTCAAAATATCCGTGCATCGGTACGCAAAACAAGAGTTTATCCCGATAAATCCGTAAGTTTGGCTGAAGACATCGCAACTGTTCTTCTATGCTTTTACCATTTCTGTTCCAAAAATTCCGTGCATCTGTGCTCAAAACGACAGTTTATCCCTTAAAATCCGTAAGTTCGGCTGCAGGACTTAGACGAGACATCGCCGCATTAGCGGGTCGAGCGCAACTGAAAAAGGAATTTCTCCGGTTGTCGATTTCGCTACGTTCATTTCACCAAGCGACATTCCAATTCCCGGCTATCGGGTGAAATCCACGCAACTGCTATTCCACTTATCCCATTAAGCAGGAAATCAAAACGTCGCTCGCGTTCCTGCGCATCCAGTCACGTGACAGCGGCCGAGAAAGATCAAAGCTTCCCTCATCTTAAACCTTATAGCAATTGTCTTTAACGCTTCCAATGCTGAAGCTATCTTCGTCCAAAGCACAAGGACGCAAATATTTCTGAAAACCACCTAAACCCTGTCATATTGGTATTCAATGGATGGCTATCGCTGACTACTTTATGATGGGTACCCATGTGCCAGGGTTTTAGTAAATTTGAAGGTTTTTTGCATCATTTTGTATTTGCCAAAATAGCCACCATCATCATAAGGGTTAATGACATACCCCGTCTCCGTTCGTAAGTTGCTTACGTATCAAAACTCCTCGGCAAGAGGAACATGGCTGTCAAGAGGTTACTGTTAATCACTTAAATATAGCGGGAACAATAAGATAGCGATAATAGCGCTCTGCCCATATGCGCTATTGTAAAATTCCCGTCTTTATATAAATCTTAATTGAACTTGCTGCTGCAGTTCCCGTTCACCGCTATACCTAGATCACGCTATCCAGGGCAGTATCGTAATTGCACTATTTAATGTTCACGCCATATTTAAGTGATTTTCAGTATTTAATAAAATTATCCTTGGTCATTTTTCACAGACACAAATGGAAATGAGGTTTATCTGTAACTCTTCTGAATCAGTAAACGATATTCCCAGAATGCATCGCGGCCGCAAATGGGTGCGATTTTGAGCTCATCCCGAGACGATTACTGACATCTTTCGGGTCAAATCTATAAGATATATTCTACGTGTACATTTTGCCTTCTGTCTAGCCAGAGGATCTGATAAGGGTATTAGGAAAGTTGCCAGTGACTTTGGGTAAGGTTGTTGCTTCCGGAAAGGCTTCAATAATGCCGCACGTGTATATAGCGACCTCGTCATTCAACTAGCATGTAACAATAAGATAATTAAATTGAGTAAAATCGGGCTAAAACAGTACTAAATCGGGCCATTTACAATGGTTGGCATATTTGATATGAAAATAGTTTTGTTCCAATTATATTTCTTTAAGCCTTCTTCTATCCTATCCATGCACCTTTTCGAATTCCTATCTTCTGACTACAATCATCCACAAGTTACCGGTAATCATCTATGATGCGATCATGTAAAAAGAGTTATATTTTCGAACATCAAATGAAACATATTTGTTATTGGTATGGACTATTTCTCAGACTGAGTATAATTATAATCTGAGCAAATTAGCGTAAGGGACTGCCCTGGTGGCCTAGTGGTAAGGCGTTGCCAATGACTACTTGCTGGCGGTCACCACTACCTAGGTTCGAATTCCATTCGGGGCATGTGAGACAGTTGCCAGTGACTTTGGTTTAGAGGCTGGCTTCGCCAGGTACTCCGGTTTCCACGACCATAACAACTGGCTAGTCACGAACCAGCCTAACAATGGCAGAAAAATGACGATGATCAAAATTCCAAATTCCTACCTAATGTAATCACTATCTTTTCCCCATGACCTTTTCCCAAAACTGGGAATCGGCTGAAGCAATTGGTGTAACCCTTAGTTTGGCTCATAGAAGATCGCAGGCAGGATTACGATAGTCTTGCGTGTAATCCGGGGTTCTGTGTGGATAGCATGCATGAGAGGACAGGAATAGATTACAATCCAATGTGGGATGGGTAGATCAAAGAGTCAATCAAATGCATTATCTATAGTCTGTCCGGGCCAAGCTTTGCATACTGTTTTTCCTCTTTTTTGTTACAAAAAGTTCGTGTTTGCCATCAAAACTTGGCAAGCGTCGTAGGAACACTGGATCCTATATCCACATACCTACACAGGTAAAAATGGACGGGCCCGTTATATTGACGGGCTCGTAACGGGCCCGTGACGGGCTCAATATGGGCCCGTTACGAGCCCGTTACGGGCACGTTATAACGGGCCTGTAAAAAAAATAAAAATAATGGAACCGTTACGGGTTTTCAAGTCGTGAAATGTCGATATATTGAGGGATCGAAAAACGGGCCCGTTACGGGCCCGTTTGGACACGGGCCCGTCAACCTGTGTACTCCTGTCTCAACTCCTCAAAACGAGGATTTCGCTCATAAGATGCCTTTTGTAAAATTCCACTCAAGATCGAACACATTTGTACTGTCTGCAATGGGGAATTCTAGGACTCTTAAGAGGTTTGCCAAGTTTGAACGGCAATCACGAAATGTTCGCACCAAACAAGGAGGAAAACAGTCTGCCAGGCTTAGCTCACACAGACTATAGCAAAGTAATATATTAATAAAATAAAAGTAAATCCAAAATGACTCGCACGTTCATGTTCAATGTTCTCCTTAAAACCGTCATCGAGAAGGTATTGTAATTTTGAGATATTGAAACATAAGCCCGTTTTTGCCATTGACCCGTGTTCAGACACAAGAATATTGAAACATTGACCCGTTTCTGCAACGGGTCTAGAAAACGTGGTATACGTTGCCACTGACTGCTAGCTGTCTCTCACCACTCTCCGGGTTCGAATCCCGGACTGGGGATGTGGGAAAGTTGCTTGTGACTTGGGGTTAGGCGAGGTTTTTTGCCGGGTAATCCAGTTTCCTTCAACTGGCTGGTCACGACTTAGCCTCAATATGACCTAAAAAGTGACGATAACAGAAAATTTCGTAATGCTTTAAATGTCACTAGGAAAGTTGGCCGATTTTCTAATAAGATTTTTTTTCTATTAGAAACTTCTATTTTGTCCTTAAGAAATTCGGCCTAGCAAGGCTGTACTTATTATCGTGAAGGTAACAAGAAACAGATATTGATCTTTATGTACCAATTACCAGACAGATACTCGCATTGCATCTTGCTTAACCCCTCAACCTGAGAGACTATCAGATACAGGCTTCAGTGATATCATATTCCTATTGCTTAGCTAGGTTAGCCGAGTTCAAGGATGGTGGTAGAGCCAGAGATTACCTCTCCTGTATGTTGAGCACTGGTTTAAGAAATGAATCCCTTAAATCATCTTTCTTCTTCTTCTTCTTCTCCTCCTTTTTTTTTTACTTCTTCTTCTTCTTCTTCTTCTTTTTCTTCTTCTTCTACTGCTACTACTGCTGCTGCTGCTGCTAATACTACTACTACTACTACTACTACTACTACTACTACTACTGCTGCTGCTGCTGCTGCTGCTGCTGCTGCTACTACTACTACTACTACTACTACTACTACTACTACTACTACTACTGCATCAATGATAATCAAAATGGACCAACATTTCTCCTTCAAATAATGAACAAATCAATCTATTTCCGAACGTGTATATTGACAGTTTCAATGCAACCAGATGGCAATTTAATGGTACTTCTAGTTGTGAATGGGTTAGGGGTTTGATAGACAGCCTCATTAGCCAGGAAGGTAATTAGGATCTTAACCCATTGATGCTCCCAGCGACCAAAAGCAGCCTGACAGTTTTGGTGAAATCTTGTAGACAATAGCATAGCTGGAAAAATATTTGAAAGAGAAATGTTAATTTAATCACTACCAACAACCCTCCTTCATATATTTTGTAAAATTAGGCTAGATTTTCGTGTTATAATCAAAAGAATCACAGATACAGACGACAATATCTAGAGGAACTCTCAAGCATGAAAAGATTAGTGAGTACACATGATTTCCCTGATTAAAGTCTGCCTAGCCCCATTTGCCTGTGGATAGCAATTATGGTCTGACAACTTTGGCATGATTCGTTGAAAAAAAGTAAAAATAAAAAGAATGCCTGAACAGGAATAAGACTAACATGGATATAAGTTTAAAGTCAACTGTTAAAGACCAAAGCATGCCTGGAAAAGTGAGGCACAATGTAAGGATGATAAAAGGGAAATGCAGAAAAAGTTGAAGTTCACAATATAAAGTGAAAGAGAGAACTAGATAGAAAATAAAAATAAAGAAAAGAAATTACTAAGCGTTTCATTTTCTTACAGGTGGATTTTTGCTCCTGATATAATAAATGTTTTTTTTTTGCTGAACGTAATACTTTCACTCAGTTGATTGTTTTGATTCTGAAATAAATATCATATCACTATACAAAAAGAAATCGCACGAGTTTTTTCCCTTCTCGTGGTATAAACATATTTTACTTAACAAAAGAGTATAACATTTTCCCCGAACCGAATAATTTCAAGATGATCTAAAATGATATTAACATGATTTATTTTGCGTGAAAGTTTGGGTGTATTGGAGGGACTTGTTTATAATCAAAACTGTATTTTTTTCTGGTATACGTTTTTATCATATCTAAAAAAAACATTCTAGTGTTATATGTGTGTTCTTAACCGTATACACTCGATCATGCACTCATTCCGTTTGGCCTACCATACTTGATGGACAAATAATATAAAATATTTTTCCTTCGTGCAAACGCTACAGATAATATTCATTCCACGAATGTGAATGTATCTTTTGATACTCAAACATCATGCAATTCCCACTTTCGCGTGACGTCAGCCCCCCCCCCCCCCCCCCCCCCCCCTCTCGACTGGGATGGAGGGGATAAATTGGTTCCCTTTTGCAATTCCCCTACGGTGGTAAACAATTTGATGCAAAATAGATAGTGATTGAGATGTGGAAATAAGAACTAGAGAATCCAATAACTGGAGATGAGTGGGATATTGAAGATAATGGATAGTGACTGAACTTGCCTTCTCTATCGTTCAGGTTAATTACGAGAGTA
The DNA here is from genome assembly GCA_963942565.1 of Maea johnstoni. Lineage (NCBI taxonomy): Eukaryota > Metazoa > Annelida > Polychaeta > Spionida > Magelonidae > Maea > Maea johnstoni. Next base: position 30,857,662 of record OZ012699.1, read on the forward strand.
TTGACTGGATCACACACACATACACTAACACGCACGCACACACGCACACACACACATATGGCAAGCCGATGGAACCACGCGCGTGCGTTAAGTAACGCGCGTAAAACAGGTTTACGCGCGTTAAAGACACATACACACACACACACACACACATTGTATGACTGCAAAAGGTTGCTACGAATACATCCTGAGCCTAAAGATCTGTGGGATTTGGAATTTGGTTTACCGTGACTTTTTCTGCCGGGGTTGGGCTACCTCGTGACTAGCAAGTTGTAAGCAGCCAAAACCACAGCCGTAAGCCTAAACACACACTTGAGCAGCGCAGCGCAGCAAAATATAATTTGGTCTTACTGCCTAATTGCACCCAACAGACTGTAGCAGTGTGTTTGGGCCTTTTGGGCTTAACCCGATATATCCCCAAGTCTCCGGCGAGACACACACACAGTCAGTGGCAACGCCGTAGACCGCTCGGCCATCGCGGCAGGCCATAGAGATCTGCGGGTATTATCCCAAAAAACATGTATTGTCTCCCAGGGTCAGTTCACAGCGAAGTGACTAGAATCACGGGAAATGGCGGATGATGAGGATGGTAATGCGATGATAAGAATTTAACCGAGCTCCCTGGTATCGATACGGCGATCCCATTGCTGTATTGCCAGACATGTAATTTTTTACCACGGTGAATAACGTATACCCTCTATGCAATCATTGGCTGAAATATTGATATGCTGCATGTGCATACGTCCAATCTCACTGCATTGTATTGTATAACAGTAAAAATTCAAGCATTAAATGGCCAATGGGTGTGGTAGGACAGAAAGTATACGAAGATAGAGCTGTACTGCAAGGAGAACCTTAACATTTGTTTCGTCCCTTGGGAAATTGGGCGAAATAAAAAAGTTTTCCTTCACCCGTTGTCTCAGATTTTGAGCAATAAAGGAAGGTTTGATATTGGTTTATATTTAAGTCTTACAAGCAAAAGTCAATGACCGTGTACACAGGTAAAAGTTGACGGGCCCGTACGGCCCCGTAACGGGCCCGAACGGGCCCGTTATAACGGGCCCGTTACGGACCCGTTTGGACACGGGTCCGTTACGGGCCCGTAACGGGCCCGTTTTCAATCCATCAATATATCTACATTTCAAAAAAAAAATGATACCAATGTCTTCCGCAGGATTTATACCATGTGACCTTTCGATATATACCCATTAAATCCAACCTCATAATGCCTTACTATAAGTTATTGAATCTAGCTTTAACAAGAGTTTATTGCTTTTCATATACTAAGTACTGATCTCTGACCTGTTTTATAGATACCATTTGCACGCATCACAATCCCATGCTTTGTAAGTGTCAGTGCAAAATGAATAATGCTTACAATATGAAGATTCTGCTCAATTGATTATTTTGGAGATATTGAATACATAAAACATATTTTTTGTAACATTTTCAAAGATTTATTTTAGAAGAAAAATATATTTTTTTTGAAAATATTTTGCTTTTTATGAAAAAAATATTGTAAAATATGTTGTAAAATATGGCCAATAGATGTCTCTGTAAACCCGTTATAACGGGCCCGTTACGGCTTGAAAACCCGTAACGGGCCCGTTCGGGCCCGTTATTTTGACGGGCCCGTAACGGGCCCGTTATAGCGGGCCCGTTACTGACCCGTTATAACGGGCCCGTAACGGGTTCTGAGCCCGTTACGGGCCCGTTACGGGCCCGTCAAAATAACGGGCCCGTACGGGCCCGTCAATTTTTACCTGTGTAGATAACAACGATGATTATGATTTGTGTATAATGATTCGTGGAAGTTACAATGTTTTAGATATAAAAAAGGATACGACATATTGTATAGCAAAAGCCATTCTAGCTCTATCTGTGGTGCATTACAGACATTTAATTCCTGCACCAGTCGACTAGACGTCTGCCAGTGCCCGGTTGTATAAACACCCAAGCTACGTTCATGTACGAAAGGTCGCATCCGTGGCAATCTGGCGTGCGATCGTACATGGCCAGACTGCCCACGCATTCAATGCAGGAATTAAATACAAGCACTGTATATGTGCAAGAATCGAACGGACGTTCTGGCAACCAAGCGTAAAGAAATGATGAAGCCAACTAGAAATTAAAGTATCAGATATGACGGCATTCTACTATTTGATGGTGATTTGTCTTAGCATGTCAACTTCACTCAAGGAAACGGAGATGTAGTTGACGTAACATTTTCAAAATGACGGGAAATCAATATTGTTACAAACCTAGGCCCGTGGCTAATTTAGCGCTAGCTTAACACGAATAGAGCCGCCGAAGTTCGTGTACCGATAGGAGGCAACGAGTGTCAAATGATATATATATAAATATATAATATATATATATATATATATATATATATATAT
>OZ012699.1:30860260-30956062 GCA_963942565.1 Maea johnstoni
GGGGGGAAGGTCGCGTTAAAAAGGGACGCTGTTTTCTACATCCGGGATCGAGAAAAACAAGGTCAAAAAAGGGCACTGAACTTGGCTGACATGAAAAATGAAATCGACAAAATATATTTTAACCAAAAGTGGATAAACACATGTGTTAATCTACTTTTGTTTTAACCCATTAATGCTTACAGTGGCCAAAAGCAGTCAGGTAATTTTGATTAAAAAAATTCAAGCGAAAGCATGTTTGGGAAATTATTCTAAAAAGAAAGGTTGATTAGAACACTACCGTCAAATCTCAATCAATTTTTTTGTAAAAGTATTCTCAATTCGAAAGTTAGTGTCAAAACTATTATAGATACATACGACAATTTGTAAAGCAGCTATTAAGTGTTATAATGGGTTCAAAGTGTATGGGCGCTTTCAGGATTTAATTTAAGAAATGCTGAAGTCAATTGCAATTTAAGTGATTTCAGTAGCACATACAGATGAAGAAAACAAACATTTTTGCCAGTATTTATCAATAAAGGTAGCCTAATCCATTTGTTCCTTCTGTCATAATATCTTACTATCTAACGTGAATTTTGCTGATAAAAGCATTATTTGGAAATATTTGAAGAGAGATACATGGTAACACAATTACCGATTATTTTCAGATGTAAAACCTGTATTCAGGTGTGTCTGTCTTGGTGTGTGTATCCCAGATTACTGGCGTTAATAGGTTATGTATAGATGATACATGGGATACCTGTATTCAGGTGTGTCTGTCTAGGTGTGTGTATCCCAGATTACTGGCGTTAAAAGGTTATGTATAGATGATGTATGGGATACCTGTATTCAGGTATGTCTGTCAGGTGTGTGTATCTCAGATTACTGGCGTGAAAGGGTTATGTATAATGCACCAGTCAATTGAATCCCCGGGAGGGGGGGCCGGGATGGGGCGGGGATAGTGCACCGACCTTCTGCACTATTTTGCATAGTCCCCGCCCCCCGCGGCACATTTTTTTGTCACTAATCCCCGCCCCCGGGGCACATTTTTAAGGCTCACATACATATCAGCTCATATGAGAGTAATAAACTTCAAGAACAGGATGCTGCCCTTCTTGTTCTCTCAGTGATCCCATGAGGGGAGATTTTTGCATATTGCCATCATCCTGCCCAGCCCCTGGCAGCCACTGGCATTGGGTGGCAGAGATCACTTCCTGCCCCTAGCTCTGTGCTTATCTCAAGCACCCCTAAGCTCCTTTGCTACCCAATAACACTGACCACAGCAGTGGTTGATGACCCAGATTCACAATGGCGTCGGCCTTGGCTTCGAGGAAGTGCTACTCACTAATTACAATTTTAGATTTCTCTTTGTGTGGAGCTCTAGGGCTTCCCTGTTTATGAGAGATGTTGAGCTATGTTCATGAACTTTCATATAAACCTATGATTTGTTCTTCATGACAGGAAATGGTCACATAGAACTTTTTAAAGTCACTAGTTACAACTTTCACCCTCAAGAGCACGCTTAAACTCCTAAACTAAGCTGCAGGCAGGTGTATCATATACTTCCTTACCTAATTATACCACTTTTTTGTAGTTATTTCCAATAAAACCGCTTTTATACTCAATTTTCCACTGCAAGTGGAAATCTTTAAGACTGTCTATTCTTGCGGTAACACCCCTCCTACACTGCCACAGCTGACTGCTTTGACCCATAAAGATAAGGACCTGCACGCCAGTACCTGCCTGATAGATAGCGTTCTCTTGGGAGAGCGAATGGCAGGAAGCACAGCGGCAGCGCGGTGTGCCTTCGCCGGCGACACTCCACAAGTGGAGTGGTGGCGACGGTACCCTATGTGCACATTTCCTGTAATGTTCCCCAAGTTCCCCTTCAAACCATATTTTAAATCCATGTGGGCATCAAAAATATGATAGATGAATTTGAAATTCCGTGAGAAATTCCAGCCACTGTACATCCTCATGCAAACTATCAATTCTTATCTGGTCAGGCTACCATGATTGGATTTTAAAATGGCTATTTCATTTTTAGATATTTCTGGCATATAATGGCTTGTGCAGCCCTTCTGCAAAGAAGTGTTTTTGATTGGCATAAGCATATGTACTGATACCTTGAAAAAGGTTACAGTTTCGAAGGCCATTTGGACGAAATTTGCTATGTGCGCAAGATTTGTGGCAACTTGTTTCTGCAAAGTACAAAACAAAAGCGGCGACCTCTATCGGCTGAATTTGGGAAAGAATGACGTCACGGTGAGACAGAATCCCGTCATAACTTTGTGACTGCTTTAAAAGTTAATGCAGAATGATTAGGGAACGCACTAGTGCGTTGCACGCCCGGTGGGGGCACTCAGGTACAGAGGGCCGGGGGGTCGCACCTGCGTTACGTATTTCGCGGAAGAAGGGGTCTTTTTTTAAGACCTCCGCATGTCCGCGATTTTGTAAAAGAAGGGTACTTTTTTGTACCCAGGTACGAAGTATGGGGGTCAAAATCCCCTTACAATCCACAAAATATACGCGGCTCTGACGCCGAGTGACTGCCGAAGTGACTGGGCTTCCGAGTTTGCTGCCGCTAAACAAGCAGAGGATTATAAAATCGAAAGTCAAACTATGTGCTCCCGTTCATCCAATGTCAGTGTTTTGTTAAAAGAAAGGGTGTTTATTTAGTGGCAAAAATCAGCGTTTTATTAAAATAAGGGTGCTTTTTTGGGCAGAAATCAGTGCTTTAGGGGTATTTTTAAATTTTGATAACGAATGTATGCACCCCCTTAAATACCCAAGTGCCGTCACTGACCACGCAACATGCGCAACCACGCACCAAATCCTCAGTGCAACAAATGCTCATGCGACGTCATGATTATAGTAGCGGGAAAAGTTGCCACGGCGGTATTCTCTATTTTCACAAAAAAGATAAATTATTTGCATCTCTGTGGGTCAACTTTAAAGCAGTTTAGAATGATATAACCGCCACAACTCATTCTACTTGCCATTTAATTCTTTTAAATATGTTGGGAAATGACGATGTTGCGTTAGCAGGGTGCAACATAGGTTCCAAAACATTACTTGACGAGCATGGCAAGCTGCCCCTAAAGTTTACTTGCCCACGCTGGCACTTCCACTTGTCCCACTACCCTGTTTAACTAAGGTGAGTTACATTGCGAGGACTCTGCCAAAAGACATTTCTTGCCGAGCCAAGGGCAAGTAAGGGTCTTGTTTTGCTGGCCAGATTGCCGTTTTTTGCCGAATTCACTTGGAACGGGACAAGTGGTTATGATGCACGCTGGACAGGTTGAAATCGTAGCAATTGTTTTGCCATTAATTTTTGGTCAATCACTACTCATACTGTGTGATTATTTCACAATATTTTCGAGATTCGCGAGCATTTAAAGCTTTGCTTTGTAGACATATTATAATTAAAGTGTTATCCTCTAAATTTAACGAGATTCAGTAATCATCAATGTGTTTGTTTTTGTTAATATTCTTGTTTTTTTTCCTCGTATTGATATAAAAAAGATAATTTAATACTAGCCACATTCAGTGCCGGTCGTATCATTATGACAATATCTCATACCATTTGTCTATCCACTGCTAGGTGGCTGATTAATTGGGCTAATCATAGTAAATAGGATTTTGGCATAAGGAGGATTTGGGTGCTATTCACTATCCCCGCCCCCGTGCCCCGGCCTATATCGTCGCTCTACTAGTTAGTTATGTCCCCACCCTGCGGGGCAGCATTTTGGTGTACTAAACAGGATAAGCCCGGCATCGCCCGGCCATTTCCCGGCCCCCCCTCCCGGGGATTCAATTGACTGGTGCATAAGTTATTGAATCTAGCTTTAACAAGAGTTTATAGCTTTTCATATACTAAATACTGATCTCTGACCTCTTTTATAGATACCATTTGCACGCATCACAATCCCATGCTTTGTAAGTGTCAGTGCAAAATGAATAATGCTTACAATATGAAGATTCTGCTCAATTGATTATTTTGGAGATATTGAATACATAAAACATATTTTTTATTACATTTTCAAAGATTTATTTTAGAAGAAAAATATATTTTTTTTGAAAATATTTTGCTTTTTATGAAAAAAATATTGTAAAATATGTTGTAAAATATGGCCAATAGATGTCTCTGTAAACCCGTTATAACGGGCCCGTTACGGCTTGAAAACCCGTAACGGGCCCGTTCGGGCCCGTTATTTTGACGGGCCCGTAACGGGCCCGTTATAGCGGGCCCGTTACTGACCCGTTATAACGGGCCCGTAACGGGTTCTGAGCCCGTAACGGGCCCGTTACGGGCCCGTTACAGGCCCGTCAAAATAACGGGCCCGTACGGGCCCGTCAATTTTTACCTGTGTAGATAACAACGATGATTATGATTTGTGTATAATGATTCGTGGAAGTTACAATGTTTTAGATATAAAAAAGGATACGACATATTGTATAGCAAAAGCCATTCTAGCTCTATCTGTGGTGCATTACAGACATTTAATTCCTGCACCAGTCGACCAGACGTCTGCCAGTGCCCGGTTGTATAAACACCCAAGCTACGTTCATGTACGAAAGGTCGCATCCGTGGCAATCTGGCGTGCGATCGTACATGGCCAAACTGCCCACGCATTCAATGCAGGAATTAAATACCAGCACTGTATATGTGCAAGAATCGAACGGACGTTCTGGCAACCAAGCGTAAAGAAATGATGAAGCCAACTAGAAATTAAAGTATCAGAGATGACGGCATTCTACTATTTGATGGTGATTTGTCTTAGCATGTCAACTTCACTCAAGGAAACGGAGATGTAGTTGACGTAACATTTTCAAAATGACGGGAAATCAATATTGTTACAAACCTAGGCCCGTGGCTAATTTAGCGCTAGCTTAACACGAATAGAGCCGCCGAAGTTCGTGTACCGATAGGAGGCAACGAGTGTCAAATGATATATATATATATATATATATATATATATATATATATATATATATATATATATATATATATATATATATATATATATATATATATATATATATATATAGAGAGAGAGAGAGAGAGAGAGAGAGAGAGAGAGAGAGAGAGAGAGAGAGAGAGAGAGAGAGAGAGAGAGAGAGAGAGAGAGAGATAGATATAGATAGATAGATAGATAGATAGATAGATAGATAGATAGATAGGTAGAGATAGATAGATAGATAGATAGATAGATAGATAGATAGATAGATATACGTATATATGTATGTATGTATGTATGTATGTATGTATGTATGTATGTATGTATGTGTGCATGTATTTTTGCATGTTATGTGTATATTCAGAAATCGAACCTTCTGATGACTGGAGATTATTTAGAACCCCGAACATTTAAAATCTAGGCAGGATTCAGGATGGATCTCTTCGTTGAATAAAAGTCCATGTTGAAAACTACCTATATACCAATTGCCATGTTTCTATCATATAAAAATGGGCCATTTTTGCACTGAAACATTGGTCTATACGTGTATACATCGAATACTTCCAGAATCAATCCGTTTTTGTACTTTGAGTGTTTCCTCGTGTATAACTATTGTCTAGTTTAGCACATAATGCGATGAGATGTTTAGTTAAAATTCGTTTAGCATACCATCGATTTTGTCTAGCTTTCCGTTAGGCCTATGTGCGCACTTATTCTCCAATTGACTTGACATTTTGTGCAGAAGGAAGGCCCTCGTTCTATTATTCTACCGTATGGTAATACTCGGATTTGAGGGTTCGCTTTAAATAAGGGCTTCCTGGTATAGAATTTGGAATTTCGTTTTTCGTCTTCTTTGTGTCATAATGAATTTGGAATTTCATTTTTCGTCTATTTTGTGTCATAGTGAATTTGGAATTTCGTTTTTCGTCTTTTTTGTGTCATAGTGAATTTGGAATTTCTTTTTTTCGTCTTTTTTGTGTCATAGTGAATTTGGAATTTCATTTTTCGTCTTTTTTGTGTCATAGTGAATTTGGAATTTCATTTTCGTCTTTTTTGCGTCATAGTGAATTTGGAATTTCGTTTTTCGTCTTTTTTGTGTCATAGTGAATTTGGAATTTCATTTTTCGTCTTTATTGTGTCAAAATGAATTTGGAATTTCGTTTTTCGTCTTTTTTGTGTCATAGTGAATTTGGAATTTCGTTTTTCGTCTCTTCTCTGACATAATGCGGCTAAGTCGTGACTAGCCAGTTGCAAGAGGTGGAGGAAACCGAAGTACCCTGCGAAACCCACTGCCTATGCCCAGGTCACCGATTACTGATAAGCCAGTATTAAAGCATTAATCCCTTTGTTTCATTTAGATTCTGTACATAATCTTTGTTTTTTTGTCTCCGTTATGTTCTATTTTGATTATTTATATTTTTGTTCATATTATATTAGTATTTTTGTATACCGTATGATTTTGTACAATATCTATGTGCAGTCAATAAACATAGAATACATACAATACAATACAACAAGTGGTGAGAGACAACAAGCAATAAGTGACAACACCTTGAACCCCCCCTCCCCCACCGGCTATAATGGCAGGCATTCACTTGGTCGAGATTCCACCTTTGACTCAATAAGTCATGGCAAGGAATATTCAAATCATTGATGCTTAAAGGTTCCTCTAGAAATTGTCTTCTGGATTTTTGATAATTTTATTAATGATTCTGGAATTGAGAATGATTTTTAAAAATATTAGAAGAAAAGTTGTTGGCCATGTTTATCTATTGCTTTTGCCTGCAATATTCAATCAAAATAGTCAGGCTGCTTTTGGCAACTGTGAGCATTAATGGGTTAAACCATCCGTTTCTATAGAGTGCCGAAATGTTCTGACTATTTGGTATAAACGTATCGACCTAAGCAATTTGGGAAAATGTTCAAAGGAAAATGTCAAACATATATTTTCCAATAACCTCTCCTCAAATACTTTGTAAATTTATGCATAATTCCAAATGTATTCGAAATAAGCATCATAGATCCTGACGGGAGTCACTGGGCCTGCCCTGATTGCCAAGTGGTTTAAGGCGTTACCACTGACTGCGCGCTGTCTCTCGCTACTAAGGACCAGCCCCGATGGCCGAGTGGTCTAGAGTGTTGCCATTGGCTGATCGCTGTCCATAACACATTGAGGCCCTGCCCTGATTGCCGAGTGTTCTACACCGTCGTCACTGAATGTTCGCTGTCTCACCCCACTAAGGACCTGTCCTAATACCTAAGATGTCTGATTGCGCGCTGTCTCTCGCTACTAAGAACCTGCCCTGATGGCCGAGTGGTCGACACCGTTACCACTGATTGCTCACTGTCTCTCCCCACTAAGGACCTGGCCTAATACCCAAGATGTCTGCAGCATTTCCACGGACTTCTCGCTGGCTCTCACCACATGTCCGGTTCGAATGCCGGCCAGGGCATATGAGAAAGTTGCCAGTGACTTGGGGTTAGGCGGTGATTGCCCCGGATACTCCGATTTGCTTTTTCCAATAACAACAACCTAATCAGTAAAATTATCCGAAACAATTACGAAAAACAAGATTCTGAATTACAAGTACAGTACAGACGTTTAATCACTGCACCGGTCAAGCGGGCGTCTGACAGTGCCTGGTTGTACAAACGCACATGTCAAATAAATAAGCGAAGCACATTAATGAATCAAAGCTACATTCAGTGGTGAAGTCAGGGACATGTACATGTAGTCGCACCCATCCCCAAGGAACTGGGTGGCAGTCGACCGTGCGGTGGTGTATTATGCGAGAGTTGTTCACGCATTTAGTGCAGGAATTGAATACCAGCACTGTACAGTGCAGACATTTTATTCCTGCACCAGTCGACCGGACGTCAGCAAATGCCTGGTTGTACAAACACCCATGGAAAACGTTATAAATAATAAGCTAAGCACATCAATGACCCACGTAGCTTGCGAATAAAAGCTACGTTCTGTTTTGAGCTCATCCATGCATCTTTGTCCTAGAAACTGGGTGGCAATCGGGCGTGCGGTCGTGTATTAAGCCCGGGCTGCCCACGCATTTAGTGCAGGAATTAGATACCAGCACTGTACCTGTCATATTTACGTACAGACGGACGCCCCGTGTACTCAAGCTGATGACCTCGGACTACTTTTTTTCGCTAGTTCAGTGCCGTACCAAGACGTTCTCATAATGATTTATATGATTAAGTCAAGCCACTTCAAATTGCCATTCAAATACCAGGCTGCATACTTGAAGTAAGATCTATTGCATATAGAGGGTGTGTCGTTCATTATTCAGTTTTCCCCAACACCTTGGATGAATTTCGGAATTTCAATGTTCGTCACTGTATGTAGAGTATGTATCTTTATTGACCAAATATATTCATATGAAAGTTACATCCAATCATATCAAAGAAAATCAACAATAAATACCAACAGGAACTACAAAAAGAAAAAAATGTTTCTGTCATATAGCTGCTAAGTCGTAACGAGCGAGTTGCAAGTAGTGGAGGAAATCTCAGTACCCGGTGAAAGCCACCGCATAATCCCAAGGCATTGGCAACTGGCTAGGATTTGAACCTGGGCAGTGACGAGAGACAGACAGCTTGCAGTTAGTGGCATCGCCTTACACCACTCGGCCATCAGGGCAGATATGCTTGATTAGCCCAGCTTGGAGATGACTGGGCGATGACTGGTCGAAAGGTGCAGGAGTTAGATAGTTCACTTTGTATTGTATTGTATGTTTATTGACTGTACTTAGGGTTGTTCAAAATCATAGAATACAAAAATCATATTTCGATAAACAAAAATACAAATAAACTAAGTGAACATAGGAAAACACAAAATATCTACAGAAAAAGGAGATTAGGCGGATATTGATGCTTTAAGTGATATGATACTTAAAGGCAAAATAGAGCATATTTACAACATTATAAAGATACATAGTGCTGTTTTATGTTAAAGGCAGTAATTAACCTAGAACACTAAACATAAAGTACTTAAGTATACATGTACTCCTGAAATTAATGAGAAATCGACCCTAAGTACCCGCGGGAAGGAGGGAAGAGGTGCCTTGGATCTTGAGCGTAAGGGTGCACTAAATAACATTCTGACATGGATCAATGGCAGCATGATATATGCCACTCTTGCATTGTATCGTGACCAAGGACCGGAGGACAAACATGACAATGCGGTCAAGGTCTCAGGTGAAATGCCTTAATCAAAATAAAAATTCGATGTAAATAGAGTTGGTACCTTGTTTGTTTCTTCTTAAGTTTTCCAGATTTATGAAATACATTTCTAATACAGTTGGTAAATTATATTCGTTTCTTCTACTGTTATATATATATATATATATATATATATATATATATATATATTAGTACGAATGCCACCATTAGGGGACATTTGGAGTAGGGTTAGGGGACATGGTCCCCTAATGGTACAAGAGCCAAGTCCCCTAATGTCCTTAACCAGTTTTCATGGAGACCAGGACTTTGTAGCCTATAATGAATAACTAAGAATGAACATAATTGAATAAAGATTTAGATGCGTCTCCACGTTTCCATAACTTCGCAGTTAAATAGTGGAAATTTGTGATCGAATTTTTTAGACTTTTACCATTAGGGGACCTACGAAATATTAGTAAAAATGACATAAAATGGAAATATATTAGGCACAAATTCAGGGATATTGTTATTGAATTTCTATTTGTTTGATTAATGCATTTATGAATGTAAATATATGGATTAATAAAAAAAAGTTAGTAAATATATGTATATATGTATTCAAGGTCCCCTAATGATCGGATTTTTCAGTGGATACATATATATATACAATGTATATATATACATATACATTGTATATATAGTGGAGGTCCCCTAATGTTAAGCTTTTTGCATGACCCAAATCACATGTATCTTAGGGGACATACTTTAGGAGCCTGAAAATGGCTGAAAATAGGTCCGGTCTGCACAAAAAGTTTACATGGGCACTTGCCAGACTTCTTTTCAATGATCATTGGAAGAAACCTCCACTGATCAAATGAACCAGCTCGGCAGCTGATTGCCCGGCGCTCGTAAGCACTTTTCCCGGCAGATGAGCCGCGGTGAGTGTTTATGTCGAATCCTGCATAAACATATGGGTCCAATATATGTATCATATTGTATATATTTATATATATATACATGTGTAAACATATACTGTAAAACACCACCCAGAAAGACTCAATTCAAGAGGTGAATTTTTGGATTGAGGGACACACGAAGTTGTGTGGAAACAGGGCGCCCGCGACCGCACGACTGGTGCAGATAGGTCAATCTCACTACACTCGAAGAGCTGACCACCTACCCCCCCCCCCCTCCCCAAATTGTTGTTTTGGTATATATGTCCCCTTTATAATGCAATTTGTTAGTAAATATATGTATATATGTATTCAAGGTCCCCTAATGATCGGATTTGTCAGTGGATACATATATATACAATGTATATATATACATAGACATTGTATATATAGTCCAGGTCCCCTAATGGTAAGCTTTTTGCATGACCCAAATCACATGTATCTTATGGGACGTACTTTAGGGGACCTTCATGTATATTTTGCCTATTGTCAGCCTAGTTGTATCATACCTTCTGCAAACATAATATGTGGTTCACTTGCAAACATACAACAGTCTACAGACATTAAGAGCCCCCCAAAAAGACAATTTTATAATGTCCCCTAATGGTTGAATTTTTGGGTGATGTCCCCTAATGATGGTATTTGTAAGTATATATATATATATATATATATATATATATATATATATATATATATATATATATATATATATATATATATATATATATATATATATATATATATATATATATATATATATATGTATATATATATATATATATATATATATATATATATATATATATATATATATATATATATATATATATTTATATATATACATATATATATATTTATATATATACATATATATATATATATATATATATATATATATATATATATATATATATATATATATATATATATATATATATATATATATATATATATATATATATATATATATATATATATATATATATATATATATATATATATATATATATATACATATACATATATATAAATATATATATATATATATATATAAATATATATATATATATATATATATATATATATATATATATATATATATATATATATATATATATATATATATATATATGTACTTCTACATATTTATGAAATTAGTTTCTAATATTTTCTTTGTTTCTCTTACAGTTCTTCCAGATTTATGAAGGGGTATCATCGTTTATGACGATGACACAGTTCATAGACAGAGGGCAACCTCCAAGGTTGATCTGCCTAATGGTTAGACTGTTCGCTGTGTGTCCCGACTGCAGAGGGTTCCCGGGTTCGAATCCCGATGTAGGCATATGAGGATTCATTTATATTTTATGTTTACATCGCCTTCAAATGCTTTTGTATTATCACGACTAGAAAGAATCAAGGGAAGATATTCCCGTCTCTGTACGGATAGTTCCAAGGGATCAATACAATGTTTTCTGGGTGTATTAATTTTTCAATTTATCATTCTAATTTTTTCTTGATTTTTTTTTATCGTAGAGTGTATGGAACTGTTTATCAAAATAGCAAATATTCAGCTCGTTGCCATAATAACAATGTTGCATCAGTTTCCACACAGAGTGTGACATATCTTCCGCTGTTGCGGCCCTCGGCTGTTGGACGAATCTGACTTCCCATGACGTCGCATGCTCATGCTCCGATTTCAGGTTCGACCTCTATTCCTGAGAATTCAGTTATCAAAAATACAATGCTGCACTATGTATGGTTCTGTGCCTTATTGGTGCAGTCAATAAACACACAATTCAATACAATACAATACAATACAATACAATACAATACAATACAACAAACACTACTCCTTTTGTGAGTACCAACAGTCACTACATAGTTTAACCCATCACTTTCATCTGAAACGTTGGTACCTTTGACTATAATGTTGGTATTGTTATTGAATTCATGAAATATTTGAAGGATAGTTGTGGTAGTGTTCTAATTGATAGTTCTCCTACAAATATTTCCCCAAATATTTTTCTGAAGTATTTCCCCCAGATTGTCAGACTTTTGGCTGCTGTGGGTATTAATGGGTTAAGATCAAAACGTATAAGAGATGACAGCAATCTTATGCCGCAGTTTCCTTAACAGTAAATACATAAATACCGTACTTATCCAACTACATGTTGTGGGTGTCATTTCAGGGCGTATAACAGTACACATTAAGGCACACATAAGCGATTGTTTACAACATCAATACCAAACCAAGTTTATACAGTGCCGGCATTTAATTCCTGTACTAAATGCGTGGGCAGCCCGGGCATAATAAACGACCGGGCGCCCGATTGGCACTCAATTCCCTAGGCATGGATGCAAGCACACGTTCCAGACCTCACAACTGAACGTAGCATTTATTTGCAAGCTATGTGGGTCATTGGTGTGCTTGGCTTATTCTTTTGACATGTTAGCCATGGGTGTTTGTACAACCAGGCAATAACAGACAGCCGGACGACTGGTGCAGTAATTTAATGTCTGTACTATATTTATCCCTTACACTGCTGGCGGTCTGCCTCGCTGGCCGAGTCATGTTGTGTATTGTGTATTGATTGCACTGCCTGTATCGACTGTAAAAGGTCTGGTCTTAGCATCCCGCTTAAGGCAAGTAAAAAAGTTGTCGATGACAGTTTCATCCATCTTTTACCCATATATTATAACGATTTAGCCTCAATGTTTTAGAGAATATAATTTTCACTGACTCGATTTACTCTCTATGTTAAAGAAAATTGGATAAACATACACTCTAAGCTTAAAAGGAAGCCTAGATACTGGGCTGGCATATGTATCTTGTCCCTCTCCAAGGTTCAGGGAACAAAGTGGTCAAGATGGTGAGGCTGGTCAGATTAGTTTACATTTATCTCACCAGGTGGATACAGGGCTAGCTTTGAGTATGGACTCAACAGAGATAGGAGAACCACATCATGTCACCAATAGGCCGTTGACAGCATTATAGGACTTCTGCTTTATTTTATCAGTGTACTTTTCCTTTCATATTTTTACTATGGAGTATCCTGCTTTACTGTTGTCCCTGTCTCGGGGTATGCAAATACATGTAGTATTAAGCCCCCTCTTTGTATTTCTCTGTATCTATTTGTATTTCTTGCTAGTTTTGTTATCTCTTTTTTATTTCTTCCATTTAGTTTATTTATTATTAGTCTCTTGTTCATGTCACCTATTTTGTACGGTGATTTTGTTCCAGTAAGATACATGCATGCATACATTACACTATGATACTACAAATCTGATGGGATTTTTTTAAGCGACGAAGTACCTACAGTACCAGTGGTTAATTTCTGCACCTGGACATTATAAACGACCGCACGTCCAGTTGCCGCCCAGTTTCCGAGACATGGATTCCACCACAGGCCACTGACACCACATATCAGCACAGCTTTGATAAGCAGCCACTTGGGTCATTAATATGCATGGCTTTTTATGTTTGTCATGTTATCTATCGACATTTGTACAACCTGTTGCTGACAGGCGTCCAGTCGACTAGTGCAGGAATTGAACCTCTTCACTGTAGTCTAGTCAGGAGGGTATGAGGTCTCCTTTGTTCTCACTACATCTTTCGACTGTGAAGGATTTAGTATGTTGACTGTTTATACCTACTGTAAATAATACCAAGGATCCCTCATAGTCTAGAGGACGTGTGATGTCTTATCAGTAGTATAGTTCTCGAGAGACTGCAGCAGTCATGAAGCTTATCCTTTACACTCTGTGTGGATTGCTCAGCTTTTGTGGGCCATGCTTCGCAGATAAGTAAGTATATTAAGTATATGTGTAACTTATTTCAACATCCAACAAATAATTAGCAAAACATGAGCACTTATTTTCCAAAATGAACGTATATGGAAACGTGTAATTTTGTCCATATTCAACAGACAATTTCAAAGCAAGGTGTATCTTCACACAAACATACGTACACACACACACTCACTCACACACACACACACACACACACACACACACACACACACACACACACACACATATATATATATATATATATATATATATATATATATATATATATATATATATATAGAGAGAGAGAGAGAGAGAGAGAGAGAGAGAGAGAGAGAGAGAGAGAGAGAGAGAGATAGATGCATTTCTACTTCCGATGTGCTCTTATTGAAACTTTCTCTTTCGTGAACTTATAACATGTCATTTTAAGCAGTCTGTAGCTTATGGAAAGATCGAAAGAGCAACAGCATGGGGTATATCTGTCAGAACACCCTCCTTTTTGAAATACCCTTTTAAATATGAGTGCTTGTTGATGATTGCATGGCACATTGAAATCGTACCAACATGCATATCTCAATTTTAGTACAGTATAATACTTGCGATATAGAAAGAAAAGTTAGTAACGGTGCAATTAACAAATTTGTTTAAAACATTTTCACAAAATAAAATAAAATTTCTTCTAAAATTCATTTGATATCGCTATGAACATTTCTTGATCTATCTACTTAGAAAACACATTGAATTACTTAATATAGCATCTTTCAATATTGAATAACATGACAAAAACAGCTTGCTGCAATACTTGTCTGAGCCACATCTTGTCTCAACTAACTTCTATATGGGGTAGAAGTTATGAATGCTCCATCATGTTTTTAGGAAGCGCCTAATCCAAGAAAAAGTTATGCTAAATTTGAAAAATTGGTAACTAAGTAAATGTGAATAATTTGCCCTGATTGGTACTATCAATGTCCTTGGAACTCCTATCTTTTCTTCACTTTAGATCAATATAACATAGGAATGAAGTGAATCGTTGGCCCTCATTGTTAAAATCAAGTTCCTTTATGTCAAACGAACATGGACACCAGTCTTTTTATATCCATGTAAGGATATTCCTTTATGTTATTTTCGATTAATCCTCATAACCCTTTAACATTCTCCGCAGGTGCAACCCACCGATTGTGTCATTTTTAACCGTCGGCGACGAATCCAAAAAATTCCACCCGGAAGTACCATGCCTCAATATAACCGAAGGAATAAACAATAGAACATATGTTCTCTTGGATGATCAGCAGATATACCAATCGATCAAGGGATTTGGAGCTGCTTTGACCAATTCTGCGGCCTATCTTATTGCAACGCATTCCGCAAAGGAAGACATACTGAATGACCTTTTCACACCGGAAGGACTTGATATTAGTTACCTGCGCATACCAATAGGTGGCTCTGATTTCCAGGCTTTGCCGCCATTCACGTACAATGACGTCAATGCGGGGGCTGGCCCAGATTTTGAGTTGAGTTACTTTAACATCAATAAAGACCGACTTTTTACTATTCCTCTGATGAAAGAGATTTTGAAGAAAAATCCAAAAATGCAGTTCATGGCGACTCCGTGGAGTGCGCCTGCGTGGATGAAGTCAAATCATACGCTTAATGGCGGGAATCTGATTGACGAGGAAATGTACATGCGAAGTTATGCAAACTATTTTGTGAAATTCATCATGGCTTTTGCGGAAGAGGGACTACACTTTGACACGCTGACAGTGCAAAACGAACCCCATCACGAGACTGACGAATACCCGAGCATGCGCATGGCGTGGACGCAGCAATCCACATTCATCAGGGAATTCCTAGGGCCCGCCCTGTTGCAGAATAACATCAAAACACAGATACTCATATGGGACCACAATTTCGATGAGTACTGGTACCCAAATGCCATACTGGATGACCAGAACACCCGGGTATTCGTGGCTGGCTCGGCGTTCCACTGCTACGCGGGTGCCCACACCGAGCCAATGAAAGTTCACCTTGCGCACCCCGATAAGGACATTTACTTCACCGAGTGTTCCGGTGGGGAATGGGACCCAAACTTTACCAGTTCATTCAACTGGAATGTAAAGAACATCTTCATAGGTCAGCTGGACAATTGGGCACGAACTGCGCTTCTCTGGAACTTGGCGCTTGATCCAAGCCACGGACCCAAATCTTACGTCGGTGGTTGTACAAACTGTCGTGGCGTAATCACGACTCAGTTTGACGGCTTGACGTATACAAGGGAACTGGAATACTATGTCATCGGCCATTTCAGTCGCGCCGTAAAACCCGAGGCGAAACGTATAGCCGTAAACGTGATGTCGACGTCCGATGAAATTGTTGCAGTTGCGTTCAGAAATGCCGACGGATCAACAGCCGTTATCGTTCAGAATAATCACGACCACGACTTCTCGGACGTCTTAACCATTCAGTTCGAACATCGAGTGTTTGAATACGATCCCCTCCCGCCAAAATCCGTCCTTACCTTGCAATTTGACATACCTTGCATTGTGGTGCCACAAGGTGGCGCCACCTATATCTTCCTTCATGCACTACTTAAGATTCTCCCGGCAGTTATGTCCTTGGCCCTAGTTACAGGCCAATACTAAAGTATGATACTTGGGCCAAGAAAGCTTCCACGCCACATGCATATATCTGTATGTGTATGTGTATGTATTGTATGCATATATATGTACGTGTATGGGCTGTCTATGGTCTTTCTGCAACCGAAAGACCCCTTGTAACTATTCGTAAAGAGAAGGAAATTTCTTTGTATGTACTAGTATGTATGTATATTCCATGTGATCATTTCGGTAGAGAATTGTTTTTGATGATCATTCACGCCACCTAGTGGACAAGCTATCAATATGAGGTCAGAGAGGGTATTCATTGGTCACGCATGCCAGCACACAATACATGTACAATTAAATGAACTAAATATTGACACTGTACAACGAGCACCGAAGCAAACATTTTGAATTTCTTCATCTTGCTGGAACAATTAACAGGAATGGAAGCAAAGCATGCTTAATATGCTGTTTTTTTATACTGTGGCCAACATGAAATACCCGAATATGCACGAAATTACGTCATACATACGAATATATACGCCTGTTGTACGTCTACTTACGGCAACATTCGATTAATTACGAATATTTTCAAACTAAAAATGGCAAAATTAGTAAGTACACTACGATATTTGTGAAATCACTGTCAATTCGTGGCGTTGTAGGATAAATTTTGGCCTATAGCCTATTTTTTTCATTCTGAAGTGGGTAATGTATATAGTGACACTTTGTCGTACATTAAACGAGCGTACGCAAATGTACGTGAATGTACGATTAAATACGACAATGTACAACATATTACGACAAGATGTTCAACAATATACGACAATGTACAACAAAAAATGACTTCCTTACAACAGTATTTTTGTCGCACCCAAAAGTTTTACATAGAAAACGTTTTTAAAAATTCGCAGTATTACCTACGAAAACCTAAGACTCACTGCGAACAACCGCGATCAATTACGATAACACACTAAAAACTACGACTTTTTAATTCGCACCTTGTCGCAACTTAAAATTCGAATGTGGGAGGCCAGCATAAGTCCCTACCCAGCAGGCACTGACGTACAAAGTGTACGTTCGGTTTTGGTTCGCACGCATGAACGCACAATGTACGTACATGTATAACGTATGTTCATTGTATGCATAGTTAAGGTTCGCACCCTGCACCAAAGTCGTACATTTGGGTTATGTTCAATTTAGGTTCAGATAGATTTTACCATAATATCCAAAATCATCTGAAACACATAGAAAAAACACAAAAGAAAATACAATTAGAAGTAATACAATGTATGTACATTGTACATTTGGTTTAGGTACATTCGGTTTAGGTACAATATACGTAAAAGCTGCACTTGGATAGACTTAATCCTAACTACTCTTTCTTGGAAGGGAAGACAAAGATTGTTTTTTGAAAGAGGGGGACAACCTGCCTCATGCCGTGTGGTTGATAATTGATTTTGCTATATATTAATCTATGTGACACCTTGTACATCTATTATTCTGCTTTGTATATCCTATGATATTGTTACTTATATGCAGTCAATAAACTTACAGTACAATACAATACAATTTGGTTGGTAAATGTTGACAGATGAACAACCTTGTTTTCACCTTTCCAGGCTGTTTTGGCTGCCGTGGACACTAATGGATTGCTATTTTGTAATTTTAAAATTCGATACCGTTAATCCGCTTCTCAATTTCAGTCCATAATGATATATATATATATATATATATATATATATATATATATATATATATATATATATATATATATATATATATATATATATATATATATATATATATATATATATATATATATATATATATATATATACACATATATACTGTAGAACACGAAATTTCGCGTGTGTTTATATATAGCGTACTTAGCGTCTGGTGCCGCTTCGCTATATATAAAAACGCTGTACTTTTGACTTTCTTTTTAGCCACTGGTGGCGCTGACGTCAATGAGACGGCCCCTTTGAAGCAAGAATTGGAGGTTTCTTGTGCAGGCGCTATTTTCGTTTTAGTGGTTGCCGCTAGATAGCGCCACTAGTAAATCTAATAGAAGATACGTAGCCCTGCTGAAACCCTTTTTCAAAATCGGTTTCTGGGCTTGTGGACTAGCTCATGATTCCATTGAATTAATAAACATTCCATCTAAAAACAAAAAAAACAACAAATGGCACCTTTAGCATGCCTTTAGCACAGGCATTTGACACACATTTAGGAGACGCCATTTTCGTTTTCGTGGTGACCGCTAGATGGCGCCACTAGTACAAACATGAAGCATACGCAGCCCCTCTTGAACCATTCTTTTTTTGTGTTTTTCCGGCCTTAGGAAGCAAAAGACATGTTAAAAGAGCAAAGAAAATCATTGTGATCTATTTTGATTGTTTATTTTCCGAAAATTACGTTTAATACAACCTGATATGGCCCCTTTGTTGTGCCACCATGGATAGGGTTGATAGCCCCATTTTCTTTGTTTAACCCTTTGTTTATAAATACGGGCGCCCCCTTTTGAGAGAATGCTCAATCAAACTGGAAGCATTCTCTGCTCAAATTAGTTCGTCTTTTTTGCGACAGATGCCGCTGTCAGCGGCTGCGGCTACGGTAAAGAGACGCTAATATAAAGATACGCTATGAAGCAAAACTCCCAAATTCGCTATACTTGGGATACGCGTGATTTCGTGTTCTACAGTATATATATATATATACATATATATATATATACATATATATATATATATATATATATATATATATATATATATTATATATATATATATATATATATATATATATATATATATATATATATATATATATATATATATATATATATTCAACCTCTCATAGCTTGCTACAGCTTTTAGGCTGTTGGATGTAAGATGTGTGCATATGTTTAAAGGACAATTACACCATTAATAAAACAAAGGCGTTAGTACGTGTAGTTTCTTAAAGTATTCCCTACATAAACCTCAAGTTCCCACCACTGCCAACCATCATACAACAGAAATACTCCTGTTTAAACACATCCTAACACACAAAAAAATGCAGATACTGGGAGCTGCCAGTTTAGCATATTAGTAGCTTACCTGGTGCTGCTTGGTACACACTTGTCATGAGCTTCTACCTTAGGGCTACCTTACTTGGGTTTAAGAAGAGAATACTCTAAAAAACTATCTGGGCCTATATTTTGCTCATGGTGTAATTGTCCTTTGACTGATGTTCAAGCTGTGATAAATGTATGTTGATGTTTAACTTAAGGATGCGTTCAATTATTGATGTGTCCATCTTAGGGAAATCATCACTTGATTATCTGCTTGAAACACCTGCAGTGCGTGTTAGATTGTGGCGTATCACACGTTTGCACATCTATCAAAAGTTATCTAGTCTGCAAATTACCACCTTAGAAACATTGGAAAAATAAGAAGATGTCTCAGTGCTGATACAACCAAAAGTGCCATTGTCTCACTGGTGACATCTCGCCATGACTATTGTAATGGACTTATCTAGCTGTGGAATCACTGATGAGTTAGTATGGCACCAAAAGGTTCTAAACAATCTTCACTGGCTGCCCATCAGGAAAAGGATTGAGTTCAAGTCTTGCTTTTGACTTTCAAATGCATGCAAGGACATGTCCCTCTATACCTGAGGGAACTGTTAGTCAAACAAGCCAATACAAGGACTCTAAGAACTTATCACAGATACCACATACTACTAGTAATTAGAAAAGGTTTGGTGACAGAGCATTCTGTGCCTATGCACCACGCCTTTGGAATGAGCTCCCTGATAACACCAACGCTGCTGATAGTGTGCAAAACCTCAAGAAACAGCTGTAAACATTGCCATTTCAAAAGGAGTTTATTTGACTATATAGACCATAAACATCTGGCCACTGAGTATTATTTAAAGTGCTTTTGAACTTCATAGGTGGAAAGGGCGCTATATCAATTATTAATTATCATTATTATCATACAGCAGAAGTGGCCATTATTTCGCAATACAAGTATAGATAGATAGTCCATACATGTTCGTTCTGCCTTCTTGCCAAATCATTTTGGCATTTTTACTAGTGGAAAACTATATAAAGCAGATAACTAATCCCAGCCATCGCTATCCCCCTGAAATATATGTATGAACAAATAGATATTCACAAATTGTTTCCCTGCGCATGCGCACTGAAGAACATGCATATATGCATAGTATGAACAATCAAACGATGGTCTGCACAACACAACGCATTTTCATCTAAGAGCTTGCTTTCGACTGAACGACGACAACAAGTAGAAAGTGATCCCATTTTCCCGTGAAAGGAGCAGTCCTTTGAGGTATGTATAATTATAGTGGAACCTCGGGCATTTAAACACCTAGGGACCAGGGCAAAAGCGTTTTCATTAGGGTTTTTTCACATACTAGTATTAGAGGCTTTCTTTCCGATACTAAAGGTACATATTAAACACGCAAATGGTTTTTAAAATAATGGTTGTTTAAATATGCGAAGTTTTTACAATGAGAGATTTTACACGTCACCTTTACTATTAATGACATACTATATTTGTACATTGCATGAGTATATAATTGCAGTTTCGTTATAATTTAATCCAAAGGATGGAACATTTTGTATTGAATGTACATGCAATACAATACCATCATACCTTTGTCAGTAAAGTTGCATTGTTTAATAGTTCAACGATGAAATTGTATATCGAAAATTTGGTCTGCATCGCTCATCCACGCGATAATACAAACACGGTTTGTGATAGTTTAGTGTATCCCAGGTTTACTAAGTGTTCTAAACGATGTTCCACTAATATCAAAAGTGGATACAAACCATATCTCATAACTCTTGGGGGAAACGTTTATTGGCGGGGCCCTCACGCCACGCCTATATGGGAAGCTGATTTGAAATGTTCATAGTCCGGACGGCCATGTTCGAAATCCTGAGGCTGGACTGAATATAATTCTCTATTCTGATTGGTTATAATATAAATGTTGGCCCGGTACATTACCTTTGCCACGGAAAATTGTGCCTTTATTATTTTAATTCGGCATGAATTTTTCAAATATATAAAATATTTTAAGCGGACATAATGTATATATTTCGGTATAGGAAGGAAAATTACTAAAGAAAAAATACTATGTGTATAGAATGAAATCAGGAGACTTCGTAACCAAACTGGTTCGTAACCAAACTGATGCGTACCCAAGTAGCTTCGCACCCAAGAGATTTCGAAGTCTCCAGCTTGCGCCTAGAATTCCGATATTTGTTTCAATTCTACAAAAAATGATACAAATCTAGTCATTATAAGTTATTTTCCTCTATAATGTTAATGTTCTTTATACATCCGGTTCCCTCACAAGTTCATAAATAACTTGGCCCCGCCTTTTAACTATTGATGCTTTGCATCAACAACCGTACTTGTCCCGTTATCCGATTTGTTCGATACATTGTTCGTGTCGGTTGATTAACTATCTTGATGAAGCTTAACTTGAGCATTTTAAGGTACATATCGGAAAGCATCTTTTTTGTTAGAGTATACATTTCTAAACACAATTCATCGTTAGAAAGGTTTTACCATTATAAGCTCACCAGCCTTGGGATGATTTGGGTGGTTCTATAATCATTAAATCGATAAAAGCATACCTTTAAAGCGTATTATCCTATCACCTAGACTATCTGGTAGACAATTGGACATAGTAAAGAAATACATAATATGATATTAAAGGGACTGTTACAGAAATTCGTATTCTATCGAATGATACTAACGATTCAAAGGAACCCATTTAAATTGGCACAATTCCATTCATTTACATGTGACACATAAGTTTCAAGTTAGAATCAACTACTTGCTCTTAATTTGATTAACATAACACGTAAAATTATTGCAAACTTACCGGCAAGCCTAAGTCTCAAACGAAAATTGGCACTTTTCGCCTATACCCGATTGAATGCGATGAGGATGATATTTGAAAATGGTTCCAATACGTGAGCGGCGATCGTGAAGGTTATGCAAATTAGGTTATCAACACGAGTTACATACGGTAACTATACGTATGTATGTATGTATTCTTATTGACTATGCGAAATGCATAAAATATACGATACGATAATAATGATATGTGCACAGTGCTCGGATTAGATAAAGGTAATAATAATAACAAAATTGAACTAAACTAAATAGAACAGAACAGGCCTCCAAGGAAATGGCCAAAAACATGAATAATGAATCATATCTATATAGTCATTCTGTTACGAATATTCTGCATTGATCAATACCATGAAATAGTGGTCCGTCTACCAGTTACCATTCTGTTCAAAACGACTAAAAGCAACCCGCATACCTCCGTCATACGGTCTACACGACGGGCATACGATATGCATACACATAAACAAGAGTTTTATACTAACATTCATATGAATGGACACGAATGAACACGTGTGACATACGACTAAACAAGACCGTCATGCGGTAGATCACGAATGCCATACGGTATATACGAAGTTATATACAAAGTTCATACAATACGAAATTTCAATTCTTATGTTACCGACCTAACACATAATTTTTCAGATTTATTTGCAAATAATCTATTTTATATTTTCAAAAGGTAGACATCGTACTATAGTCCAGCAGATATGTAACAAAATATAAGTGAATCGTGCACTTTTTGGTAAAAGCGCCAAATTTGGTACAGGTATGTAAATTGGTGTGGCGATCGATTCTAGACGGGTACCCCGCGAATCCGACCCCTCTAAGACCCTGTGGCGCCACCTAGTGGCCAGCAGAATTACAGGCCAGGGCAGTTCTCACTAAAATGGCCATAACTTTGTCCCCAAAGAAGATATTTTGATTCTGTTTACATATTTATAAAGCTAATTGATAGCCCTAAGGGAAAGGATGGAAAAAAGAGTAGATTAGTTTCATGGTATGAATGTAGGTGGCGCCACTTCATATTTACATGACCTCTAATGGACAGTCCTCACTAAAATGGACATAACTTTGTCCCCAAAGAAGGTATTTTGATTCTGTGTTCATATTTATAAAGCTAATTGGTAGCCCCAATGATAAGAATGAAAAGTGAGTAGATTGGATTTATGGTTTGAATGTAGGTGGCGCCACTACATATTTACATAACCTTGTTCAATGAAACTTCTGTATAACTCCTATTACTCAATATATATATATATACATATATATATATATATATATATATATATATATATATATATATATATATATATATATATAGCTATATAGTGCTGAGGATTAGTGGACTGCTCAAAACGTGAGTACAAACATGGTGGATTACCAGGCTTTTGGATGCAACAATGACACTAGAATACTAGAAAAGGATCTGGGAGAACATTCTTCTTGATTCCTAACCCAGAATGATATGCAGAAAAATCAGATTTAATAGCTAATGGCTTTATAATACAGGAATTGAATTGGTTGGACTTTGAAGAACTTTTAGTTTACTACTCACATAAAGTAAGCGAGGATCACAGGAAGACTTATAGGATATAAAAGTCGGTATAAACAGCTGAGAGAAGATGCAGTTCCAAAAATCTTTTCATTCAAGCCAAAGCATGAATGCAACATAGGAGGTTGCCGATACGGAAGGATTCAGGTAATGTCAAAGTCCCTGTGTTGTATTTCACAGTCAATATTTTCAACATCAAGTTTTTCCTCCAGAATATCCTCGGAGTCTGACACAAGTTCACCTTCAATATAAACTGGTTCAAATGCATTTGGTTGAATACCAAGGAGGTTTTTCATAACTGCCTGTAAATCCAAATCCATTAAGAATGAGGAAACATATAAAAGTTGTCCCCACCTTTGTCTCTGTTTAAATGAATAAAATCCTTCACTTGGTTCAAGTGGATAATCAAGTTAATAGCTATTTTGGAATTTAAAATACCACCATCACAATACAATTGGTAGATGGTTATCTGGTTTCATAAAACCAAACACATATCCAGCTGAATAATCATAAGCATTGTATGTACAGACTGGAATCAAATACACATGCAGATCCCCCACCCCCCCCCCCCCCCCCCCCCGCCATATCTGTACAGAATTTCTTGAACTCTATCATGCTCATCCAAAACCCATTTATTACAGGTCACCATGTCTTAGTGCTTTTGCCACGCAGAACCTATAGTATTCCTCTAGAAAATATAATTTGCAGTATATAGGTACACATTGAGACCACCGGATACGCAACCAGCAGGTCTCCCTAAACAGCCTGGACACAACTGCTAGCCCAGAAGTTGACAAAAACAGTTCGAGGTGCTTTCTGCATATGTGCGTGACTAACTTACTCTATAATATTAACGATATAAGAGCCCACAATGGTCTTTGTCTCTTAGTGACATCACACTGACATTAGATTCGGCGAGATTAGGACTGTCCAGGGCTTTGTAATGGGTCCTAAGGCAATTGGTCTGTGGCTACAAATCCTTGTGTCTATTTCTCTAAGCTGAGACACAGTGGCATTGTTTAGTTTGATACACCTCTTTCTTCTTTGCAAGTCATTTACTTTTGAGAGCATTCATTAGTATGTTCAGTACTGAATAGACCAGCCTGCAAGCAGTTGTATATCAATGACAGCACAGCTTCTTTCCAGCAAGCATTGATAAGGCCCAAAATAATTATAATTAAGTTGTCATAAGAAAGGTAACACTGAGCTCTAACACATATCTTTTTGAATTTTGAAGGCAGAGTTACGCTTTATGGCTTGTGAAGCTAAATGGATTAAATCATGCCGGAACATAACACTACTATCAAAGGTTAAGAAAAGATCAACATTAGGATGTAGTAATAAAGTTGTGTCAAAGTTCATGAGGAGCTGTGCACTTCAACAGGCTGATAGTCTGTTGGTGAAACTCAGTGCAGGAGATAGTGTTGCCCAAGATGCTGTATATCCCAGTCCATGCCTTGTTGCACTGTATAACAAAGCTTTTTATGTAGGTGCCCCAGCCCTGATATATGGTCTGATTGCCTTAATGTAATGAAGGTTGTCTTTGTGAAAACTCAAACCCTAATTAACGCTTGCCTTATTAGCAGGGCTTTCCATGAAATTATGGGAATATTGAACCACTATAGCCTATCTGGTGACTAAGTAATGAACAGATGAATGTGACTTGTCTTTAGAAAATGTGGCAAGTAGCTCCTGTCATGTTCCCATCAGTAAAAGCCCAACACATCTTTGACACGTTATGAATCTGCTGGAATGGCCTGGTTAATTAATATCACAGTGCCATCTTAAATTCTAATTCATTAAAAAAGTCCTCCTTTATGCATATCATCATACATCCCTATAACATAATGAATATGTGATATATATATATATGCGTAAATATAAGTACACAACCATGATTGCACTGTAACTGCTATTACCCAATTCATTTTTTATGACCTTATGGCTGTATTTATATATATATATATATATATATATATATACTAGAAAAGTACCCGTCCTACGGACGGTAACCACAAAATTTCTTTTTACGTCAAAAATATCAGGGCACCCAGATATCCTTGCAAACACACATTTAGGGCTACCTAACCTATGGATCAATAATTCAAGAGGCTTGGTAAACATATACCGTATTACCCCGCATACAACACGCACTTTTATACACTGCAGAACCTACGTTATGGAGGGGGTGCGTGTTATCAACGGGTACATAAACATTTTTACAGCGATTCTATAGACGTGTGGGGCATGGTCGAAAATACTTTGGTGGGTTCCTATTGTCTATTGGCCTGTCACCATGACGACGTTATGATGATTGCCATTCTGATACCCTGGACGTACCAGATCATGTTTGAAAATAGACTTTTCCCGTACTGTTAATTGGTATCACTTGCACAGTGACTCTGAGCACTATAAACACAGTACGATTTAAGCCTCTAATTATCTGAGTCAACGCGGGTTACGGTACTGGGGTCAAGATTCCCACTCCCCAACTCCGCCTCCGTGTTATAAACAGGGCATTGTATTTTACATATGGGAAAGGGACTTGGGGAGGGGGTGCGTATTATCTATGGGGTGCGTGTTGTATGCGGGGTAATACGGGTATGCCATTGATAGATAAGTTGTCAAACCGGTATTGGAAAGGTGGTGGTGGGGTGTTATCCATTTATCATATCACTCATGACGAATTCTAATCATTTCTACTCAAAACAATTTTCGTTTAGTAAGATCAATATAAAATATGACATACGATATTTCATATACACCCGTCCTAATTTGGTTGTTCCTGTTGAAAGATATCATTTATGAATTTTTGTCATTCGGTATGATTTACAGACTCGTTTACAACTTTTTAAAGCTAAGATTATTAATGGGATAGGTTTGAGGAGGAAACACAGATGTATAAACCTCTTACACTTGGATGGTAGACTCTAATGCATTCTACACGAACTGTGATATAACAATTCGTAGCTTTGCTTGCTTTCTCCTCTGCCACTTAGGGATACGTAGTGACGGGTGCCGTAGTAATCGGCGAACACCACCTACATACCCTTAGCCCCCATTGCCATTCTCATCACGCACCCCAACCTAATTGGAGTTGAAGAATGTCGTGAGAGAAAGCTCGCAATCGTTCACTGCGCTGGATTCTCTCTTGGCAATAATGCAATTTCAATAAAAGTGCAACACAGTAATCGGCTTAGCATAATTGGCCAACTAAACATTTGCAAGTTATTTGATTGAATAAATGTGGTCAGTTCATATATAAATTTGTCAAAATCGTAAATAGTTTAAAACATCTATTGAAAGGAATATTCTTTATTTTACCAATTAGCGGAATTCAGTACTCTTTACACGTCTGTTGGAAACTTCCCATGTTGTTTTAAAGCTGCACATGAATATTAATTGACCTAGGTTCCGCAGGTTAGGTGCTAAATATAATCATATATATATATATATATATATATATATATATATATATATATATATATATATATATATATATATATATATATATATATACCGGGTATATATATATGTATATGCCATCAATGAAATATTTTGGGAATAAAGTCCATATACGAAAGAAAAACGTGGAAAGAATGTGTATGAGTTGGCCAGTAAGCATTTTGGTATGATTTTACCCACAAATTATTTCCAAATGATACTTTTATGTGGATATCCTCCCCCTCCCCCCAAAAATGATAAATATATTTTAAAAAAGGGCTTTTCTTTGAGCTGCTACGCTATGATTGTTAAGGAAATGTAAAAACAATACTATTTCAATAATTGTTGGAGGAAAACATATTCCAAAGGAGGCACAATCTTCGTTCAAACACGGATTAATTCCAAGCATACCCAAAGTGAGGTATGGGCATGAGGTGGTTCTCTAAAATATACATAGACATTAAGTTCCATCACAATTTATTTTGATAAAGATAACTTTCAAATTATATCTATTTAAAGCCGGGTAGCTTATATACTGGCTGTATGGAAAACATTTTTTGGAACTATAGAAAAGTCCGAATTTTTTGTAAGCTCAAATATGCATGTAACCCATGCACCACCGTAGTATGCTGAATTGTTTGGGTTTGTTCAAATGCTCTCTCTCTCTAACCGCACAACCTTTGATTGTGTTTTTCCCAAGGGATGTGTCCGTACGCTCTTAGCGCCGATGCAGGCATTGTCCATTGTGTCCATGCCGCCTAAACCCTTTCGGTGCATGCCCAGGTTCCCTTTGATTACCCGGGTAAGCTACGCTACTACAGTGTGCGTGCTTCTGCCACCGGACAACCAACAAAGTCCGTGCAGTGCAACCCCATTGTGGAAGCAGAAGTTTGATATCGGTTGTACTATATATCGCCGGGTCGTCATACCACACCCGGCCGTGCTTGAGGATAAGAAATCAGCATCAAAAGTCCCCATTTGTTTAATTTTTTAAAATTAGTTTACGTTAAGAACCATCTAGATACACTCGTCCACCAAACTGCCAACTCAGAATTAGGCAAACGGGCGCGGCAACGGAGATCATGCGTTGCAAAGGATTGGGCCTCCTCTTTTATAATATAGATAGAAAAGTACCCGTCCTGTGGACGGAAACCCTGAAATGTCTTATAATGGCAAACATATCAGAGCACCCAGATATCCCTGACACCACACATTTAGGGTCATCTAACCTATGTATCAATAATTACGGCAAACAGATATACGGCAAACAGATATACCATCAACAAATAAGATCAAGGTTTATAATACCGGTTGTAATAAAGAATATAGGCCTGTGTATGTTCATGATATCATTGATATATCTAATTATAATCATTTCTACTCAAAACAATTTTCAAAGTGAAAGTATTGCATAACGTATGTCATTTGTACATCTATCTGTCCGACTGTCCCCCTCCCCCCTCTCGCGGTCTCTCTCCCCCCCTCTCTCTCATTGTATCTCTCTCCCTTCCCCTTCTCTCTCTCGTGCTTTATCTCTCTCTGTATCTCTCTCTCCCTCCCCCTCTCTCTCGTTGTATCTCTCTCTGTATCTCTCCCCCTCTCTCTCTCTCGGTGTGTGTGTCTCTCTCTCTCGCTCGTTGTATCTCTCTCTCGTTGTATGTCTCTCTCTCGTTATATAGCTCTCTGTATCTCTCTCCCCTCTCTCTCTCGTTCATTGTAACTCTCTCTCTCTCTCTCTCTCTCTCTCTCTCTCTCTCTCGTTGTATCTCTCTCCCGGTGTATCTCTCTTCCCCCCCCTCTCCCTCTCTCTCTCTCTCTCTCTCTCTCTCTCTCTCTCTCTCGTCACACCTGATATACCATCAACAAATACGTTCAAGGTTTATAATACCGGCTGTAATAAAGAATATAGGCCTGTGTACGCTCATGATATCACTGATATATCTAATTATAAACATTTATACTCAAAACTATTTTCAAAGTGAAAGTATTGCATAACGTATGTCATTTATACATCTATCTGTCTGTCCGACTGTCCCCCTCCCCCCTCTCGCTGTCTCTCCCCCTCTGTCTCATTGTAATTCTCTCCCTTCCCCCCCTCTCTCTCGCGCTGTATCTCTCTCTTCCTCTCCCTCTCTCTCGTTGTATCTCTCTCTGTATCTCTCCCTCTCTCTCTCGCTCGTTGTATCTCTCTCTCGTTGTATGTCTCTCTCTCGTTCTGTATAGCTCTCTGTATCTCTCTCCCCCCTCTCTCGTTCGTTGTAACTCTCTCTCTCTCTACCCTCTCTCTCTCTCGTTGTATCTCTCTTCCCCCCACTCTCTCTCTCTCTCTCTCGTCACACCTGAAATAAGTAACTATCTCTCCCTCTCTCTCTCGCTCGTCGTATCTCTCTCTCGTTGTATGTCTCTCTCTCGTTGTATAGCTCTCTGTATCTCTCTCCCCTCTCTCTCTCTCGTAACTCTCTCTCTCTCTCTCTCTCTCTCTCTACCCTCGCTCTCTCTCGTTGTATCTCTCTTCCCCCCACTCTCTCTCTCTCTCTCTCTCTCTCTCTCTCTCTCTCTCTCTCTCTCTCTCTCTCGTCACACCTGAAATAAGTAACTATCTTAGCACATACGTTCCTTAGTCCTTCTACAGCATGTGCCCTGAGTGCTTGCTATTTTGATTCTCAAAACCCCATTGCAAATAAAACCGCAGGCTTGGACATGCACCACCTGCTGTTTTTGTTTTATACTTATGTTTCTAGACCTTATGATCTGCTTGCGTCATACTGTGGGACCCTGCACTGCACTGCGGCACATCAATGGCTGTTGTGGTTAGGGCCACATTGTTCTCAGCTATTTTGGGGTGGCTAGCCCCTAACCTACATTTCAACCTGATCAGGTGAGCACATGCTCTCCTCACCGGACCCCCCGGAGAGATATACGGTTCTAAAAATCATCATCAAAATCATCTTTTTGATTAATATTTTGAAATGTGTTTACGTTAAGAACCATCTAGATATACTCGTCCACCAAACTGCCAACTCAGAATTAGACAAACAGGCGCCGCAACGGAGATCATGCGTTGCAAAGGATTGGGCCTCCTCTCTTATAATATATATATATATATATATATATATATATATATATATATATATATATATATATATATATATATATATATATATATATATATATATATATATAAATATATATATACATACAGCCATAAGGTCATAAAATGAATTGGGTAATAGCAGTTACAGTGCAATTATGTTATAGTTGTGTAAATACTTGGTGGCGCCACCGAGGACTGTCGTGTAAATATGTAGTCATATAAATATTTAGTGGCACCACCTACATTCAAACCATAAAACTAATCTACTTTTTTCCATCCTTTCCCTAAGGGCTATGAATTACCTTTATAAATATGAAAACAGAATCAAAATATCTTCTTTGGGGACAAAGCTATGGCCATTTTAGTGAGGAATGTCCATTGAACAAGGTCATGTAAACATATTCTGGCGCCACCTACTATCAAACCATAAAACTAATCTACTCCTTTTTCATCCTTTCCCTTAGGGCTATCAATTAGCTTTATGATATGAAAACAGAATCAAAATATCTTCCTTGGGGACAATGTTATGGCCATTATAGTGAGGAATGTCCATTGAACAAGGTCATGTAAACATCTAGTGGCGCCACCTACTATCAAACCATAAAACTAATCTACTCCTTTTTCATCCTTTCCCTTAGGGCTATCAATTAGCTTTATGATATGAAAACAGAATCAAAATATCTTCCTTGGGGACAAAGTTATGGCCATTATAGTGAGGAATGTCCATTGAACAAGGTCATATAAACATCTAGTGGCGCCACCTACATTCAAACCATAAGCTAATCTACTTCCTTTCCATCCTTAGCATTAGGGCTATCAATTACCTTTATAAATATGAAAACAGAATCAAAATATCTTATTTGGAGACAAAGTTATAGCCATTTTGGTGAGGACTGCCCTGGCCAGTAATTCTGCTGGCCACTAGGTGGCGCCACAGGGTCTTAGAGGGGTCGGATTTGCGGGGTACCCGTCTAGAATCGATCGCCACACCAAGTTACATACCCGTACCAAATTTGGCGCTTTTACCAAAAAGTGCACGATTCAATCACATATCTGCTGGACTACTACAGAATTTATATCGCTCCTACTGTTTATAATCATTTGATATCAAATGCATAGACATAAAACCTTAAGTCATCCTCAGAAAGATGATTGAACGAACATATAACTTCTATAGTTGACTGTTAGCAATATTGACTATGTACGATCCATATTGTTATACAGAGCATTGGTGTCGCAGCATCTCTTTGATATAATTCAAGTAATTTAAGTGATAAAAAAAGTAATTATTTATTATCATTCATATGGCAAATACTAGATACATGAAGTCGGCATATTTTCTGACGTGAAAGCTTAAGCCATGTACCAGTTAAGCTTTGGTAGTTTGTCTTGAAACTTTAGCGCAATACCTAGTGACCTATTGCCTCATGCGATATTAGTGGTGCCTTTACACAAACAGGAAATCATATTAGCAGAAATACCATTGTTTGAATTAAGGGGGCTCGGGACCTTCGTTCTTTAATTGAGACTTCCATGTAAAGATTGACCAATATCTTGGTCATTGTACAAGAAAACCCCAATAAACTATATATTTTATGAAAGCTGAGAATCTGGAGGGTCAAATATCCTAAACATGTTTTATGATACCATCACAGTTCCCTGGGGGTGGGGCCTAAAGACAGTGATGCGGATTTCTAATACATATGTTTTTGCAAAGTACCTCCTGGCTTCAATAAAGGTTTAACACAGTTGATATTTATATATCATATAGAAAACATCCTTGAGCAAATTCTAGTTTTTCATTTTTTTAAATTTTTGTTCCTAAAGGAATTTACAGCAAGTTAAAGTTGTGATCAATATTTTTTTGTTGAATCTTACCTTTCTTCATTTTTGAAGTTGAATTAAGAAACAACTAGAGCAGATATAAAACAAATGAAAAACAAGAATTTGCCCAAGGATGTTTTTGGTCATGTGTCAAAATCTCAGCATTCTAAGATCAATATTGAATGAATGGGGGCCTTTTTAAAATGAGAAGTATGGTGATTTCAGAAAGCCTTCAAACCAGCTGTTAAAGCCAGCCCTGCATATCCTACAGCCTATTATGATGTTCTGCCCCTTTATGCAACTTTAAAGGATAATTTGGAATAAGAATATGATTTGCATGTATTGGTAGAATACTTTGAATGTTTGATAGTTCACTTGGTACCTCAATTACTGGAATAAAAAGGGATTTTTAGCAAATATTTGGAGGTTTCTACTGGTAGAGGCTGGACCCCCTAGTGAGCACTCCTCCCCCCAGCTGATAAGGAAAGATAAGAGACTATTACTGACTGCTAATTGCATATTGGCTGTCTGGCAGTGAATCCGCTCCATAACAAGTACTCAGAGTCTGCATCTTCAATTGCTATGCCACTGTCATCTGAACTAGTGCTCAGCAGTCTAAGCTTTCTATAACTTGCACTATGAATGGTTAGTGAATTCTCAGATTCCTCTTCCTCTAATGTATCCAAATCTTCTGGTACAGAAGATTTTTCATGCCATTCAAACCCCATCTTTCTCTTCCTTTTGGATCTATTTCCCATTGTAAGAATACATTAAGACTCTGTACTGTCCAGGGACCAGCATCTAAATGTTCTCTCCTAACCATACAGGAAACCCTCTTCACCTAGGTAAGATATCCCAAACATCCTGCCAATCACACACCAGAATATATCTGGAGCATTTGATTGGTTTTACCTGAACTCACGGCTGTAATCCCCATAGGAAATTTGACCGGTTTAGTATACTGGCTGCACTCACTGACAGCAGCCAGCATCTGGCTAGTACGTCACTGGTTGCCAAGCAACTCAGCTTAACAAGATGGCTGCCATGCCTAGCAACGGTATCCTAACCAAGTATCAAACTCCTCTTTTTCAGTCTCTGAGCCCTACATGTGTTATACTAATTAACTGATACAAAGCAATAAAGATAACAAGTGTTGACAACATATGCCAGGCCTAGTATGACCTTTTGCACTAGCTTAAATTTCACTCTCACATTCCGTTCTCGTCTCCATGGAAGAAGCATGTAATACAGCATCTTAATCAATTTCATCTTTTGAAAAAATGCAGAATTTGTTTTTGAAAATAACTGGAAAAAATATATTTCCTTAAACAGTACTTTAACAGCCAGAAAGTACCACTCTTTTCTCAATTAAATTTGAAAGTTAGGAGAATTTTGCAATAGAGTATTACCCCTATGCTGTGTTCTAGGGCCTGAGCAGGGAGGATGTGAATCAGCCACTTGCTGTAATTCTCACCCAAATTTTTAAAATAGAAGAAAGGATGTAATATTTATGTATATTCTTGAAGACTAAGAAAACTTTTAAATTCTAGCATCTTGTAAATAATGATCTCTGTAATTTCAAGTGTATTAAAGAGACAGGGTGGTTGACTATATGGGAATCAATTAAATATTTTTCTGATTTGCAATTTTAGAAATTTTATACTTGGAGATTATGGATATTGCTGTCAGTAATTGTTTATACCACTCTAAAAACCTGTATTTCTAAATAAACGAAATTTCTGTAATTTGATTTTTATTGTAAAGATTTAAAAGAAAATCTTATTGACAACTTTGAGGACTATCTTTAAAATCTTTCCTTTTTAACTTTGAATGAGTGGTAGTCAAATTTTTGCATTTGAAGTTTCTCAACAGGTTTTCGCAGTTAAAATTGTGTCTGTGCTTGCAGTAATAGTATAATGTTGGTCTCATGTATAATCGGTTCATGTGAATGTGTAATGCAATGATTGTATTATGATGAATATCTTTTAGGGCTTTTCCATTTAATAAGGTAGGGGGGGGGGGGGGATGGTCAGGTCCCCCAACCCCCCATCAGACCTAATGTTCCTGCTTCACCCCCCACCCCCCCCCCCCCCCCCCTCCCCTTCACACTGTCGATCCTAAACATTCCACTTAACCCTAGCTCTCCCCCAGTACTTACTGATTTTACCCTGTTCTCCTCATGGGTACCCATAATACTTTCCTGTCACCCTTTCCCCAATGGATCTTAAATTTCCTACCTGATCTCCTTCTCCACCACCCTGCCCTTTATTAAATGGATTAGACCTTATGCTATGCCAGAAATGTGTAGTACTTAAAGGTCACCTGTGCAACGTCGTCATCAATCTTTGATGGTGAGATATATCATGTCTTTTAACTGATATTTATTAAGGCCTGTGTAATTTACTAGTATCTACTATAATCACAGTTGAACATGTTTGGCTGACTTGAATAGACAATCTATTGTTTATAATACTATCCAATGGTTATCATTACACATATTTAGTCACATTGTTTAAAAATGATCTAGCATTGATCTACATAAACCTCCAATAGTTATAAAACCACTGTTGGTAATCTTCAAGAATAGTTACAAGTGGCAATGTAAGGTTAGAACTCTAATCTGAGTGCTATAGGCCCATACACTGGTTCTGCAGGGTATGTAATGTGATACCAGCCCGGGAACATGGATATCACCCATATATGGAGGCCTGAGTGTTAATTTGATGTCCCATAGGAAATTTATCAATAGAGTGATAATTACTAATTTAATTAGGTAATTGAAGCCACTAGTATTTTCTTAAGATATATAGCTATAAGATTGTATATAAAGCTGTATGTTTGACAAAGTAAGATTTCAGCAATAAAAGGTTATTCTTGATAACTTTCAAATGTCTTTGATCGAGCATTCCCTGAACATTATCTATACAAAAAACATCAAAAGGTTCTATAACTTCTGTGTATAAGTAATTTTCAAAGGATATATTAAGTAAAAGCATATAAAAATGCTAGATTTTGGACATTTTTACTTGAAATACTGCTAATCATATAGGGCCCACTCTATAGCCCATGCCAGCAGACATCTGCTGCAAGCTGCAGGAAACCAGATACCCATGCATGCCTGTCACCCCGAGTGCAGCAGTGTTATGTTCAACTAAACCACTCACTCCATTACAGCCGTGAACTGTCTGACCTTCACCTGTAAAGCAAGACAGCTGATGCACAAGAATTACACCTTTTATTCAATAACTTAATTGCAATGCAATCATTGCTCAGTGCCTGTTTCCTGGGTAGCAGGATACTCCCATTTGATACAATACACATTGTGGTCCTGGCCAGGAACTGTAACCCCAATTCACACCCATCAGCTAGTAAAGCACACTCCCAGGAGATCAGATAAGGAAAGGATATAAAGATCTTAGATAAACATCCCAGCTGGGTGCCTGAGGATGTTCTCTCCTCTAGCAGTCAGCTTTTACAAAAGTCCTGTTTTTTGTCATTTGTAGATCTAGTAGAGAGTTCTAATTCCAAAGAATAAGTAGCAAACCTTTTCAGCTTTCACATATCAAAAAAACAAAAAAATGCCCTATTTAAAGGTGCGAAGGTCCCGTGCCCCCTTAAGGGTGAAAGACAAAAAAACGCATCCATGGACGCTCTTTTCTGAAGGCACGTGTTCATTGCTATTTTTCACAATGATTCTGGGCATTGCCATGAAATCTTTTTCTCTCAACAACCGGAGATCATTGTAATTTTCCAGCAAATATATCTAAACAGGCGTTCACTACTGTTGTGCCCATTGTTCCAAGATCTGGTGTCTTTCCGAAGCAGACTATGATAAGTTAGGCAAATTCCAGGTTTACATTGGAAAGCGTATCCAGCCATTCCCACCACGGGCACCATGTAGTTCGTTTGGACTTGGATGGATGAGACTGGTTACATATATCCTTATAAAGAAGTTGCTGTTTACCATGACTATATTAAGGTTGAGTGAAGAGAGTATTATTAGACAAGTCTTTGTTGAAAGGACAAAACTAATCAAACATGATAGACGTATAATAATTGAAAATGTTCACAATAGCCCAACTTTCGAGATATATAACGCTGCGTCTAGGATGGGTATTGTTAATATTCTGAGTGACATGACATGTGGAAGGAAAACCCTGTGTACCAAGAAAAGCTGGTCTAGATATGTGTGGGACAGGGCCTGGAAGCTGGAAGACCTCTACTGGTTGTCTACGTCGATTATCAAAAAAGATAAGGACTTGCTGGTTAAAGCTATGGTCAAAACCAAATACTTGATTTGATGGGAGATGTCTGATAAATTTCCTTCTTTCTTAAGAACTTACGAAACGATGGCTAAGCTTGTGAGCCATGCCAGTAGGCCTAAATGTGACGATATCCGAATTAGAGGCCTAGTCCCAAGTTACAGGGCATGCTCAGAGTGCGACTTGCACCTGAAAGAGGACCTATCTAATATAGTTATGCAGTGTCCAGCTATGGAGAGGATACGGGGTGAAATGTATAATGAATTATCACTGTGTGATCAACGCATTGACAAATTAATTGCTTATAGGCCACAAGAGGTTTTGGATGGTTAATAGGTAGACCAATTGAGGTTTTTAGTCACAATGAGATGTATTCTGTATGGTATATAAGTGGAAAGTAGGTCTGTGAAATGTACAGACAAACGTGCATGACAAAAGATAGGGCTGGAGTGGGATATGTGTATGTGTCCTCTGCAGTACTTCTGAGAGCCTACTCTTCTCAGACTCCTTTTGTTGTAGACT
Organism: Maea johnstoni; assembly: GCA_963942565.1. Classification (NCBI taxonomy): domain Eukaryota; kingdom Metazoa; phylum Annelida; class Polychaeta; order Spionida; family Magelonidae; genus Maea; species Maea johnstoni. The sequence continues at coordinate 30,897,353 of OZ012699.1, forward strand.
AATGTATTAACGTATTAGACTCAGGCAAGATTTAAGGTAGTGAGCTTCTTGCTCATTATCCGTATAAGTACTTAAGGTAGTTAACTTATTATTCTCTATTATATTTTGATTTCTTGTGTCTATGCCTATCCAGGGATGGATGTGTTATAGCATGTATAGTGATGACATCACACTACTGAACAGGCGTTTTTTGTTCTCTCTTAGTATTAATTATGTTTTTGTTATTTTTTTGTTTATATTGTGTATGTTTTAATTTATACTTGCAAGTATGTCAATAAAGATACAAATACAAAAGTTAGTATGAAAAACTAAGAAGCTAGGGTGCCCTATTCATGATATACTAAATAGTTAAAGTGCTACTAAAATGTGAGTTGTCCATTCATGATGTAATGTAGAGAAGGGATGTTCATGAAAGTTCGAATTTGGAATTTCGTTTTACATCACATTTGTGCCAATTCTGGCTAAATTGCCACTAGCCAGTTGTACGTAGTGTAGGAGATCAGAGTATCCCACGAAAACCACCACCTAACCCTAAGTCACTGGCCATTTTCTCACATGCCAAGCCAGGGATATGATTCGAACCTATGCAGTAGTGAGAGACAGCTGTCAGTGGCGGCGCCTCGGACCACACGGCCATCAGAGCAGGCCCCCATAAAAGTCTGATGTACTGAAAAGGTACCTAGGTGAATGTGATATATTGAAAAATCAAGGGACTGGAAAAAGGTTTTGAGCTACGGGAGTCCTAACTTATGCATACTATTTATCTATCTAAGTAAACGATGTTTTTGTCTATGAGAGAGGAACAGCTGAGTGTGTTTGTATATAATAGCATAGATGGAATTGGTTAGCATAACATGATGAAATATTGGAAAGAGAGCTGCTGGTTTGTGCAACATGTTTACTTTATATACTTTTAAAATAGTGCTCTTAATGCCCCGATCTTGAGGTATTGCTAAGCTAGCTAGTATGGTTTCGTGCATGGTAAGCATGAACAGGCTAACAGACGCCCATCATCTAAAAAGTCATGAGTTGGGTCATAATATTTTAAACTCATTTAAAACCTAAACAAACCATTGGGAACCAGCCTACATTCATTATAAATTTAAGGAGAAACACTACTAGGTTTGATTTAGATAAACATTTCTTCTAAAATTGTAACTCTTCAGATTTGCTCTAGTCCTAAATATATAGGCAATAACATACGTGGCTGCTTAAGAAGGGAATGGTTTATTTGATGTTAGATAGAGAGTACCAAATAACTTGGGGCTGTAGGTTAGACAATACCTTTAGAGGTGAAATTACATCCCTGACACTACATCTAATTAGGGTCTAATGAGAAGAGGTTTGGGGTGTAGTGTACAAATATTGTTACTTAAGTCCTCTAGGACGTAGATCATACACAACGCTCGAACAGATTAAGTTACGACTCTATGACAGCGCCAATTAAACGTAGAATAAGGTAATGTATAAACTAGTTTATACAGACATCAATATGTAGAGCTAGATACTGGAGCATGTTACTTAATGCTGGTCTCCCACATACGAATTTAATGAGCGAACATACACCATCTTAAGTGCACGCTTGAAGCCACGACTATTCTATAAAATGGCTGTTTTTCTCATCCGTGAGATATGTACGTTCAACTACGAAATCATACGACATCCCACGACAGCATGTACGATTGATGTACGACTACAACATCACATGTGCGACATTGTACGCATCCTATTATAATATGTCGTAAGTAGGCGAACATATTCGCAGTTGGCTACAAATATGAAAGTGCGTATGTGTGTGAGTGTGTGCGAATATGCATGACATAAACACGAATCATTACGTCATGCATATCACTATATAAGCCAGTTGTACGTCTACTTACGACAATATTCGAATAATTACGAATATGATCATCCTAAAAATGGCAAAGTTCGTAAGAACACTTCGATTTGTGGTGAAATCACCATCAATTCGTGGCTTTGTACTATAATTTTTTGCCAATAACCTATTTTCACATTCTGAAGTGGGTCATGTATATAGTGGCACATTGTCGTTCATCAAATAAATGTAAGCAAATGTGCGTGAATGTACGATTACAGACGACAATGTACAACATATAACGACACAATGTTCAAGAATGTACGACAATGTTTGACAATGCACAATAAAAATGACTTCCTTACGACAGTATTTTTGTCGCACCCAAAGATTTTACATGGAAAACTTTTTTTTAATCCACAGCATTACCTTACAAAAACCTAAGACTCACTGCGAACAACCGCGAGAACCCACGAAAAACTAGAATTTTATATTTTGCACCTTGTCGCACCTTGAAAGTCGTATGTTAGAGACCAGCATAAGTCCCCTCCAAGCAGCCACTGGACGTACAATGCACGTACACTGTATGTTCGGTTTAGGTTCGCACTTATGAACGTACAATGTATATACAGTGTATGCACTGTTAAGGTTCGCACCCTACGCCAAAGTCGAACATTTGGATTATGTTCGGTTTAGATTCAGATAGATTTCCCCCAGAAAACTGATCTAAAACGTTTGCAACAGTACCTAGAATATCCGATCTGTGGAGTTTGTATAAGAGAGAGAGAGAGAGAGAGAGAGAGAGAGAGAGAGAGAGAGAGAGAGAGAGAGAGTGTGTGTGTGTTTATTGACTGTTGTTCACTATGTAAAACACATCTAAAATACAAATAGGATAATTAGAAGAGTACAAGGTAGATTCAACATAAAAACGAACATCAAATTTGTACGTCACAGGTGTCCATTATTCTTAAGCCATGTTCCAAAATAGGTCAGAGGTTTTGTTGCAAATATAGAACTACTATCACATAGATACAGAAAGGCTCTTAGAAGTTATTTTTGTTTACGTTCAGACTTGAGTTGTACTAACAATTCACAAGTTTTGGCAGTAACTTGCGTCTCAGTACGCATTATCATTGTCACCTAATCTGACAGGTATCGTTTTTGTACAGTGTGAATAAGTTGTGTTGTATTTGCATACTATTTCCACCTTAATGTTATAGAATCATCAATATGTTGACAGAAGTCACATCTCTGTTTATTTCTAAAATGCTGCGTTCTTATAGTTCCATTTGAGAATGTGTAATACCTAGATAGGACCCTGTTGAAAGAGGTACTGGGGGGACAGTACACTTACAGAGAAGGGGAAGGAAACTGCTGTGATAGGGCGCCTAAGGCCAGAGGATGAGTAGAAAATGTCAGTGTAGTAAGCAAAACAAAAATGATTGGCGGGCGCACGGATCCAAGACCATAGTACAAGTGGAAGGTGCATGGATAGGGCACCGGTCAACAGGTGGGGACTTATGAAAGGGCAGATAGAAGTGACAATACCAACACCATAGGAAACTTAAGGCTGTGATGATGGTGACACACTCAAAATAAGACAACTCCTTTTTTGTTTCTATGAACTCTGGATAACCCATAGTTCGTTTATTTTCATTTCTAACACTTTTGTAAAACATAAAAAATAGAAAATATAACACATTTATACAGTATCTCACATATATCTCAAATCTTATCTACATTTTTGTACAAGTGATACCTGCCTCCATGTTACATACATTTCACACACTAGGAGGACTTTATCTTAAGAAAAAAAAAGAAAAAGTGTATAAATACATACGCCACAGAGGCTGCTCGTTTTTATTTTCATAGCTCACATATTGTTAACTCTATATTGTTTCTAACCCGTTAAGTATTTCTCCAACTTTTTCTCATACATAAGACAACTCCTAGTGTAGCACTCCTGTCCTCTTTCTAACAATAATTATCTAATCTCTAATGTCTTGGTGTTTCAAATATAAGTTTTCTTTAACTTAGCTGCTTGAGCTGACCTTGTCGGTATCTTTCTGCTGATCACTGCAAATGGTGACACCTGTGAGTCAGTAAGCCGGACCTCTTGGGGGAGGGAGTCTAGACAGGGCTTACTATGAGTATTATTTTACTTCTTGTCATCAAAACGATAATTTAGAGTCTTCAAATGCATCTTATAAGGGTGGTCTGAACATATGACTGAAATTTACTTATTTGTTGTTATCAACCTTGTTTGTGATAACTGTTATGGGGAGAGCCTATGCCAAACCCTTTTAAAAATGGTTTGATTTGGCTGTCATATACCCTAGGTTTGTCTACACACCTTACAGTAATCCAATCACACTATCAGGTACAAGAGTCAGTTTGAGTTCTAACGACAGTATACAAAACACAACTATTTAGTAGATCAAATGCTTTAAAACATTGACAGGTCACCCAGTTCATAGCTGATAGGGATTGCCTCTGCAATACTGTATAAAGGGTAATGTTAACGTGTGCTTAATCTTCCCGAATTTACCGAATAGGTTTGAGACGGGAACAATAAAAACGTTATCTTTAATCATTTTTGTTGGTATGGTGTGGCAGACGGTGTTCGCAGATGACGATGTGTCTGAGTCTGAATTCTCAGTGTGTGTTAAGATATGAATTTGTTACGTTATATATACTAGTTTTTTGTAAATAAATGAATCTTTGAACTGAATGAAAATGTAATTATTTATATATGAATTATCATGAAATAACTCCCATCTCCGTTTACGTTTTCCATCCAACGAACTGGCCATGCTTTTTGTGACGTAAATTTATACCGGCCTTGGCAGGTTTGGGGATTATGCCTCATGTTTGCAGTACTCACAGTCTCTCACAGACAGTTGCCAACCTACCCACGAACCGGTCCTCAATGGATAAATTCAGGCGGACTGATAATTTGAGTGTATTCTAGTAATGTTTGCAGTACTCACACAGTTTCTCCACCTGTCCACGAACCGGTCCGACTTGGATTTATGATGCTCTAATTGCTATTAATGCTCAGAACAATAGAGTCAGCCATGTCATCTCAATTGAGCTGGTATGGCTTTGTTGTTCTGCATTCCACGGCACATTCAGTGCATACAACATTCGTCTGCACTAATAGATTCAGAAGCGAAAACACACACTTTCGGTAAATTTAATATCAGTGCAGCCATGTGCAGGACGGGAAATTAAAAAACGGGAAAAAGTAGAAAACATCATTTTTCGGGAAATAAAAGTCCCGGGAAATATACCCGTTATACAGTAGATATTTTCAATTGCATAAAAACTCTGATTGATAGAAGATAGAGGAGCGTTTGATTACAAACAAATGAATGCATTGTTGACCATACGCTGTTTGCATGCTGCTCAAATCATCTGTGTAGGTTTAATCATACATATTGAAATGACTTCTTACTGTTAAACAAATATAATTCATTTGTTTCTGTGTGCATTTTTCTGCACTTTTGGCACTGCTGTCATCCACTTAATCCTGCTTGAATGCAAGTATTGTTGCCACTGCATCTCTTTTCAACTTTTTTCTCTTTATATACCATTATAGTCTTGCCTGCATATTATCCAAGGATACCTCAAAGTGGTCCTCACACACTCTTTTATATGAAGCAAATTTAAAGTTATTGACACTCCATTCAGTACTAATGTTGTGGGGCCATTGTGCTGCTAAATTCCTTTTTTTTTTGGATACATGTTCGGATTAGGAATTGTATGAAATGATCTTTTGTCACTAAGATTTCTGTCAGTCCTATTATTACATCCATATGCAGCACACAGCACCATCATTCATGAATTTCCCAAAATGACTAGGAGGAATGTACAGTGATTGTAGCTGTAAGAGTAACTAAGCATCAGTGCAGTACGTGGTGCTTAGGTGATGACAGGAAATAGCCCATGTCTCTACAAAATGGACGCCCCCATGGTTTTGGGCATGAGGCCCTGGCTTCACAGAAAATTGCAATTTCCTCTTCAACAAGTATTGGAATGGATTTGTAAGTTGGTTAATTTGACAGTTTAAGTACTACTTGTGACAAAGATTGTATCCTTTTCTTTGTGAAAATGCCTATATATATATATATATATATATATATATATATATATATATATATATATATATATATATATATATATATATATATATGTATATATACATATATATATACATATATATAAACATATATATATACATATATATATATATATATATATATATATATATATATATATATATATATATATATATATATATATATACACACATATATATATATATATATATATATATATATATATATATATATATATATATATATATATATATATATATATATATATATATATAAACATATATATACATATTGATTATTTCATAATTCTTGTGAAATTCAATTGTCCGGTTACATAACTGAGCAAAAACACTCCCTTTAAAAACACAATGCATATTGCTTTTAGTCAATTTATACCTGTGACATCTTATCTCGTCTTGGAAGCTTATTTTCATGATGCTACACGTATTCTGAGTCAGAGACCTTCTCGGCAATATATACTTTGTGTATAGGCTAACCATCAAGTAAAAGCTTGATCTTTGAAAAACGTAGTCATAATGATTACTCACATAAGCTCTATCTTTATCTATGACTTGGTTGATAGTAGGTATGGTTTATACTAAAATAATGCTAGTTGACTTTCTTTGTGTATGTGAGTAGTATTACTGAACAGTTAGGGTGCCTATGTAAGGATGATATACTAAAAGGCTAGGGGACCCATGTTAGTATGATAAACTAAGAAGGTAGGGTGCCCTGTTCATGATATACTGAATAATTAGAGCGCTACTAAAATGTGAGTTGTCCATTCATGATGTAATGTAGAGAAGGGATGTTCGTGAAAGTTCGAATTTGGAATTTCGTTTTACGTCACATTTGTGCCAATTCTGGCTAAATTGCCACTAGCCAGTTGTACGTAGTGTAGGAGACCGGAGTATCCAACGAAAACCAACACCTAACCCTAAGTCACTGGCCATTTTCTCACATGCCAAGCCAGGGATATGATTCGAACCTATGCAGTAGTGAGAGACGGCTGTCAGTGGCGGCTCCTCGGACCACACGGCCATCAGAGCAGGCCCCCATAAAAGTCTGATGTACTGAAAAGGTACCTAGGTGAATGTAATATATTGAAAAATCAAGGGTCTGGAAAAAGGTTTTGAGCTACGGGATTCCTAACTTATGCATACTATTTATCTATCTATGTAAATGATGTTTTTGTCTATGAGAGAGGAACAGCTGAGTGTGTTTGTATGTAATAGCATAGATGGAATTGGTTAGCATAAAATGATGAAATATTGGAAAGAGAGCTGCTGGTTTGTGCAACATGTTTACTTTATATATTTTTAAAATAGTGCTCTTGCCCCGATCTTGAGGTATTGCTAAGCTAGCTAGTATGTTTTCGTGCATGGTAGGCATGAACAGGCTAACAGACGCCCATCATCTAAAAAGTCATGAGTTGGGTCATAATATTTTAAACTCATTTAAAACCTAAACAAACCATTTGGAACCAGCCTACGTTCATTAAAAATTTAAGGAGAAACACTAGTAGGTTAGATTTAGATAAACATTTCTTCTAAAATTGTAACTCTTCAGATTTGCTCTAGTCCTAAATATATAGGCAATAACATACGTGGCTGCTTAAGAAGGGAATGGTTTATTTGATGTTAGATAGAGAGTACCAAATAACCTGGGGCTGTAGGTTTGACAATACCATTAGAGGTGAAATTACATCCCTGACACTACATCTAATTAGGGTCTAATGAGAAGAGGTTTGGGGTGTAGTGTACAAATATTGATATCAATATATAGATTTAGACACTGGAACCTGTTACTTAAGTCCTCTGGGACGTAGATCATACACAACGCTCGAACTGATTAAGTTACGACTCTATGACAGCGCCAATTAAACGTAGAATAAGGTAATGTATATACTAGTATATACAGACATCAATATGTAGAGCTAGATACCGGAACATGTTACTTAATGCTGGTCTCCCACATACGAATTTAATGAGCGAACATACACGATCTTAAGGGCACGCTTGAAGCCACGACTATTCTATAAAATGGCTGTTTTTCTCATCCGTGAGATATGTACGTTCAACTACGAAATCATACGACATCCCACGACAGCATGTACGATTGATGTACGACTACAACATCACATGTGCGACATTGTACGCATCCTATTATAATATGTCGTAAGTAGGCGAACATATTCGCAGTTGGCTACAAATATGAAAGTGCGTATGTGTGTGAGTGTGTGCGAATATGCATGACATAAACACGAATCATTACGTCATGCATATCAATATATAAGCCAGTTGTACGTCTACTTACGACAATATTCGAATAATTACGAATATGATCAAACTAAAAATGGCAAAGTTCGTAAGAACACTTCGATTTGTGGTGAAATCACCATCAATTCGTGGCTTTGTACTATAAATTTTTGCCAATAACCTATTTTCACATTCTGAAGTGGGTCATGTATATAGTGGCACATTGTCGTTCATCAAATAAATGTAAGCAAATGTGCGTGAATGTACGATTACAGACGACAATGTACAACATATAACGACACAATGTTCAACAATGTACGACAATGTTTGACAATGCACAATAAAAATGACTTCCTTACGACAGTATTTTTGTCGCACCCAAAGATTTTACATGGAAAACCTTTTTTTTTAATCCACAGCATTACCTGTACAAAAACCTAAGACTCACTGCGAACAACCGCGAGAACCCACGAAAAACTAGAATTTTATATTTTGCACCTTGTCGCACCTTGAAAGTCGTATGTTAGAGACCAGCATAAGTCCCCTCCAAGCAGCCACTGGACGTATAATGCACGTACACTGTATGTTCGGTTTAGGTTCGCACTTATGAACGTACAATGTCTATACAGTGATCTAAAACGTTTGCAACAGTACCTAGAATATCCGATCTGTGGAGTTTGTATGAGAGAGAGAGAGAGAGAGAGAGAGAGAGAGAGAGTGAGTTTATTGACTGTTGTTCACACTATAAAACACATCTAAAATACAAATAGGATAATTAGAAGAGTACAGGTTAGATTGAACATAAAAACGAACATCAAATTCGTACGTCACAGGTGTGTCCATTATTCTTAAGCCATGTTCCAAAATAGGTCAGAGGTTTTGTTGCAAATATAGAACTACTATCACATAGATACAGAAAGGCTCTTAGAAGTTATTTTTGTTTACGTTCAGACTTGAGTTGTACTAACAATTCACAAGTTTTGGCAGTAACTTGCGTCTCAGTACGCAGTATCATTGTCACCTAATCTGACAGGTATCGTTTTTGTACAGTGTGAATAAGTTATGTTGTATTTGCATACTATTTCCACCTTAATGTTATAGAATGTTCAATATGTTGATAGAAGTAACATCTCTGTTTATTTCTTAAATGCTGCGTTCTTATAGTTCCATTTGAGAATGTCTAATACCTAGATAGGACCCCGTTGAAAGAGGTACTGGGAGGACAGTACACTTACAGAAAATGGGAAGGAAACTGCTGTAGAAGGACGAGTAGAAAATGTCAGTGTAGTAAGCAAAACAAAAATGATTGGCGGGCGCACGGATCCAAGACCATAGTACAAATGGAAGGTGCATGGATAGTGCACAGGTCAACAGGTGGGGACTTGTGAAAGGGCAGATAGAAGGTGAATGGGTGGAAGTTGCATAAAGTAATAGTCATGTAAAGCAAGTGACCGTGCAAGTGACACTCAAAATATAAGACAACTCCTAGTTTAGCACTCCTGTCCCCTTTCTAGCAATAAGTATCTAATCCCTGATGTCTTGGTTTTCTTTAACTTAGCTGCTTGAGCTGACCTCGATATAAAAACACAGGGACACAAAGATGTGTAAACCAACTAAACCCTATCATGTTGGTATTCATTGGAAAGCTCTCGCTGAGTACTCTCATATGAGTACCCACGTACCAAGATTTCAGTCACCTTTCATATGTTCTGCATCATTTCGGATTGGCCAAACAAAACAGATGATGCGTCAATTCCATACAGTGTGCAGACTGATTTCCCTTCTAAAATACGTTTCACATGGAATCTTCAAACTATCAAAAAGAAATTATCTAAATTACTTCTCATTGTTGAGGTACAATGTAATACACCCAACACTAAGCGAAGTGTGATCAGAGACTAATTCTATCCTTGAAGTATGGAAACATGTATTGTGATTCAGTTCCACAACTAAAAAATTGTTTTCAAATTTAAAATAGGTCTACGACATTCAAATACTATTCAAACATCAAACTGTTCAGTTCTCTTTATATCTGAAGGGCAACACCTGAAAAGGGTGAACAGAGATATTTAAGGTTTAACTACTCAAGAACAATTGCAAAACTTCGAAGTTCAAGCGAAAGTATCTCCCTCACAAGGTGTGTAGGTGGTTACGTACAATGATCCAAAATATTAACTAAGAGCTGAGTAGTCAGAACCTCTGTCATGGTTGTGATTTAGGTTATAATGGTAATGATAATCTTGGAGAGTCCAACAGAACATGTTCATACATACTTGAAACTAACTCACTAGGGTAGTAGTAGTAGTAGTAGTAGTAGTAGTAGTAGCAGTAGCAGTAGTAGTGGTAGTAGTAGTAGTAGTAGTCATCGTCGCCGTAGTAGTAGTGGTAGTAGAAGCATCAGTAGTAGTATTAGCAGCATTAGCAGCAGCAGTAGTAGTAGTAGTAGTAGTAGTCATCGTCGTCGTAGTAGTAGTGGTAGTAGTAGTAGCAGCAGCAGCAGTAGTAGTAGTAATTAAGCTAATTGGATTATTTTTTTGATGACAACGTTTGAATCATAAAGGAATGCCACAAATTATAGTAATGTTAATCAATAAGCGTCGTTCTACATATTGCCTCTTGCTCAAAATATTTCTCATCTTTTGTTTTGTAGTTGTGAGCTACCAATTGTGCGACAACGAATTCCTAGGAGGCTGTTATGGATACTACTGTCTCAATGATCAACAGTACCACCCAGCTTTCTCAGAACTCCACAGAAACTGTTCATTGCGGTTCTGAGTGCAGATTAGCCAACACATACCAACTCATGTTTGCCAGACCAGAATGGAAGGCAGCACAGATCATAGAGGGAGAGGTTTCCTTGGCCACCCAGAGTGTTGGGTTCTTGGGAAATATCCTAGCCCTCATAATTCTTTGTCGACCAGGGATGAGGCAATACTCATCAGCCATTTATTTAATAGCCCTGGCCGTGGCTGATGCTTGCATGCTGTTCTCTCTTATTCTCAACAATCTAACCAGGTACTTTTCGAAGGAAGATTGGGATGGTAACGCCTTTTGCAAAGCAGTCAGGACGTTGACATTTTTTGCCAGCAGTTCTTCTAGTTGGATCACGGTCGCAGTCACAGCAGAACGTTGTATTGCTGTATGCTACCCCTTGAAAGCCTCCACCCTGTGTACACGCAAAAAAGCTGGCGTGATCATTACTGTTGTCACCACTGCCGCTGTATCGTTCTGTATGCAGAACTTCTGGTATAGCATTTATGATCCCATACAAGGCATATGCACCTTCAATGAAAGGTACATGCATATACTTGAGATCATCGTTTGGGTGGCTACAGTTTTCGGTATCTATATACCTATGGCGTCGATTCTGGTGCTTAACATTGTCATAGCGAAAGCGTTGAAAAAGGCAGCTATCTCTCGCAGACAAATGATGAGTGATGCAGCAGCAGTTTCAGACGTTGATAAGGCGACGAAGCAGCTCACCATGACAGTTGTCGCCATTTCCTTTACCTCCATCTTGTGCACTACACCATTGGCAATATGGGGTGTAACAAATGCATTGGTGAAGGACCCAACATCCCCTATCAGCCTGGCCAGATTTAGCCTTTTTTGGTCTGTCAGTGTGATGCTTGCAGCTTTTAATCATGGGGTCAACTTTTTACTTTACGTTTTCAGTGGGAAGAAGTTCAGAGAAGAGTTCTGCAATGTCTTTTGCTGCAGCGTTGTTAGGAACAGCACGCCAAAGGGACAAGTTTAGAGCTCAAGGCGTAGAGCATTCAATTGCTTTGAGCATATAAATATGTCGGAAAGTTTCAGTGTCCAAAACAAATGAAATTGGTTCGTACACAACTGCTTCAAATCTTATGAATATGTCGGAAAGTTTCAGTGTCCAAAACAAATGAAATTGGTTCGTACACAACTGCTTCAAATCTTATGAATATCTCGGAAAGTTTCAGTGTCCAAAACAAATGAAATTGGTTCCAATATAAACGTTTTCCTTTGTTGTATGTATTACATATATTTGGTTCTTAATATAATCAGCACTATAGGGTATACGTTTATTGTATGTTACCTTCACTAGTATACATGTATACAAAGTACATCTGTTTTATAAAGTGCAGAGTTGGTTACCAGTTAGAAATGCATTATGAATTTATATATGTATTATTAGGGGTTGTCCCTTGGGCCACTTCTGGAAGAACACTGGACAAATGAATGACAAATAGTGAAATTACAATTCTTTTTGAAATGTGTTTATACACTCAAAGAGAAAAGTATATATATATATATATATATATATATATATATATATATATATATATATATATATATATATATATATCTATATATATATATATATATGTGTGTGTGTGTGTGTGTGTGTGTGTATATATATATATATATATATATATATATATATATATATATATATATATATATATATATATATATATATATATATATATATATATATATATATATATATATATATATATATATATATATATATATATATATATATATATATATATATATTTATATATGTAGCAGGTTGCTTTTGGTCCCCAAATCATTTTCGAATCTAATTGCCGACTACTGACTATGTGTATAAGTAATGATGTTTGATTAAGATATCATTGTACATGTTAAATTTAGTAGTGAGTATTATGATGTCTAACTAAATCTGCTGATGTGTAATTCAAATGATATGACATTACTGTCCAGAATAGTTGCATACTAGTATTTCATACACTAATAATTGTATACTTATATATTTTAGAATTGCATTTTACACTTATTGTCATGTCATACTATGTATCATCCTTTCTATTTGCCCTTTCAATGCAGAAGCTACCTTTGTCTTAGCACAAGGGCACAAGGAATTTTGAAGAACATTTAAGATCTGTTGTGTTGTTATTCATTAGATAGCCCTCACTGAGTACTCGCAGATGAGTACCCATGTGCTAGGATTTCAGTAATTTTTCAGTTTTTCTGTTGAGACTTTTGCTCTCTCACAATGCATTTATTTAGATGCATTGTATTTTTATGCATGTGGCATAGTTAATAAACATACATAGATACATTGTCTTCCTGACGTCTCCCATCACTGCCCGAGTTTAAAACCCAGTCGAGGCACAGCATGAGGTTGCCAGTGACTTACGGTCAGGCGATGATTTGAGCTGGGTACTCCCAGTTTCCTCAACCATTCACAACTGGTTAAAGGTAAAGGTAAAAGGTATTCGGTTTAGAGTCTTGCATCCACCGAAGTGCTCACACGACCTTCCTCCCCTAGCAGGCACTGTACATACAGAAACCATTTCAATCCCCCAGGGGATATTCCAGAGCAACTGGCAGCATATAGCGCACACACTCTAAGCACTGCCTTATTTATGCTAGGTACCCATTATACAGCTGGGTAGACTGAAGCAATATGGGATAAACTATGTTGCCCAAGAACAGACCAAAGTGCCCGAGGCGGCCGGGAATCGAACCAGCGACCCTTCGATTACCAATCCAACACCTAACCAACTGAGCTACTTTGTCCCCATGGTTAGTCAAAGTTTAGCTTATATGTGGCAGATATAGTGACGGTGCGTAATCGAAATTCCAGATTGCAGAGTGCGTGTTGGATTCAAATAGTTTTAATGATAATTGATTATTTTGGCAGCAGCTATATATCTAGCTATATCACACACAATGGGAATACTTGTAGGCAATCAGGATATGCTTCTAGTATAGTGTATTGACTTTGCGATAATCTGCTCAAGTGCCTGCGAGACAATGCGACTGTAATTTAAATTTACCATTGTTTATCAGAATTAATTTTTCAAACTTATTTTTAACTTCGCAAAATGCTGTCTTTATTTGCTCCTCAAACAAACATAAAACATCAAACAATTGTATGTATTACGGAAGTACACATCAAGAAATTCAACAAATATTTCACAATATGTAGATATCATAGGAAATTTTACTAGTTGTATGTGTTTTTAACTCATTATATACATACAACCATGTCATCATATACATACCGGGTACACCCACGATGTTTCAAACCTGCTGTTACTTGAGCGTTCCTTCTACTAATGAGTGCTCTGTTAAGTAAACATTAAACATGAAATGCTGATCAATGCCTTACTAGGGTGAAATATAACAGTGGTAGACTCTGCGTGCATTTTATCATATGTAGGTTAACCTCACAGTTAAGTTTATTGAATTAGTCAATTATTGAAAAACTTTCAATATAATACAACTCATCCGTTTGTAGCTGTTGCATTCCATAATTATACTTCCTATTTTGCATTCATACGGTACGTTAGAAACTTAACTTTGCCTTGTATTTAATGTATCTACGTGTATACCAGTTTTTGATTTATATCATATCTGTTGTCAATAAAATAGCTTCAATCGACAAATATGGTCCTTTTGTACTTTCTTTGACTGCTCCATGGTGATAAATATAGACAGGTGAGTCTACTTTTGAACATCACTCTAGTTCATGCTAAATAGTAACACCACCTAGTGACCATTTCCAATGCACAGTGGCGCCCCCATGTAATACATTTATTAATCAACCTGATGCTATTGAAAGCCCAACAGATAATGCAAACAGCTAACATTTTGGACACCTGCTGTAGTAGTAGTAGTAGTAGTAGTAGTAGTAGTAGTAGTAGTAGTAGTGGTAGTAGTAGTAGTAGCAGTAGTAGTAGTAGTAGCTGCAGCAGCAGCAGTAGTGATGGTGGTGGTGGTAGTAGTAGTAGTAGTAGTAGTAACAATAGCAGCAGCAGTAGTAGTAGTAGTAGTAGTAGTAGTAGTAGTAGTAGTAGTAGTAGTAGTAGCAGTAATAAGAGTTCTAACCCACAACAAATGTATTAGAGCGGGAAGGAAACGTTTCCCCAAAAGTGGCGCTTATCTACAAATTCTGGGTCAAATCGCTTAGGAATTTCCATAGTAATGTCACCCCCGGGTGATATTGCTCGCTCCCGGTAGACAACCATTTTTTTTCTTTTTAGACAATCATGTTAGCCACCCAACAGGGATGACATATTTGTATGATATACTGCTTTAGGTAAACTTTGATTCAGCAAAAACTGCTTAGTATAACTTTTGCAACAGGCTTGCACAGCGCTAGTAAATGTATTCTGTTGATCAATACGTTACGGAGTCAATACATAGGAGAATATTTTGTCAGGGGATTCGAATTACTTGTCGAAGAAATCGGAGTAACATGCGGCATTGTTAGGACGGATTAGGTAATCAGCTTTTCGGTCGAGGGCTCCCTGTCTCCGCACAACTTCGAGTGTCCTACCAAAATATTGCACCCTCAATTCAAATTTTCACCTCTTGAATTGTGCCTTTCTGGATACGATGGTATAACAAGAATAATCGGCCGTCTCATAATGGTATCAACGTTTACTGAGCGTAAGCGTACAGTCGATATAAATCCTAGCGGGCAAATTAACCACACTTCATAATCATATGAAGATGGGCTCAATGATTACGATAGCCAAAATTGTTATAGCCAAAATTGACATTTCGAAATCAAAGGTTTGGCTTTGTCACTACAGTAGTGTGCAATGAAAATAATGATTGGAGTCTCTCTCTCTCTCTCTCTCTCTCTCTCTCTCTGTCTGTTTGTCTGTCTGTGTATATATATATATATATATATATATATATATATATATATATATATATATATATATATATATATATATATATATATATATATATATATATATATATATATACACTTTTGCCATGAAAATGAACCAAACAACCTGTCATTGCTTGAAATATATTTACCTGTAGAAGCAGGATGGATTAAGTTTTATTTACCCTCCCTCTAGAGTGGTCGGGGAAAATTAAAGTTTCATTTTCTCTCTCCCCAAAATGGTTGTGAAAATAAAATCTTTTATTTGCTCTTTTACACTTGGTCCATCGTACAGATGCATTACTATACAAATATGACATCCCTGTGGGGTTTCCACCAGGAATAACTTCGCTGAGAGAGAATTGTCGCTCGAGGACGTAGCCCGAGGGCGACAATCCTCTCGAGGGGAAGTTATTCTTGGTGGAAACCGCACAGGGATGTCATATCTATTTTATTATACCGAACAAATACAAAACATAAAAGGGGGAAAAATTACAAACACCAGAGATTTTGAATAAATACTCATCTGCCTTGTTGAACTAGTTTCAACGGTAGGTCACTCGGCAAACTCTGTAGGTGTTCGGGCTAGCGGTCACTATTCTTCGGGCTAGCAGTGATTATTCAACTATTTCATGGCTGTTGCCGTGAATTATTCAACTATTCAGCCTGTCACTAAGGAGTGTGGAAATCATGACGATTAATCCATGATCCTTGACCAACCAGAATCAAGAATCTTCACTTGAGGTATAATAATGAAAGATATTTTCCTGCTGTTAATTTGATTTTCCTTTACTGAACGATTTTTTACTGGTCGTTTTTTTTACTGAATGAATTATTTACTTAACAAATTTCTATACTGAACAAAATATTTTACTAAATTAATTTGTTTAGATGAACAACTATTTGACAGTGTTTTTTCTGATCAAAATATCTTACTGAACATTTTTTTTCAGAACAAAATACTTTTCAAATGTTTTTTATTACGAAAATGATTACTAAACGAAAGTTCATTGGACGAAACATTTCCAACATGATTCATGTCTCTGTTATAAAAAAGTTTCCTGAATGATTCTTTTTAAATAGAAAATATTTAACTGATTCCTAATTTGCTTGCCATGCCATAGCTTACCGTATGTAATTGATCCCGTAGCCCATGAACGCGCACCATTTAGTTTCAGCCCGACGCTCTACCTCTCTGTAGTTACTTCATTATCCGATAGGGGGAACAAGTCTAAGCGCTGACCGCGCAAGGAAGTCTCAAACGTTTATTGTTCCTTCAGTCCTATGGCATCCGTTTATCTCAAGATCATTCTCTCGAGCTTTGTGGTTCTTTTAGCTCAACATGCGGTCAAAAATCACGTAGGTATCAAGTCGGTCAATCTGGTGTGGGTGCATCAAACACACTCGTGAGCGATAATAAGTGAACTACTGGAGCTCAGGCCGAGACTTGCATGTCTTACCCAAGCTGACTCGGGAAGGGGGGGGGGGGGGGGGGGGGGCATAAGTGACGAAAGGGGTGGGATAAAAAGAGTGAGAAATGGTATATCGGGGGAGGGGGGGGGGGGATGGTAAGGGACGAAAGGGGTGGGATAAAAGGAGTGAGAAATAAGTGTCGACGAAGAAAGGTTAGTTTGATGAAAGCGGGGAAGGGCAGCAGATATGGGAGAATATATCAGGGAGGACAGGAGGGGGGGAAGAGTCAGTTGAACTTTAAGAGGGTATACCCAGGGCAGGAGTCAAGTAGGAGTAGAAGACGTGAAAGACAATATAAGATAGGAGAGTAGGAGGGGGGGGGGGGTACTTGGGCAGGAGCAGCAGACCCCAAAAAAGATATCTGAGAAGAGGGACAGAGTACAGGCCCGGGAGGGGCACTCTAATACATATACTCCCTACCCAATCTAAGTACAATTGACCTTAAATCCATATCAACCTCCACCGTGCTTAGAATAGAATTTGCCATGCAAATCCATCCCAAAAATAACATCCAATCATCATGCCTCTACTCGTTCCACTCACCTGCACATCCTCGCTCTCGATCCGCCCCTGTTCTGCCTATTTTTCCTAAGCACTTCCACCGTGCGGAGGTCTGTTTTCTTCGCTCAAGCATGAGCAGACTTAGTGGAACGAGGTCCGGAAAAAAGATGGCGACTCGCAGATGCAAGACTTGTCAGGCGAAGTTACGCATCGATGATACGCATGTCCTGTGTTGGGAACACATCGGCCGTTCGCATTTTTGTGACAAATGCGAGGACTTGGCGCCATTCGGCAGATATAAAGATTATCAGCAGTTTTTGGCGAACTGCTGGCAGGAGAAGGACGAGGAAGATGGTGTGGATGTGTTGCCGGTTTTGTCGCCCCGCCCGGGTGAAGATGGGGAAATCGCCGAGGCGGCGCAAGACTCCCAGAGTGCATTGCGCACAAGGCAAGATGGCGACGACCATGAGGGTGGCGGCGTGGAGACCGGCAAGGAGGATGAAGGGGATTTCGGACAGAAATCTCCACAGGCAAGTGCTCCTTCGGTTACGAATGGGGTAGGGGGGGATCCCCCAGCAGATTTAACGGGCGTTTGGCAGAAAGTGAGAGGGTTAGAGAAGGGTTTTGAGGGGCTTCGCTCAGAGCTTAAAACCGGCCTAGTATCTTTCAAGGATGAAATGATAAGGTTCCTCTCTAGTAAATTTTCGCCTGCCCAGAAAGTCGACGACGAGGGTTCGTCTGTCGTTTCTCCCACTCAGGTGAGTGTGGAGGATGAAGGTATTTTGGAGGAGGACAGTGTAGAGGAGGAAGACGATAGCCTGGTAGAATTTAAAAGGAGGATGTCTAGGATTGAGGGGGGTCAAGTTAAGGCGAAAGCACCCTTACAGACTAAAGCTCCTGCAGCTACTGCTACTGTGTCCCAGGTATCTACCCAGCAGCCGCTGGTTATCCATTTTTTCCAAGATAAAGATAAAGAAGAGGTGAAAAGGAAGGAAGATGATGTGGAGGAAAGGAATAATGACGAAGATAGTCTTCTTTTGGGAGATTTAGTGAAGAGTCAGTTGGGCCAGGATGATTATAGGGGTTATATGTCTGACCAGGTGTGTCGGGACTTGGCCTTGGAGGGTCCGGTATTAACCAATACTGCAGCACAGTGGGCGAGAGTGTGTTTGGATTCCAGCATCCCGGCTAAAACTCATTTCCATGAGGCCATGTGGGCGCATGTGGTGATGTCAGATGACTCGGTATACAAGTCAGCAATGGTTCCAAAGATGGTGAACCAGGCAGATTCGGCGGGGGTAAAAGCAGATATAAGGCAACCTAGGATTCCTGTGTCGGAGCAGGAATGTGCCGCCTGGAGGAAACAGGTGAACGAGGTGTTGACATCGTCTTCATCTACCCCTAATCTGAGCTTGGTGTCCCAAACGATCAAGAACAACTATCAGTTTGTGGACAAAGACTTTAAAAGGTTGGGCATGGATCCTAACGTGGATGTATATGTTAAGGAAGTGAGCTCCATGATGGGTAGGAAAGAGCCCAAGTTCGATAAGCACTCCATGGCTTACAAGACCCTTTCTTCCACTAAGACAATGTTCCGTATTATCACGTTCATGAGAATGGCCTTGGAGGCAGGTAGGAAGCTACAGGAGTCAGAGCAGCCTGCAGAGGGAACGGAAGATTCAATTTTGCCCATGGTCTTTAAGGTCATGGATAAGGCATCAGAGGATCTGAGGATGGTGACGGCGAGACTCCATGGGTTGAGCCTAAGGAAAGTTAGAGGGCAGGTGCTGGAAGGCTCACCGTTCGAGAAAGGGGATAGAGAGAAATTGGTGAGAGCGACCTGTCTGCCTTCGCAATACCTATTTGCAGGGAGGTTACCTGACGGGGAAGGCTTCCGTAGTAAGGATGCTCAGACAGCCCGGGCTAAACAAGAAGTTGAGAGACTAGAAAAGAGGAAGAGGTTCGCTTCAAATAGACCCCAGGGGCCAGCTCCCAAGAAGCCAAGGTTTGATCAGCCCTCAAGGGGACGCTATAACCAGTCAGGGTATGGGTCCAGGCAGAGTGGGGGCGGTAATCGTCAATATCAGGATGGGAAAGACAGGAGGGAACCTTTTCGTCCCTCCTGGAAAAAAGGTGACCAAGGTGGAAAACCAGCCGGAAGAGGCAGAGGCTCTGCCAACTTCAACAACAGAAAGTGACGAGTTCCTGATTCCCCTCCCAAGGGTTCCGGTAGGGGGGAGGTTGCTGAATTTTTCAGGGATTTGGGATTCTTTTTGCAAAGACAAATGGGCCTTAGACGTCGTGGAAAGGGGTTACAGGCTAGAGTTTCTGGAAAAACCACCGTTCGGGGGGATCGTACGGTCCCCTATCCCACAGGACAAAAAGTCAAGAGATCTTTTATTAGGCGAAGTGGAAGATATGTTGGCCAAGTCCGCTATTCGCAGAGTCTGGTCCAATCCCCGGAGCGGCTTTTACTCAAGAATATTTCTTGCCCCGAAGAAAAACGGGAAATGGCGGCCAGTCATAAATTTAAAACCGTTGAACCAGTATCTGAGAAAGCAACATTTCAAAATGTCCACTCCAGCAGACGTGATTCAGGAAGTAGAAGAAGGGGATTGGCTGATTTCAGTGGATCTGAAAGATGCTTATTTCCACATTCCCATACATCCAGCACACTGGAAATACCTGAGATTTTGTGTGGGAGACAGAATGTACGAATTCAAAGTCTTGCCCTTCGGGATTACTACAGCCCCTCGCATATTTACCAAGATGCTAGCGCCGGTGGCGGAGCATATAAGGAGGGAGATCGGGTTGTACACGTCTCCATACCTGGACGACTTCTTGGCAAAGGACAGGGAAAGGTCATTTTTGGTCTCCAAATCCAGGGAGATGGTCCAATTTATGCTGAGGGTGGGACTGTTGGTCAATTGGGAGAAGTCAGATCTGACTCCGTCTCAGGACACGGTACACATAGGGTTGCGTTTGATGACAGACCGGGGAATGGTGGCGGTTCCAGAAGATCGTATATTGGCAATAATCAAGATAGTCAGTTGGGTCCGAGGGGAGTTGGAGGTGTCAGCGGTGCTGTACCTCAGGCTATTGGGTTGCCTGAACAGTGTGATTCACCAGGTGGAGTGGGGGAGGCTGTTTGTGCGGCCGATCCAGCTTTACCTTCAGTCCTTTTGGAGACCCAGTACGGGAGCTTTGGACGACATGGTTCCAGTGTTGAATTCTCTCAGGAAACACCTCGAATGGTGGCAGGACAGACGGAACTTGGAAAAAGGGTTACCGTTGTCTCCTGTGGTCCCGAACCGAGAACTAGTCACAGACGCCAGCATGGAGGGCTGGGGGGCCTACCTCTTACAGGGAGGGGAGACCAGGGGTGCATGGTCAGTTCAGGAGAAGAAGCACCATATAAACTACTTAGAGATGTTAGCAGTATTCAGGGCTCTGATATATTTTCGCCAGATGTGGGACTCGGGGGATGTGATCCAGGTCAGGAGCGACAACATGACTGTCGTGACATATATAAACAAGCAGGGGGGTACAAAGTCATCCACCCTCTGTTTCCTGACTTGGGAGATGCTCAACTGGTGCCGGGATCGGCGGCTGAAGATGCTAGCGGTGTACGTTCAGGGGGAAAAGAACGTGTTAGCGGACCTATACTCGAGGAAAGGCCTTCCTCACGAGTGGTCCTTGTGCCCGACAGTGGTGGAGGATCTCTTCCAATTGTGGGGGCGACCCCAGGTGGACTTATTTGCGAGTCGGCTGAACAACAAGCTACCGCTGTATTGCTCCCTGGAGGAGGATCCGAACGCCATGTCTCACGATGCGTTGATGATGGACTGGAACGGGCTGGAGTCTTATGCCTTTCCGCCTCAGCCGCTCATACGAAAGGTACTGCTGAAGGTAAAAAGCTCGGAGACCAGAATGATTCTGATCGCCCCAAATTGGGGGAGAAGGCCATGGATGTCCATCCTGGTAGATCTTCTCATAGACATACCTCGAATTCTACCCGTGAAGGAAAAGCTTCTAAGGATGCCCGGACAGTGGGTATTTCATCCCGATCCTCAGCTACTAAATTTAGTTGCTTGGAGGATAGGAGGAGGAGACTCAGACAGAAGGGTTTTCGAAGAGAGGCTGCTAAATTGGCAACAGGGGATATCAGGAATTCAACAGAGTCATGTTACAACGGAAGAGTCAGAGTGTTTATCAATTGGTGTAACAAGAATGGGGTTAAGGATCCCATTGATTCCTCTTTAGCGTCGGTATGCAACTTTCTACATGAGATATTTCAAGAGAGGAAAGCAGCTAAAACAGTGGGAGGCTATATTGCAGCACTAAGTAAATGGCATCGGAGGATTCATGGCAAACGTTTGTGTGATATTGAGGAGGTGGCAAATATACGGAAAGCGACCGTTATTGCCCGACCACCAAAGAAGATAAATTTTCAGTCTTGGAGTTTGCCGTTGGTTCTGGACAGTTTGATTCATGAGCCTTATGAACCCATGATCGGGTGTCAGTTGAAGTTTTTATGCCATAAAACGGCGTTTCTGGTGGCAGTTTCTACTGCTAGAAGGAGTAGTGAGCTTGGAGCTTTGTCGGTGGACGAGTCAAAGTTTTTGATTAGACCTCGAGGTATAGAGGTTGGTTATGTTCCTGGTTTTGTGCCAAAGAACGCAAGGATAAATTATGCGGGGAAAACTATCGTCATTCCTAAGTTTGAGGATATGGCATCTTGCGAGGAGGAAGTGATGATGTGTCCAGTTAGAGCTGTGAAATGTTATAGGAGGAGAATGGACTTGTTAAGGAAGGAAGGTGAAAAGCGCCTATTTGTGACTTATGGAAGTGGTGATAAACAGGGTGCAGGTGCATCAAAGAAGACATTGGCGAGATGGATAACGGAAACAATTAAATTTGCATATAGTAATGCGTCAGAAGAGACCAGGAGGCTCATGAACATTAAGGCACATTCTGTGAGAGCAGCGGCTACAACATATGCTATTTTGAAGGGAGTCGAAGTGCGTCACATCTTGGAAGCGGCGGATTGGGCAACGCCTACCACGTTTATTGACTATTATTTTAGACCGGGCAGCGGTCCAGGACAGGAGTTTGCATCTTCTGTGCTGAAGGCTGCGAAGGATTAGAGACAAGATATAAGTGGGGGGCCACTATTGAAGTACCATCGGTGACATTAGCCAATATGTATATTGCACCAGCAGGCATGTTCTATTTAGTCTAGTCCACAATAGAAGAGGATGGTCCTTCCTACCCAAGATAGCTACCTGGAGGAGGGTCAGGCGGGGTATGGATGCCCTGGAGGGAACGGATGTTCAAGATGGCCTGGAGAAAGGAGGATCCTGAGGGAATCCAGAAGGAGTCAGAAATTGCAAGATGATGTCTCGGTGAGTCCATGAGATTGATGGCACTAATATATAATATGACTACTAATCATACTGCACGGCTAGACTGATGGTACAACTATTTTTGATCTAAGCAGGAAGGAGATGATAGCCCACAACCACCGTCCCCCATCCACTCCCAAAGAAGATGATAGTGGGGTGCTTATAATAGAGTGCATGATTCAGTAGTCAGACTAGGGGCAGGGGCCTTCAGTCAGGTATTAATGGGCACCTGTGTGGTGTTTTCCCTAGTATACTTCCCTATCTAATCGTTTAAGTTTTTGACCCAGGCCACTGCATAAGTGGGGATTGCTATGGTAATCTGGTCAATTGTACTTAGATTGGGTAGGGAGTATATGTATTAGAGTGCAAAGATCACTAGACAAAGGATAAAGTGATCTACACTCTAGTAATATACGATACCTACCCAATCTAAGTACACACCCGCCCGTCCTCCCCTGTGGCCTGGTCTCATTGGAGACTTAGGAAAAATAGGCAGAACAGGGGCGGATCGAGAGCGAGGATGTGCAGGTGAGTGGAACGAGTAGAGGCATGATGATTGGATGTTATTTTTGGGATGGATTTGCATGGCAAATTCTATTCTAAGCACGGTGGAGGTTGATATGGATTTAAGGTCAATTGTACTTAGATTGGGTAGGTATCGTATATTACTAGAGTGTAGATCACTTTATCCTTTGTCTAGTGATCTTTGCACTCAGGTACATAGGGGGGCCGCACCTTCGTTACGTATTTCGCGGAAGAAGGGGTCTTTTTTTAAGACCTCCGCATGTCCGTGATTTTGTAAAAGAAGGGTACTTTTTTGTACCCAGGTACGAAGCATGGGGGTCAAAATCCCCTTACAATCCACGAAATATACGCGGCTCTGACGTCGAGTGACTCTCGAAGTATCTGGGCTTCCGAGTTTGCTGCCGCCACTTGCTGCCGCTAAACAAGCAGAGGATTATAAAATCTTAAGTTAAAATACGTGTTCCCGTTCATCCAATGTCAGTGTTTTGATAAAAGAAGGGGTGTTCATTTAGTGGAAAAAATCAGCGTTTTATTAAAATAAGGGTGCTTTTTTGGCCAGAAATCAGTGCTTTAGGGGTGTTTTTTAATTTTGATAACGAACGTATGCACCCCCCTAAATACCCAAGTGCCCCCCCCGGGAGTACAGGCATCTGTAACCGAAAATATAGACCCATAAGAGCAATAAAAAGGTGATAAAAGGAGTTTCAAGTGGTCTGTCATGTTTATGTACTATATAATTATAAAGAAGTCTTCTTTATATAGTAAATAAACATGACATACCACTTGAAACTCCTTTTATCACTGTTTTATTGCTCTTATGGGTCTATATTTTCGGTTACTGATGCCTGTGGACAGAGGAATGAGACAGAGGAATGGTAAAGGGGATACGTATAGGGAGCTGCAACTGGGGGGGGGGGGGGGGGGAGAGTCGAAAGAGAAGCCAAAGATAAAGAAGTTGGAAGAACAAGAAAGGGAAGGAAGAAAAGCAAGGGGGTCATGAAAGTGTCAGTGGTGGGACCGGATTGACTGCCAAGAATGCTAAATTGAAGAAGTTTTTAACTGTTTCTCAGTAAAGAGTAGATAAACAGGTTATATTAATGTGATCTCTTTTGCAGGTGGCACCTTGGTTTCCACAAGATGATTTACAACCATGAGCCTGGACCTTGTCATCCTCTCTACGTACCCGGTAAGCAGAGCACTCGATACATTCCTTGCTACCTAGTTCTAAACTTAACCCTTCTGCTGAGGCTTCTTTCATCCGAATTGCAAGGACGCAAATATTTTTGAAAACCATTGAAACCCTGTCATGTTGGTATTCATTGGAAAGCTCTCACCAAGTACTTTCATATGAGTACCCATTTGCCAGGGTTTCGGTCATTTTTCAGGTTTTTTGCATCATTTTGTATTGACCAAATTAGCCACTAGCAGCATAAGGGTTTAATGAAGCCATTATTCTAACTATGTATCACAATCTTGATACTTTCCTTGCTACATAGTACTTATCTACAATGTAGCCATGATTGTAACTACATATCACAAGCTCAATTATTTACATTCCTTGCTACATAGTACTAACCTACAATGTAGCAATTACTGTAACTATATATCACAATCTTTATACATTGTTTGTTACATAGTACTAACCTACAATGTAGCCATTATTGTTACCGTATATTGCAATCGCGATACATTCTTTGCTACATAGTACTAATCTACCACTTGGCCATTATTGCAACTACATATCACAATCTCGATACATTCCTTGCTACATAGTACTAACCTACAATGTAGCTATTATCTTTTATATTTTACTTTTGAATAAGTTTGAGTTCTCAATTATGAGATATGAATTAGTGAGATGTCAATCAGTTTTCATGTACCTGCATGACAGTTTTTAGATATATTTTAAAGTAATATGGAAATATTTGGTAATTGGTTGATATTCACTCTTAAGAATAGGCAGGCCCTTAAGGCCATTCCAATTTAATTACTTGTCTTACAAGCTTTTTTTGGAAAAAAATTCTGTCAGACTCAAAAAAAAAGAGAAAAGACGACTTTGGTGTCTTACGGACGAAAGTGGTTTAGAAATTTTCTGTCAGATTCCAAAAAAAAAAAGTGCAAGTTTTAAGAATATTCATTCTAAGGGTGATTCAATCAACATTCTAAGGGTGATTCAATCAACTACAGGATCAGTGCTTTAGTAGAGTCTCAGATTTTAGGATGTATAATTCCCACCCTTCAGGTTACACGGAATAATTGATTGATTGATTTTATTTAATTGAGAATAGGCTGCTAGAAACATCCCGCTACCAGTCCTAGTCGGCAGACTCTGAATAAAATAAAATTAATTTAAAAAACACATTTTTCAACTTTTTTTTATTCCAAAATGGCTCATTTCCTGCCTCGTAGCTCGTAAGACAAGTAATTAAATTGGAGTGGCCTAAGGCAGTTGGCAGGTCAGGAGGCAGGTACTGTATACTGTAAATTTCCTAAAAGATTGCGTTAGTTTAATTTTTGCATTTTTAGCGTTAAGCCTCAGACACAAAATTAAAATTTGCAATGATTAGTGCTGCCACTTAAAGTGTATAGCTTGCACTCCATGTTGCGGCCAATTCACAAAGTTAAAAACTGCAAAAAATAGATTTTCTGTGAATTCGCAAAATTTACTCTACACAAACTTTTGTGAATCTACAGTACGTATAGCGTTTTAATTTTGTGCATGCAAAGTAATGCGCTCAGACAGTTGGCTTTGATGCGTAATTTAATCATAGGGATCAGATGCCCAAATGATGGTGCGCAGTTTAATGAATGCAGACTCCATAGGTGCACAAAGTACACATTGGTTAAACTGCTGCAATATTAACATGGTATACAGTAAAAAAAAAAATGAAATCAAGATCCTAATTTATTTTTGTTTCCACTTTTCATGAATACCTGCATTAGTGAGTTGGAGAATGAAAATTAAAAATGTTGACCCAATCTGTAATAAGAACACAGCTTCCTATGTCTGTTTAATTTTCATAGCATATCCTTAAAACTTCATAAAATAATGAGGGCCAGAGAACCAGATAAAATCATCAACCTGTTATTCAGTCATGGTAGCGCTAGGTTTTACCTTGTTCCTTCTTTGTGTTGGACTATATATTTTCTGAATTATGACTCCTTATGGTAATGCGTTAACTATGGTAATACAATATACATATATATGTATATATAAATATATATATATATATATATATATATATATATATATATATATATATATATATATATATATATATATATATATATATATATATATATTTGTGTATCTCTGTATGTATGTATCAATGTGTGTATGTATATGCTCTTGTATGCATGCATGTTTATGTATGTATCTATGTATGGAGGGAGAGGGGGGGGGATTTCTAAATATTTGTTAGTTATAACGTACAGGAGGAGGTGTTTTTGTATCTTGAAGGTAATGGGACTGAAGCAATGGTCTTGCTGGAAAACGGCTTGGCATTTATTGCAACTGTGAGTACCTGCTGCATATTTATGCGAAAACTTTTCTGTGGTGCTTAAGTCTTACATGCTCAGTTGTTATTGAAAATGTTCTTCGCTTTTTAATTTGTCATAAATACATTTGGAGATAGCTCAGTGATAAATTGTTAATTTTCAAAATGCACTATACAATATAATTTTTTTGAGTCACTGGCTTTTAGATGATAATGATAATTTCATCCATTCAATCCATAATATTTAAATATGCATTACTGATATTTAGTTTTGTGATGGTTTCTTGTAGGAGTTTTACTTTGATAGAATCTCATTCCTTCAGTTCATAGCATTTTAATATTCCACATGAGAGAGTGGGAGAATCAGATATTTGTATTTGCAGGCAAGAACTAACATTCTCACACATTACGCTTTCAGTATCGAAACCCTCCACTAGAGGGAGGCACTGTGTACCTATATGATTTCAACCAGCCAGAGGCAGGGGCCGTTGAGCTAAGCATTGAGAAAGAGCTGAAAAAGCACACTCTCAGACCAGTTGCTATTGGAGCCTGGAGAAACAACCTGACAGGCAAGGATTTTACTGTGACTGTATATATATATATATATATATATATATATATATATATATATATATATATATATATATATATATATATATATATATATATATATATATATATATATATATATATATATATATATATATATATATATATATATATATATATATATATATATATATATATATATATATATATATATATATATATATATATATATATATATATATATATATATATATATATATATATATATATATATATATATATATATATATATATATATATATATATATATATATATATATATATATATATATATATATATATATATATATATATATATATAAATATATATATATATATATATATATATATATATATATATATATATATATATATATATATATATATATATATATATATATATATATATATATATATATATATATGTTGTGGGACTTTGATCCCATCTTAGGTATCGGGATTGTGATGAAATTAAGTCAGTATCCTATCCAATAATCAAAATAAAATAAATAAAAGCATGAAGAAATGAAAAAAGGTATAGAGCTGTATGAAAATGTATATTTATATAACTAGAATCATCATCGATAATCAAAATTGTGAAGAACGGTATAAATATACCTTGTCTGTATTTACAGGGGAGATCACTGTGTTTGTCGGCTGTAGACAGAGACATGGAGACTATGTGGAAAAATTCAACTTCGAAAACAGCACAAATACATTACGTCATGTGCATACAATAGTGGACCAGCATATGAGGAAGTAAGTACTTTTCTGTAGTTGGAGATAAATATAAAGTAAGCTTGATTGATTGAAAAATACGGTGAAAACTGCCCACTTGAACACACGTCTCTGTACCTTGAAGTGATTGAACTCCTCCATACAATAGACAACATTGTGATAGATTCAAACTGTACTTTTTTTGCAGGAACTAGGCTTTACAATTCAAATTTCCATTGCAATTCAATAATTGAGCAGGGAACATATTAAATATTTGGTTAGATGTCTATTTTATTCTCCCCCCCCCCCCCCCCGAAAAAAGAAAAATAATAAAATAAAGTAAAAGTAAAAAATGAATATATAGATAAAGATATGTAATGCAATAAAAATAAAGAATAAATGAATTAAAAAAAATAATATTAATAAAAAATCGAAATTTGAAAAGTGTTATTTCCTTTGTAGCATAAGAAGTTTAGCGGCTACTAGCGACACCACCTTTTATTTCGTCACTTGGTTAAGTGCGTTGGATAGTGCTCTTCGGAAGCTGGAGGTGCTGCTGATGCTGCCACTAGGGGGCGTTGTCTTCTACGATGGCCACGAGGGGAAAGTTGTCGAACACGGTCTCTTTCTCCCAAGTGCTGTGGCTCTATCTAAAGACCAAAGGTGAGTGGAAATAGAGCAGGGTCTCAGCCAGTATTTAAAGGCTAGGTACCCATAATTGGCGTCCATATTTTTTAGGGGGACCACAATATACTCAGATATCAACCATAAGCATTTATGAATACTGTAGAACACGAAATTCACGCTTGTCCCAAGTATAGCGAATTGGGGAGTTTTGCATCATAGCGTATCTTTATATTAGCGTCTCTTTACCGTAGCCGCCGCCGCTGACAGCGCCATCTGTCGCAAAAAAGACAAACTAATTTGAGCAGAGAATGCAGTTTGATTGAACATTCCCTCAAAAGGAGGCGCCCGTATATACTTTGTTTTCTGGACCGGGACAGTTGAAGTGGGGGGGGGGGGATGATAGTAGACCGTCGCCCTTAATTTCAATCAGTTTAAAAAATGTCACAGTTCATATCATTAACATACATTGAATACATTCTTTATCTTTAAAAAATCATCATGTCATATCATTTATATCACCAGTCTTCTCAAACTAAATTCCAAATTCACTTTGGCACATTACAGTTATCATTTGGCAGTCTTCTCAATCTAAATTCATTTTGATAAAAGTGTTTAAAATCTAGCTTTAAATGATGTTAAAAGTTACAGTATTTAAAAGTCACAGTCCAGGTTGACAGAAGCCAGATTACTGAGCTCTTAATCTAATGCTGCCAGAGTGAAGCAACCAGATGGACTTTCTAAATTTGGCATTTGATTGTGTGTAAACAGGGCCGCCGGAACAATAGCTGAGCACCTATCCTTCTGGTTGCTATGTGCAACACTCACTCAGTATTCTGGCTTCTGTCAACCTGGACTGTGACTTTTAAATACTGTAACTTTTAACATCATTTAAAGCTAGATTTTAAACACTTTTATCAAAATGAATTTAGGCCAGAAAAAAACAAAAAAAGAATGGTTCAAGAAGGGCTACGTATGCTTCATGTTTGTACTAGTGGCGCTATAGTTCATTTACAATAAACATAAAGGCAGCTCGAGATTTCTGTCCAGATGTGATTTGTCGCCACCTTAACGTTTATTGCAATTGTGGTCTTTTATCTATAGCACTCGGCTCTGAGGACACTTACGTTGATTTTTCCAAGTGAACGGTATTCACTGACGTCCCACGCTGGGCATTCGTTACCTACCTTTAAAATGACTAAATCCGCCACCCACACAACGTCCAATATTGTGTTTGATAGGCACAAATACGTCTTTAATCAACTTCAACTTGATCTGTGTGTGTGACGTCCGCCATCTTGACTAACACGCTCTCGCGTGATTACTTCTCCAAGTCATCGTGTTTTAGGCCTCAAAAATCGGATTTACAAGGGACTACATTGACAACCAAGCACACGGATTGTTTAAACACATATCAAGGACATTGGAAACGCAACTAAGTATAAACAACTTGCAAAAAAAAGTACTTTTGGAAGCAGTTTTCGTTCCGCCCTAGAAAGCTAGCGGAATCATGCGCAACTGTATTTAGCTTATTTGGATTAGACCTCGGAAGCTGGAATAGGAACATCAGTTATAAAAACGACCAGCGTAACCGAGGTCTATTGGACTAGTGGCGCTAGGGTTTCAGCAGGGCTACGTATCTTCTATTAGATTTACTAGTGCCGCTATCTAGCGGCCACCACTAAAACTAAAATTGACGTCAGCGCCACCAGTGGCTGAAAAAAAAGACAAAAGTACAGCGTTTTTATATATAGCGGAGCGGCACCAGACGCTAAGTACGCTATATATAAACACACGCGGAAATTTTGTGTTCTACAGTATATCAAAATAAGGCATGATATCCTTATATAATGCCATGGGAATTATATGGAGATGAAAAAATTCAATCATATGCTTGATTTTCTACATTTTATGAAATTCCTCACAAAAATTTGGTTGGAATGAGGGGTGCTTTTTAAGGGTTTGGGTATCCAAAAGATGCTTGGACGGCGTGCTGGCTAACACTATGATTCAGGGAATAACCCTTATGCTGCGGGTAACTAATTTAGCCAATACAAAATGACGCAAAAAAACTACCGAAAAAATTACCGAAACCCTTGCACATGGGTATTTATCTGAGAGTACTCAGCGAGAGCTTTCCAATGAATACCCACATGACAAGGTTTTCAAAAATCTTTGCGTCCTTATACTTTGGATGAAAGTAGCCTCAGCCTTGAAAGGGTTTATAAGAATGAAAAAGATGGGTGACAGGCACTACCATAATCAGGATTCTTGTTGACTAGGATTTAGAAGAAAAGAAATTTGAAATTTTTCAGGGGTGACGTCAATATACTCCGATTACTACCATAAACATGCATTTACTTATTGAAATAAAGCATGATATATTTATACTATGTTATTGGAATTATATTGAGGTGAAAAGATTCAATTATATGCTTAAAATTCACATTTTTATAAAATTTGGTGTCCTGATCTGTGATTTTTGAGAGTATTGGTGTCCAAACGACGCCACCCAGGCACCCTGCAGGCTAAGACTATATACCAGAAATAGTCCTGGAGCTCAAAATTTGGCAACAGACTAGCTTTTTACAAACTTAACTCATTCTCATTCATTCTCATTCACATAGTTTTTATTTCCAATTTAATGGAACCATGTTCTTATTGTGGTAGCCCCTCAATGTCCTCTTTCTCTTTTGATTTTCTCAGGTATATGTATGTCTCTGTGTACGGAACGGAGGAGATACGAACCTACCATAGAAAGACAGACCTTTCTCTTCAGTCTATTGAGGTAAGAATATGTATATATATATATATATATATATATATATATATATATATATATATATATATATATATATATATATATATATATATATATATATATATATATATTTATATATATATATATATATATATATATATACATATATATATATATATATATATATATATATATATATACATACATATATATATTATATATGATATATATATAATATATATATAATATATTATATATATATATATATATATACATAATATTTATATATATGACTTATCATTACTATTATTACTATTATTATTATTAGTATCATTATTATTATTATTATTATTATTATTGTTATTATTACTATTATTAACATTATCATCATCATCATCATCGTCATCATCATCATCGTCATCATCATCATCATTATTATTATTATATTATTATTATTATTATTATAATTATTATTATTATTATTATCATTATTATTCATATTTCAGACGGCGTATCTTTACTCTGCGGCTAACAGTATCCAGGTAACGGATGAGGATGGGTCTCTAGTGGTGACCGCCCATCGACAAGTCTTCCAGCATTACCAGTACCTTACTACACCAACGCTACGATCCCCTTCTCAAGTAAGACTCGTTCAATAAATGCTAGACACAGACATTGATGAGGCTGAATAAGAATGATAATTGCAATAATTATGAAAATGGATGAGTCCCTTGTGGTAACCGCCCATAGACAGGTCTTCCAGCATTACCAGTACCTTACTACACCTACGCTACGATCCCCTTCTCAAGTAAGACTCGTTCAATAATATGCTAGACTTAGACATTGATGAAGCCGAATAAGAATGATAATTGCAATAATTGTGAAAATGGATGGGTCTCTGGTGGTAACCGCCCAGAGACAAGTCTTCCAGCATTACCAGTACCTTACTACACCTACGCTACAATCTCCTTCTCAGGTAAGACTCCTTGAATAAATGCTAGACACAGACATTGATGAGGCTGAATAAGAATGATAATTGCAATAATTATGAAAATGGATGAGTCCCTTGTGGTAACCGCCCAGAGACAAGTCTTTCAGCATTACCAGTAACTTACTACACCAACGCTACAATCTCCTTCTCAAGTAAGACTCATTGAATAAATGATACACATAGACTTTGATGAGGCTGAATAAGAACTATAAGAAGAATAATTGCAATAATTGTAAAAACTGCAAGAACCTGAATAATGATTGAAACTCTAGCATATTGGTATTCATTTGATAGCATTCAGGAAGAGCTTTCGAATGAATACTAACATGACAAGGTTTAGATGCTGAGGCTACTTTCATGCTAATCACAAGGACACACAGATTTTTGAAAACCATCTAAACCCTGTCATGTTGGTATTCATTGTATTGGAAAGCTCTCACTGAGTACTGTTAAATGAGTACCCATGTGCCAGGTTTCTAGACATTTTAAAAAGTTTTTTCGCGTCCTTGTGCTTTGGACAAAAGTAGTCTTTGGAAGTTATGAATAACTTTTGCAACCCTGGCATATTGGTATTCATTGGATTGTAACCAGAAAGGGATTTATAATGAATGCCAACCATATTTGCAGTATTGAGCCTTAGACTACTGCTGCCTCAGCATCTAAAGGGTCAAGACCTCTTTGTTTCATTGAATAAATGGTAAACAGACATTGATGAATGGAGAGAAAGAAATCTAAGAAAAGACAGCCTCGATATTATAATAATTATAAACACTGCTACTGATCTGGTAGTAAAAAGAATTTATGTGATTGAAATATGAAATTAATGTTATTTTTTCATATTTGTTTATTTTTGTAGGTTCTTAAAGTACAGGTTAATCACCATGGCAACATCACCAGCATCAAGGAAATCTTTTCAAACGACGGAAGCTTAATAAGCGGAGCAAACGCAGCGATCTATTACCGTGGCAACCTTCTCCTAGCAACGGCCAGGCATCACATGCTACAGTGTGATGTTAGAACCTTCTGAGCTTTAACCCTTATGCTGCTGGTGGCTAATTTTGTGCAGTGCAAAATCATGCAAAAATTGTTAAAAAATGACTGAAACCCTGGCACATGGGTACTCATCTGGGAGTACTCAG
The DNA here is from genome assembly GCA_963942565.1 of Maea johnstoni. Lineage (NCBI taxonomy): Eukaryota > Metazoa > Annelida > Polychaeta > Spionida > Magelonidae > Maea > Maea johnstoni. The sequence continues at coordinate 30,931,420 of OZ012699.1, forward strand.
TGAGGGCTATCCTAAGAATACCAACATGACAGGGTTTAGATGATTTTCAAAAGTCTTTGTGTTCTTGTGCTACGAAAGTAGCCTCAGCATTAGAAGGGTTAAAATCTTGACTCTTCACTCGCCAAACCTGGACCTGAGGTTACCATGGAGACAGGCGCAACAGAATGGCGCAACAACAGCCAAAAATAGCTTTTTTGGTTGTCTTGGAAATAGCAACTCAACAGAAAAAGGAACAAATTGGAACATAACATAGAGTGCTTTATATTGATCTTTAAAAAAAAAAGGAGTTAATGAGATTATTTCTTAACATATGGATGCCATGGAAATTAAAAGAAGAGTTTATGGTTGTCAAGGGGAGTAAAACTTCAGTTGTCCGCTTGTCCTGGACGTCTGTACGATGTGAATCTCCTTGTTTACACACCTTTTAATATAATTGTTGTTAACTTTTTATATAATGTATATAATTGAATAAGTGCAATGTTTGGGTTTCATAATCCTGCTTGCAATAGAAACTGTCAAAGGGTGAAACATCTATTTTCTTTGTTTTGTGCCAATTACAACATGAAACTGAATGACTGGTCAAAAGTATGTAGTTGTGTGAAGAAAACAACTTCCTTGTTTTCATTATATTGAAGTCTCAGGGGAAAATATAGTTATATAGTTGTTCTCTCAGGGTTGGTGATGACAGTTAGGGTAGAGAACCCCATATAATCAACCCTTTAACACTTAAGAGTTCCTCCAGCAAATGACGTCAGGAACTTTGATGATTTAGAGAATAACTTTGAAATTGAGAATGATTTTACAAAATATTTCAAGAAAGGTTTTTTATGAATATTCTGATTAACAATTCTCCATCAAAAGTTTTCCTATATATGCTTTTGCCTGCAAGATTTCATCAAAATTGTCAGGCTTCATTTTGTGGCTGTGATCATTAAACGGTTAACACTCATTCTAAATTGGAGAACTTATTTCTGTCATTAAAGGGCTCAAATTTAGACTTTTTTTCCAGGGAGCACAATTGCAATTTCATATGCTTCATAAAGGTGTTTTGTATATCAAACAGTACATCTTTTGGCTCCCTGAAAAAAATTGAGGGAGCTGCAGGAGAGTTCAAGGGAACCCTGGGATCCATGTTCCAGCTAATTTTGAGCCCTGCATTTTATAAGATAATAATGCAAAAGAAAATGCTGCAGCAAATACTTTGTCTGTGATGCAAATATCAATAGAAGAGCAATGGTGCCTGGCTAGCATTGGGCATGGGGATCGTGATAACTAAATTATCGGGTGATCCAAATGTGGCTGTTTCATTCTATTTGGAATATTTGGGTTCTAGTCTCATTTTGATTCAATTTTCTCACGATTTCATGAACAACTAAGGTGATAATTAATTCGGTTACATTAAAATTAATAGTAACTAAATTTGAAATTTGTCATGTAACTTGGTGCATTTACAAACCCCAATCATCCTCATCATCTTTTATGTAAATATGATCTCATATTGAAAATGGTGCCATGCCAATAGTCATTGGCACTCGGCTAAGTTTTGTTGTTTTTATATGTATTTCATTGCCTCCAATGAGATAATAAACATTCTAAATGATATCCCTACTACTTGTTTTATTTATATAGTTATATATATAGCTAATATATATATATATATATATATATATATATATATATATATATATATATATATATATATATATATATATATATGTATATAAATATATATACACTTACACGCAATAAATCAATCAATTATAGTACAGACATTTTTGCAATAAATCTTATGATCAAATACATACCTGAAAAAGGTTCCTCCAGCAGTCAAAATTCAGCTGTTTAACCCATTAATGCTTAAGAGCTCCTCCAAATACTGTTGTTTGAACCTTAGATACTTTTGACAAAAACTTTGGAATATTGAGAATGATTTCACAAAATATTTTGAGCTGAGTTGTTGGTTAAATATATTTTTTGATATTTCTCCATTAAATAGTTTCCTAATAATACATTCGTCTGCAAGATTTAGTAAAAATTGTTAGGCTGCTTTTGGCCGCTGTGAGTAGTAATGGGTTAAACACTCATTCATTTACCAAGCCTTGGTAATGTGGAATGAATTCTTCATCTTTTAGTATGAAATGGTACCATCTTTCTCCTCCTCCAAGAGACAATAATTTGAAGAACAATTTTTAACCCCACGGCCTGAAGTGTGAAAGGTATATTCCATAAATTTGAGAGCCACAGAGAAAATTGTCTGACTGTGTTCAATAAAATACCAAATACTAACATTGCAGGGGAAAAAGTATGGTATATAAAAATTTAAGTATCATTTAAGATCTGAAATATATATAAAACTGACTTAATTGGTATCTGGATGTCTCTGTGTAAGGATGTTCATTACTATTTTAAAGGTGCCAATCCCTAATGACAAAGCAATACTAAGAGAAATGTTGCATATTACGTTTTCCTATAATGTTAAGGGGATTCTCTTTGTCCTGTTGAGAATTCTCTCATCACTTTATTAGTACCTTTATTTTCAAGACAATAAAAGTTGTCAAATCATGTGCACTTAACCCTTTCAATTTTGAGGCTACTTTCATCCTAAGCACAAGGACACAAATATTTTTGAAAGCCATCTAAACCCTGTCATGTTGGTATTCATTGGATAGCTCTCACTGACTACCCTCATATGAGTACCCATATGCCAGGGTTTCAGTCATTTTCAGCATTTCTAAATCATTTTGTATTGGCCAAATTAGCCACCAGTAGCATTAGTGTTAAGATGCAAATAGGAGTAAACAAGACAATCATAAAATCTAGAGTAATTTATTACAATTTGCGGTTCATAGGGCAGTACAAGAATCTCAGGATCAGGTCAAGTTGTATCTTTTTTATAGCTCACCAGTAACAGACCAAACGGAAGTGTGCTAACATGTACACGTTTCTGTCTTAGTACTATTCAAATGTGAGGTCAGAATAAACCTACGCTATCACATTGTACAAGCAATTTAGTATCGAACAATCAATATTGTTCAAAACATTTCTTATCATGATCCTGCATCAAGAATATATAAAAATATCCACTTTAAAATGAAATCATGGTATTGTCATGAGATTTTGAGGAGGGGGTTTTTGTATGCATATTTTACAGACAGAAAAAGCTTTTTTCAAGTAATAATAATCTTGTCACAGGAAATAACATTTAGCAGGAAACATCTCTTAACAATGACAAAAAGCTTGGTTCCAAGAAATGACCGTCTTGTTGTGAGATAGCGGTTCTTGGGAATGACTACTTTGTTGCAAGAAAAAATATAATAGTTCTTAGGAATGACTTTTTTGTGCGAGAAAAAAAACACAGCATTTCTTAGTAATGACTATCTTGCTGCAAGGATAAGAGCATGTCTTAGAAGTTGCGATAGTATCTTAGCCTGTCATCATTGCCTATTGGTATATGCAAGTCCAGCGTTGGACGTTACAATATAACTGGAAACAAGAGGCACAGAAAGTGGTGCTGGGGAAATGAAAGATTATTGTAGCTAGGGCTAGAGACATAAAAACCTTACTTACTTAACCCTTCCAATGCTGAGGCTACTTATGTCAAAAGCATTAGAATGCAAAGATTTTTTTGGAAAACCAACTAAACCCTGTCATGTTGGTATTCATTGAATTATGAAAAGCTCTTACTGAGCATTCACATATGAGTACCCATGTGCCAGAGGTTCAGTCATTTGTGAGGATTTTTTGCATCATTTTGTATCGGCCAAATTAGCCACCAGCAGCACAAGGGTTAAAATAAACTCCCAACTATTCATTTGTACAGAGAAAAGAACCTAGTCTACCTTCAGACCAATACTAACATTACAGACTGATTGTGTGATCCATCATTTATTTGGCAGAATATAACATTACTAAATCAAATATTCACTACTGCTAAAATTAATTACATTATCTCATGATTTTGCTGAACAAAGCATTCATAAAATTCTCACTGAAATATTTAAAATCAGTTTTCTATTAAAATGATATGTACAATCATTGCAAACTACTTTTAAACCATCAGCTGTAGTATATTTTTGCCATATAATATAAAATAATTTTTTGCTAACATCTACATACACTAAGTAACATACAGACCTATTCATGTTTTAGCACTCGCATGGTAAGACAGTTCTGGATATATCTCAAAAATAATGTGAATATTTCAATTGTTCTGGAAAGTAAACATAACTGCCATTCCATCAAGAATTCTTTTTCTTTCTTTTTTCAATGTATTTACATTTACTAAACGACCAAGCGGGCACTTAATTCATGAACAGATTAGATACTAGGCAGATAAAAAGATTGAAGCTGAATTAAGGTAACAAAGTCAGAAATGGTGACAGTCAAGCTTATCCCTTCCAATGCTGAGGCTACTTTTGTCCAAAGCACAAGGACACAAAGATTTTTGAAAAACACCTAAACCCTGTCATGGTGGTATTCATTGGATAGCTCTCACTGAGAACTCAGATGAGTACCCATGTGCCAGGGTTTCAGTCATTTTTCTGGTGTTTTGCATCATTTTGTATTGGCCAAATTAGCCACCACCAGCATAAGGTTTAATCAGTCAATCTTTTCTTCTGACATCTAGTAAAAATGGAATGCATGTAAGCATGGTTGAGTATTTCATACAAATGTGTGTTTTTACAGTATAAATGCAATAAACAGAGAAATCCTACCTATCAATTATCTTACAATATTGCCTACTTCTTCAAGTAGTTCCTACAGGAAGTATAAAAAAGTTTTCATTTACAAAGAAATTCCCACGTATCCAGACCTTAGCTACTAAGTTTGAGGTCTCATTATGCTGTGGGTTCTCAAAATAATCGGCAGCTCAAATAAGAGTCAGTACATTAACGTCATTTTTCAAAAACCAGGCCCAATGATAAATGTACCAACTGGCAGTATCAAAATAGAGATTCATTTGAAAAGTCCTTGAAAATGCAGCTGAGATTTCTTTATGTTTGTACACAAGAAACCGAACATTAATGAACTTCCTAGTACACATTAAAATGTAGCTATGTACATTTGAGTGGCGCCACCTATAAAGCACAGTAGCGCCACCTTTATTTCATGTAGTGCCACCAAGAGGACATTTACAGTACTTAAGTGATACAGTGGCGAAGTCTAAAAGGTATTACTGCAGAGTCTTAGCCAGGTTTTTTAAAATGCTTGTCCAGAACAGCAATCTCGAAATTTCTGCCCATCCAGATTTAGCAACTCAGCTACTACAAATCCTTATTCCAACTACATTTGATTATTACCCCCAAAAAGTCTAAATTGAAAATTCTTCCTAGAAATTGTTAACTGCTCAGAGAAGAGATTTTCAGGAAACTGCTCGTCCAAAAGACAGGCTGGATGGGTCCAGAAAAGGCATTTACACTCCAGCCATTTCTTAGAAGATGGTTTGTTAGGAAAGGATTTGATCATTACCTCCAAAAAGTCAAAACTGAAAATTGTTCATCGAAACTTTTGCCTGTCCGAAGAGGAGATTTTCAGGAAACTGATCGACCGAAAGACAGGCTGGACGGGTCCTGACTAAGTCCCTGAAAAGGGGCATTTACACTCCAGCCATTTCTTAGAAGACGGTTTGTTAGGAAAGGATTTGATCATTATCTCCAAAAAGTCAAAACTGAAAATTGTTCATCGAAACTTTTGCCTGTCCAAAGAGGAGACTTTCAGGAAACTGCCTGTCCAAAAGAAAGGCTGGACGGGTCCTGGCTAAGTCCCTGAAGAATTTTGTCATTCCCACCATTTTGGGTAAAAATTACTCCCAACGGTAGGAATGACAAAATCTTCATCAACATTTTTGCCCACCCGAAGAGGAGATTTTCAGGAAACTGTCTGTCCAAAAGACGGGCAGGACGGATCCTGGCTAATCCCTGTATTACTGTCAATGGTCACTGTCAATGATCAACGTCAATGGTCGGAATGACAAAATGGATGCATACGAAGTGCATGAATATTTCGAACTACTAAGAGCGTAAGAGGAATCGTCGGGCAAGGACGGCTATGACAATGGTGAAGAGGGCAAAGGTACCCTTGAGGACGGTGGCGCTGTTGTAGAACGGGCAGTACGGGCATTGGAACGAACCGCACACGCGACAGATGTTCAGGTTGAACAAACTCCACGTACGGTACAGGGTGGCATTGTATTGACCTGAAATAGACAGGAGAAAAAATATGTAAAATATTTGATAAACATATATAATATAACCATTTCAATACTGAGGCTACTTTCATCAAAGAAACAAGAACGCTGAAATTTTTTAAACCCTTTTAGACCCTGCCACGTTTTTGGGCTTTTTACCAAAATTGAGAATTTATAGTGTGATGGGTGCCTGCATTTCAAGGCTTAAATGAACCCAAAAAAGGCATGAGAAAAAATGGGTACAATATTTGATAAACATACATACTGTATATTTTCATGTTTTTTTGGCATTTTTGCACAAAAATGATATTTCTACCAAAATTGAGGATTAAATTACCGAAACATGCCTGCCTAAATTAAGAAAAAAAATCCCCCAAAATTGACATTTTTGGGCATTTTGAGATATAATGTCCTAAAAAATGAGTTTCTCAATGAACACTAGAAGTCAAACAAATAGTTCATGAACTTATAACCTATGTCCAAAGATTTCATCTTTTGGTTCAACCCTTTCTGATTTTGAGGTGCTAGGTCACTGATTACATTGCAACTTACCTGGCTCATAGTAATCGTACACCTTAATGATGTGCTGAATGGTGGTGTTAGCGACCGGGTACCAACGTTCAGCATGGAAATACGCACACGTCTTTGTCGTGTTCAGCTATAAGAGAAATATATCATCGTTAAATAGGATTTTAGGAATTCAATCATCGCATTTTCTGCCATAAAGTTGCATTTTTATGGGGAATATAAGTGGTGGCGGAAACTTGAGTAACCTGAGAAAAACCTGCCCAAATCCTCAAAGTCACTGGCAACTTTCTCACGTGTTACAGTCAGGATTCCAATTATTGTCACATTTTCTGCATTAAAGTTACATTTGTATGGAGAAAGGCTAAATCATGACCAGCCAGTTGTAATTGGTGGAGGAAATTTGAGTAACCAGAGGAGACGCCCACCAGAATCTGAAGTCACTGGCAACTTTCACACATGCCCCAGCCAGGATTTAAATTATTGTCACATTTTCTGCATTAAAGTTACATTTTTTTGGTGAAAGGCTAAATTGTGACTCGCCAGTTGTAAGTGGTAACAGAAACTTAAGTAATCAAAGAAAAACGAGCCAAAATCCCCAAAGTCACTGGCATTAACTTTCTCCCATGCCCTGGCTGGGATGCGAACAGAGGTAGTGGTGAGAGACAGGAAGCAGTCATTGGCAATGCCTTAGACCACTCAGCTATGGGGCAAGCCCCTTATTGTTGAATAATGCATGAAGTAAATATATAAAGGAAATATGATTTTCAACAATACTGACTTCAAAATGCTTGATGTTGTTTGAAATCAATATGGATTTTAAGGTAAACAGTTCAATAAAGTAAGAATTAGAGGCCTGCTACAAGTTACAAGCAAAAAATATGTTTGAACATTTTGTCGGCTAAAGCATAATATCGATTCATAAAAAAAAAAATTGTTGACAAGAAAAACCGATCAATTCCAAACTTACAATAGATAGAAGAATTAACGGCCCCCTACAAATTACAAGCAGATAGAACCTTTGAACATTTCGTTGGATATAGCATAATTTTATAAAAAAAATATATAAATATTCCGTTGACACGTTGAAACTAACATTTTCGAAGAACATGAAGAGTTTGTTGACGCTGGTCTCGAATAAATTCCACTTCATCCGCGGTTGATTTGCGAGCATGATATCGAGGGTGGGGCGTACGATCATGAATCCCGTCGGTAACTCTACCTCCATCACGGCCAATCCACTCTGCGGGCTCAGGTCCGGGCGCGCCCATCTAAACAAACAGAAAATAATATCTTTCTTTATTTCTAAAAAAGGGTTTTGTTTATTTTCCTGCTCGCCGAGCATCACAGTCATGCTGTACAATTATCTAGGTGACATCCATAGGTGCCTTTTTACAAAACAAATTTTACCAGGTAGAGCAGTACATTTAACTTAGATCTCCTTGAGAAGAGTCGTCTGGACCTTTGATATTTTAGGAAATAACTTTGGAATCGATAATATTTTCATAAAATATTTGAAGGAGAGTAATGGGTCTGATCTTGATAAACCTTTCCTCTTCAATTATTTTCTAAAATTCCACTTTGTTAAAAAGATGTCATCAAAATAGTCGTGGTTTCAGGCGCTACAAGCATGAATGGGTCAAAACATGCGGCAAACACAGAAACAGAAAATACAGTCAGGAATATCCACCTTAAATATTGTGAAGCAAGTGTTTGGTTTGTTCCAATAGAATATAATCACGATCATGATTATTCATCTAAGAATATACATAGCATTTTTTTGTTTGTTTGTTTTTTCATAATATCAATGACAATTGCCCAAATTCAAATGTGCTGAATGTTATGTGAGGAATTTGTGTGACACGAAAATTTGGGAAAATTGTCCAAAATACTTTTTCACCTACCCTCCTACCCCCCTATCGTTTCAAACAATTTTTTAGGCCTTATAGGGCTGTAGGTATTTCAACTTCAATGAGACATTATAGTTTATCGTTATTTACTTACCTTGCACAAAGCACTGCCTCCATGTTACTGAAGTTGAAGCCGTGGAAGCGAATGGAGTCAATCTCGAGATCGAAGTACTTTCCGCCAGTGGGGTTACGGACCTGGTACTCATACTCCACATTATAAGCAACATCCATCTGAATGAGGGCCAGACCGGTGCCCTGAGCCAACGCCTTGACCTGACCATAGATCTTGTCCGGAGTCACCTGTAATCAAACAATCAGTACATGACAATCTGATAAAACAATTAGTACAGATATAATACAATCTGGATATGGGCAGAACTCCCATTGTTGAGAAGTATGCCTTAATCAAATGTTTGTATGACTGTTAAGAAAAACTCACCCAGCTACACAAAATTGTTGAAAAGTCAGTTATAAATAAATATGTATGAACGTTAAGCAAAAATTACCCTGTGACCCTACATTGTTTAGAAATGTTTTAAATGAAAATATGTATGAACTTTAGGTAAATCTCACCCTACCACTCTATATTGTTGAGAAGTATGTTTTGAATAAATATGTGTGAACGTTAGGCAAAACTCACTCTGTGACACTAAATTGTTGAAAAGTATGTTTTCAATATATGTTTGTATGTACGTTTAGCAAAACTAACCCAGTGATTCTACACTGTTGAATTTTTCTTGTTTAGAAACTTACTGAGACTGCTTCTCTAAATTGTTGCGATATTTGTTTTGAATTAATATGTTTTAAGTTAGGCAAAACTCACCCTGCGACTCTGAATTGTTGTAAGTTTTGTTTTTAAATGAATATGTATGAAGGCTAGGCAAAACTCACCCTGTGACTCTGAATTGTTGTAAGTTTTGTTTCAAATAAATATGTATGAAGGCTAGTCAAATTTCACTATGTGATTCTACATTATTGAAAAGTTTGCTGTGAATAAGTATGTAGGAAAGTTAGGCAATACTCACCCTGCGACTCTGCATTACGGAGAAGTTTGTTTTGTTGAGTTTGACAACCTGTGTCCAGGCCGGGTCTGACGTAGCCTCCAGGCGTATGTGGACGTTGTAGAGATCTCGGTTGCTGTCCCTGAGAGCGTACTCCGTCAGAGCCTGAATGGCGATGATTGTGTCCTGGGAGGAAATAAAAAATTGACCATGACCTTTTTACTCATCAAATGCACACATTGGGAAAAAATAGAAAAGTCATATAAATTTTAGCTTTTTTCAATGTAGACTCGATTATTCATATGAATTCACTACCATAACTTTTGTTATAACACTGCCACCATTTGACCGCTGACCTATGCCCTTTGACGGTGACCCTCACCTGCGGGATTTTTGCTAGGATTAAGGAATTGGGTGCCTGAGATTGGCAATTGTAAAATTTGGGGGCATCCAATTATTCAAGGGAAACCATTATATACTCAAATTACAACCATAAACATATATTAAGTGATTTGAATTTGATATGATATCCATATACAATGTGATGGGAATTAATTATATTGAGGTGAAAAAAAAAATTATACGTTTGAAATTGACATTTTAAGAAATTCTTCACAAATAAAAGGGTGTTCCGAGAAGTGTTTTTTAAGGGTTTGGTTGTCCAGACGCCCTGCTGGCTAAGACCATGCCTATGACCTTTGACCCTCACCTGCGTAGAAGCGAAGCCGCCATTGGTCAGTCTCTGTGTCTGTATGAACTTCATGATTGGCTTGGACTCGTAGAAGCGGTTGTTCATGAGGTAGACCATGAGGGCGTAGGACGTCGCCGCGACGGCCTGCCCGAAATTATCCGCCTCGTCTCGCGGCAACATCATCGGAACCGTGTTGACGATCTTGCTCGGGTTCAACGGGATCTCTTTACTGGCCCAGTACAGGAACTCCGCTGAAAAATTTACATATTAATGAATTATTAACCCATTCAGGCCTATAAGGGAATATCAGTTATGTATGGTATCGCTTAAGGTTTTTAAGTGCCATGCAGTCCTTACTTAGAAACAGCAAGTTATGACAGATCTACACTGAAAACCTTTTGCGCATATGAAGTAATTTGCACAGCAAGTAGCTGCCTTTGATGCGCAGTTTAATCTTTGAGCATAGAGATTCAATGGCACACTATTATGTCAGCGTGTGTTGTACGATACTAGTGTAGGGATTGGATGTCTAATTGCCAGTGTGCATTTTAATGAGTGTGGATTCAATGGGTGCACAAAGTATGCACCGATTAACCCTTATGCTGCTGGTTGCTTTTTTTGGTAACACAAAAAAACTGAAAAGCGACTGAAACTAAGGCACATGGGTACTTATCTGAGAGTACTCATGGAGAGCTATCCAATGAATACCAACATGACAGGGTTTAAATGGTTTTTAAAAATCTTTGCATCCTCATGCTTTGGACAAAAGTAGCCTCAACATTGGAAGGTTTAACTCAGTATGCAGTATACCATTAAGGGTAATTATTGACATGGAAAGACTACTCACTTTCAAACTTGATTTTGACGAGTTTGTTGAAGGCGTTCCCGCGGTCGCGATGGCCCACGAGGTGCAGGGCATAGGTTATTATCGATATGGCGTAGGGATCTGTGACGTCAGGGAACACTCGGGCCAGATAGTTCGACCCCAAGTCTCGGGCGTTTCCAGCACATTGACGGGCCTCCTGAAAAACAACAACAGATACAACCGATTAACCCTGATAAATTAATTTGGGGGTTATTTTAACCCTTATGCTGGTGGTGGATATTTTGGCCAATACAAAATGATGAAAAAACCTGAAAATTATCGAAACCCCGGCAAATGGGTACTCATCTGAGAGTACTCAGTGAGAGCTATCCAATGAATACCAACATTACAGGGTTTAGTTGGTTTTCGAGAAACTTTGCGTCCTTGAGCTTACTACGAAAGTAGCCTCAGCAGTGGAAGGGATAAGATTATCCACAGTTGCTTTTACATTTTATCTATAATCATTTGGGAATTTATCATGTGATGGATAACATGTTTCAAAACATAGTAACAATGCGATTTTGGTAGTTACAATAAAAGCTATGTTTTTTAAACAGTAACAATAACTCACTGTAAATTCAGAAAACCCAGCATTTAGTATATGAGTTCTGTATTTCACTATGAATCACATTCTATATATAAGAATATTTTCAATACTCTAATAAGTCTTTATTCTGTTTTTTACTATAATTCATAGTGTAAATGTCTTATTGCAGTATTGCACAATAATTATCATATTCTCAGTTTAAATTGTTCTCCCGTATTACACTACATATCACATCCTGGCATAAGGATTCGATGTCCAAATAATGGTGCGCAGTTTAATAAATGGATTGAATGCGTAAATATATAGATATGATAGATAATATTTATTTCAAGTCGGTAATAATTTTACATAGTAAACACGAGCTGCCAGGGCTCTTGGCCTACTACAAAATAACAATTCAAAATATAACCTACATGGTGTAACAGCAATATAAATGATAAATGGGATTGCATTTATCAAATGGCATACATTTATCAAACTGCCGCAATATGAACATGGTATACAGTATCAGTACTATTATATATATATACTTACTCCTGTGAGTCGATTGCTCTGAGCGAGTGCTATTATGACATAGGCCGTTAGCGTAATATTCTGATGCTCCGGTTTCCCATTCACCATTGTAATGTTCGGCTGAAAGGAAGATTTTTTTGAAAATTAACCTTCTAAAACCATGAAGAGACAAAAAACAAGATTTAAAAGAGACGAATCACAAGATATTTCAGAGAATATGCAAAAAGGCAATCATCATTTTGTCATCATAGTCCTATAACTTCCATTTAAAGCAAAATTGTTGTATATGCAAAATTCTTCTTAATTTTTATTTCTTAGTGATATCTTCATGAACTTTTTACATTCTTATTTTCATGGAAAAATTACCTATGAATTTAGATTAGATATGATAAATTCACTGTGGTGAATATTGTTAAGAGTAATGAAGAATAAGGAATGAAACGGTACGATCTACAATACTTTCTCAAACAATACCGGCACCTCATAAGGAATGGAATGGTAGGATACGGTACTTTCGGTGATGATCCCTGTACCCGTACCGCTACATCTTAACGGTATCTAACCCTAATTTCAGTACTTACGGCCATATTTCTATCGTAGACGTTTCCCGTCATGTTGAACGCGCCGGTAGTTTTATTCTGCTGCGAGCAGATCCAGAGGGTGATCTTATTGAGCAGCTCAACGGGAATGAAGAGGTACATATCGTAATCCTCGACTCGGGCGTCGTAGAGTGTCTTCAGAACGAACGACGTCAGCCAGAGACTTGGCTCAGTATCGTTGAGCCACATCCCGAACGATCCATTAGGCTGCATGTAACTCAACTGTCTCTCAAACGCTGCAGAAAAAAACACAACCATTCACCATTAGGTTTTGTATGAATGGGGTATATATCTGCAATTCTAACATTTTCATAAAAGGCATGTGTAATAATGTTTGAAAATAAAGTTTAGATTGGAAATGAGAACTTTTCCTATTAATCAAACTGTCCGGAACAAAGTACCAAAAATGAAATGTGATACATGTTAAAATGATATTTCAGAATCAAATCAAAATTATTGTAATGGAAAGAATCAATGTCCATTATCTAATTGCAAAATAAAAATGCCTCTCCAAACAGTAATCCCCAAATTTCTGCCCATCAAGCTACTAGCTACTAATCTACTACCAACTACTTTAATAGCCGATTAATTGTGTCAAAAAAGGCAATTTACACTTCAGCTATGTCCTAAAAGATGGTTTGTTTAAGAAAACAATTTGGTTATTACCCTCAAAAAGTCAAAATAGTAAATTCTTTATAGAAATTTGTCTGTCCAATAACTAGGTTTTCAGGAAACAGGACAGGTCCTGGCTATAATGTCCCTTGTCCTACTATACCTACCTATATTCATGTAGTCTAGAGCGTTAAGCAGAATGGTTTCTGAGAGCTGGCTGGTGGCTTTAAGGTATTTCAGTGTGTAAAGATTCACCGCGAAGTCGAACATATACGGTTCTCCACAGCCTGTGGGGCGACGCAGGACATTCAGGGCGTCCAAATACTTCTCAAACATTCCCGGGCCAACGACATCACCTAACACAGTCAAAAACAAATAATTACATTTCATGACAGTTAATTGAAGCATATATTACATATATTACAGAGTCAAGGACGTCACCTAAAAGAGTGAAAAATAACATTCTTGTATCAGTGTTATTGATGCTAGTAACATAGATAAGTAAAAAAATACCTTTTTATAACATATACTGTTTAATCATTTAGGGGAGTTCCATTTAACCCATTAATGCTCACTGCGGCCAAAACAGGCCTGACAATTCTGATAAAAAAATTCTAACATAAGTATTTTTTGAAAAGATTTTGAAGGAGAAATGTTAATCAGAAGCCAAGCAACAACTCTCCTTCAAATATTTTGTGAACTTTTGCTCTACTACCAAGTTATTTTCAAATGTATGAGAGTAGCAGACGATACTTTCTGGAGAAACTCTAAGTGTGAATGGGTTAAAAAAGGGGTGAGGGGAGGATCGGAGAACAATTCAGAATTTGGGGAATTGAGGGGGAGGGGGGTATTTCCTCCAGTCGCTCCCTCCACCTTTTCAAATAAAACAGCCCCAACTATCATTTGCAACAGCCAGGATGGGAGGAAATAGCTTAGGAAATTATTATGTATCAAAAATGTATCATATAGTGGTGTCAATAAGTAACAGTTATTTTTACATTATTGTTATGATGTTGCAAAGATGTATTTTATTGTATTCAACAGAAACACAGAATTGTTATATAGCAAGGATGGAGGGGCACAGATCTGAGGTAGCTTTTATAAATTAACCCATTAACGCTCAAAAGATCCTGGAGATGGATCGTCTGCCTCTCTCATACTTTTGAAAATAATTTGTGAAAGTCCACAAAATATTTGAAGGAGAGTTGTTGTTTGGCTTCTGATCAACAGTTCTCCCTCAAATGTTTTCAAGAAAATGCTTTTGAAATTGAAATATTTTCAAAACTGTCAGGCCTCTTTTGGCTGCTCTGAGTGTTAATGGGTTAACTAAGCATTCCCAGCATGCTTTGAGGTTTCATATTGTTTATTTTCAATCTACATTACTGGCCTGAGTATGTGAAAAAGTTGCCAGTGACTTGAGATGAGTACCTATGTGCCAGGGTTTCAGTCATTTTCCCGCTCTTTTGCATCGTTTTGTTATAGCGAAACTGGCCCCCACCAGCATAAGGGCTAATAACAAAGGGCCATCGAAAAAGAAAATGACAATAATAATCTTACCAACGACGGACATGACACATTCGGGTGACTGTGGCACGTAGAGATGCTCTCGCTTGTCGGGATGTCGGAAGATCTCGGGGACGGTCGTGTCGAAATCGGGAACGATGACGGAACCCTGAGAGATCAGATCCAGGAAGTAAGGAATGTGGTAGTGATTCCTGACACCGTCATACTGGAAAATAAATAATAAAATCAATTAGAATATATACATTTTTAATTTGAAAAAAAGATTTTTGAATATTGATTATTATATTACTTTATTTATTTTTTATATCATTTGATACTTACTAGTATATTATACAGGAAAATAATAAATAAAATCAATTAGAATAAATAGTCTTTAATTTGAGAGGTTTTTTATTTTTGCATACATAATCATACAATCCACATTTTTATTCGATACTATTTGGTAAAATAAGGAGATAAAAATCTATAAAAGAATAACTCATTCTCAAAGTGCTCTAGTTGAATATTTATATATTCATTCGCAAACCTGTCTCCTACCATTTGACATCTGGTCGCAATATCACACGATCCAGGGGCGAATGCCCCTAAAACGACCATTAGGGTCAATCCCTGGACAGTGACTTACCCGTGTTCTGACTGTCTTTGTGATGGTGTCTGTAAAGATGAGAGTGGTCGCACTAATCGTAATATCCACATCCTCTCCGATAATCGTTGGCAACACCGGAATGTGTAGATACTGATTGTCACCAGCCTCCAACTGAGCGAGAGAGAAAAAATCATTCATATTTATTCATTATCTATAAAACTGTTTTTACCAATAGCAGCCTATAAAGGTCTTACTATTTTATTGAAACCTGCTTTTTCTTGGAAAAATATTTAGGTAAAATTTGTAGGAAAATGTGTTCAAAATATTTGAAGTCAAAATTCATGATTTTTTGGGAACCTGCTTTAAAACAGCATACTTTGAGAGATACATTGACGCAAGAAAAAATTGAAGGAAAGATTTATGGTTTTTGTAGACCATGCAGCAGCCTTCAAACAACATGCTTAGGAAATATTTGAAGTAAAATATCATGATTTTTTTAAAACCTGCTTTAAAACAGAGTATTTTGGAAAGTAAATTGAAGCAAATATATGTTAGTCACAACAAAGTCTTAATTCCCCATCAAATATCACAAACATTTATGCTTTATTATGGAGTTAATTTTATTTAAAGTAAATCTAAACAAGTCAGTTAATAATTATTCTTACAATAATTTTTAAAATCATTTTTATGCTTAGTCGATTTTCACATTTTTCATAAATGAGGACAATGATTTCAATACTTAAGTAGAGCATTGTTTTAAACAGACCCATCGGTCAACAATTAATCTTACAATATTCTTAAAAATCATCCTTTATGCTTAGTCGCTTTTCAAAATTGTCATAAATGAGGAAAATAATTTCGATACTTACGTAGATCACAGTTTTAACAGACTCATTTGTTAACAATTAATCTTACAATATTATTAAAAATCATCCTTTATGCTTAGTCGCTTTTCAAAATGTCATAAATGAGGAAAATAATTTCGATACTTACGTAGATCACAGTTTTAACAGACTCTTCTGTTAACAATTAATCTTACAATATTCTTAAAAATCATCCTTTATGCTTAGTCGCTTTTCAAAATTGTCATAAACGAGGAAAATAATTTCGATACTTACGTAGATCACAGTTTTAACAGACTCTTCTGTTAACAATTAATCTTACAATATTCTTAAAAATCATCCTTTATGCTTAATCGATTTTCAAAATTGTCATAAATGAGGACCATGTTTTCAATACTTACGTAGACCATGGTTTGAACAGACCCGTCGGTAAGTTCCGGTTTATAGGAGCTCACTTCACCGAAGTCGCCAACCATCACAGACGTGTAGTTCGGAGAGGCGTGCAGTGTCACCAGAACCTGTAACATGACAATACCATTAAATTGCAGGTATTGGTGGCTAATTTTGGCAATATAAAATGACGCAAAAATGCTATAAAAAGATCAAAATCCTGGTACATGGGTACTCATCTGAGAGTACCCAGCGAGAGCAATCCAATGAATACCAACATGACAGGGTTTAGATGGTTTTCATAAATCTATGCGTCCTTGTGCTTTGGACAAAATTTAAGTAGCCTCAACATGGGAAGGATTAATTTGCAGTAATTGCCAAAGTCACGCATTCCAATCATTGCTGTAGGAATTAATTGGCACCTTAAGAATTTTCACGATACAATACAATATTGTTATTTCTTTAGCGATACGATACCTTAACAATATTGACCATAATGTCCATAAACAATGCCACGAGAATTATATTGAGGTGGAAAATATAAATTATTTGCTTGAAATTAACATTTTCCAAAATTACATACAAAAGAATCTGGGTGTCCTGAGGGGTGATTTTTATGGTGTGGGTATCCAAATGACACCCAGAAGCCCTGCACTCTAAGACTATGCTAAAGATAATGATAGATAAGTCTAAGA
Source organism: Maea johnstoni (assembly GCA_963942565.1). Classification (NCBI taxonomy): domain Eukaryota; kingdom Metazoa; phylum Annelida; class Polychaeta; order Spionida; family Magelonidae; genus Maea; species Maea johnstoni. Next base: position 30,948,907 of record OZ012699.1, read on the forward strand.
CTATGCTAAAGATAATGATAGATAATGACAAACCTCAAGATAATCAGTCCAGTAATTAAAGAGTCCTAGTCGCACACCAAGCTGTTCTCCTCTGACGGCAAACTCTGGAAGTTCCATCGTCATGTAGAATGGGCGTGTTCCGTCGTACTGAAATAAGAAAAAACATCCCATGAACAGAGGAATTTGGAATTGCATGGGCAACATACAAAAACACAAAATGGTATTTTAGCAATCGATGAATATAAAGGAAATAATACAATCAGTACAAGGAAATAGTTAGGTATATGACAAAACCATTGAAAAGGGGATCACTACATTAAGTATTATTGAAGAATTAAATAGAAAATAGGTCATAACGTATTGATACTTGAAAACCAACATATAAGAATAACAATGTTGAAGTACGTTTTATTGGAAATGAAAATAGTTCTTACATGCACCTAACACTAAAACAACTGTTCCCCTGGACCTTTTCACCAATATATTGCGGTATGACTTTTTTCATCTTTTATTGACTTACCACAAATGGATGAGGTACGAAACCGAAGCCGAGTTCTCGACTGATGGAGATTGCGCCGACGGCCCAGCTGGTCGGAATCCGAGGAATGTCAGCAACAACGTAAATATACCCATCAGGCCTAGAGAAGACACAAACAGAAATGGTGAGCATGCTGTACTTTATACGGCTTTAATTTGGAGTGCTAAAAATTTAGCTTCAGAGACCTGCTGGAGGGTATCTGTGCTACTTTAAAATGTGCCCATTCAAGCACTCAAACTATATATTTGTTACTATATATTTGTTACTAAATATATTTATTTAAAGGATGTTATTTTGGCATTATCATGGGGAGCACGAAAATAGCGAAAATTAAATGCCTGTAAAAATACCAGTTGTACAGAATCAGGGTCTTTCCAAAAGTAGCAGATACATAGTAAAAATAGAAATAGAGCATGATTATAGACATTAAAAAATGAGTTTCCTTTAACCTTACCCTAACAGGGTTTCACTCAAAAATATCCCTACCCAAAGATTTTTGAAAACCCATCTAAACCCTTTCATTTTGGTATTCATTGGATGGCTCTCAATAAGTACTCTCAGATGAGTACCCACATACCAGGGTTTCAATATATATTTTTTAAAGTTTTTTTGCATCATTTTGTACTGGCCAAATTAGTCACCAGCAGCATAAGGGTTAAGGGGGTATGCTTTTGAGGTAAGAATTAATACAGAAGTTCCTGTCCAGCCGCTTTATACTTACTTTGTGAAATTTTCACTCAGGTACTTAAAAAGCCTGGTACTGAATACACTATCATATATTTAGATTAACTTAAACCTTATGCTGCTGGGGCCCTAAGTATAATGCTCTACGTAGTGATTGCGATGTGCTTGTGGTCAGAAAGTCCATTGTTCTCCCTTTGTATTCCAAACCACAAGCACCTCACAACCAGGGGCTTAGCCGCAATGCGTCTAGCGTGTCATTTGGACACGCAGAACACTGTTTTTTGACAGTTTGGACACCCAAAAATTTATTTTAGAATTTGCTGAAGATGACTTTTCTTAGAAGATAGAAGATGAAGAAGCTGTAGTGTCACTTTTATAAGACACACAAAGCAGTATCTGGCCTAGAAAAGCAAAATCTGTAAAGGTATAGGGTCTATCTTATTTTGCCAATAAAAAGGGGGTATAAATGTGAGGTAAGAATACAGCACTACGTAAAGATTTATACTTAGCACCCCTGGTGGCTAATTTTGCTAATAAAAAGGGGGTATAATTTTGAGGTAAGAATACTTACTTCGTGTAGTGCGACTTCCATAACCAGGAGACGTCGCGGTAATGCCAGTAGTTCCTGTCCAGCCTCTTTATGGGCGAGTTCCTGTGGAGCTCCTCGACGAGATCGTCCGCCTTGAGGTAGTTGCAGCCGAGCTCGTCCGCCCCGTCCTCACAGTCACGGAACTTGTCACACTGCTTCTCCGTGCGGTAACACAGCCCACTGTGACACGGCAGGTAACCCAGCGTCTCGTTACAGTCATCTGAAAACAGCACAGAAATTATACAGAAAATTCACACACAGATTTTATGTGTGGTAACTTTCACACAGCTTTTATGTGTGGTAACAGAGCCCATTGTGACACAGTAGGTAACCCAGGGTCTCATTACAGTCATCTGAAAACAACACAGAAATTATACAGAAAACTTTCACATATTAACATGTACAGGTTGTCTTGGAATAAAGCATAAATTTGAAACAAATTTGAAGGAAGGAAGGAAGGAAGGAATGGGTTTTTAAGTCGTCCATGCTGGACGAGATAGAAACCCGAAACCGGGAAGAAATTCCCTATTCTTCACAAATAGTTCAAAGGGGTCTTTCAGTTACAGAATGACCATCGACAGCCCTCCACAATGCCACACATTTATATAGCAACCAGGCCAACTCGCTTATGGGGGAAAGATATTCAAAGGATGAGTTGTAAATAAACAAATTTCTAAACAAATTTCTAAATATCACTTTTGTCAGGGAGACATCATCAAAATTGCCAGGTGCTAGGCATGAATGGGTTAATATTTATGGAATCATAAGCAAAATATCCTTTTAGATATTTCAATACATTTGGATGATCGGAATTACTCAAAAGAAATTACTCAAACCCTGGCACATTGGTACTAATCTGAGAGTGCTCAGCAAGGGCTATCCAATGAACACCAACATGACAGGGTTTTCCATGATGGTTTTCAAAAATCATTGCATTCTTGTGCTTTGGGCAAAAGTAACCTCAGCATAGGAAGGGTTAAGATGAAAACATGCACAGGCAGAGAGTAAAGAATAGAAATTTTATTCTTACTTGGAACTCTGATCAGCTCAGCATCGGTGAAAACTATCAGACCGGCAAACTGCAATATAGAAAACATATATTTTAATGTCATAAATACACGCTACTGACCTTAATTATCTCTACTTTTCCTTTGCTCATAAATACATTCATGTAGGTCAGTTATGCATGATTCACAATAAACAAATTTGTGATTTTTTATTTTTCATATAACTAAATATTTTACTAATATATTTATAAAAAGAACATAACTAAAAAGCATTTCCAATCTTCTATCAAACAAAAACTATCAGGCCGTATATATATATATATGTATGTATGTATGTGTGTGTGTGTGTGTGTGTGTATGTAATCTATGTATGTATGTATGTATGTATGTATGTATGTATGTATGTATGTATATATATATATATATATATATATATATATATATATATATATATATAAATAAATATATATATATATATATATATATATATATATATATATATATATATATATATATATATATATATATATATATATATATATATATATATATATATATATATACATATATATATATATATATAAATATACATTTCACACTATATACTCACATCAAATGTAGTGTTTGAGTCGACAGCGTAGGTTCCGGTGGGGTAGTGGACGCTTTCTTTATGCATGGCGTCATAGTACCAGGTATGGCTGACACTGAGGTTGGTGTGACTGTCATAGGAACTCAGCTCTAAGTTCACCTGGAACAGGCAGGGAAAAAACGATTCAATCATCTACTACTAGAGGGCTTGTTAACAACAATTTCAGTCAATATCAATTCGGTCAATATTTTTTTTTTTTTTTTTTTTTGTAAGCCTAAAAAAAGGAACAGGCCTTTTTTGTTTATTTTCCTGCATGCCGGGCAATCACGGCTATGCCAAGGACATCCTACATATTACAAATATATCATGTTTGAGTAGTATAAGGGAATGTATATGAGACAAGAAGTTTGCATCAACAGTAAAATAAATTATTGTTTTTTATAAATATATTGTATCTTGTTATTCTTCAAAATAATCCAGCAAGATACTCCATCTTTGTTCAAGTTTGTCCTCTCTATCACAAAGTGTATACTTGTATTTCTCAAACCTGTAAAGGTTTTTCACCTGGTTTTTGATACTATCAATTGTTGGGATAGTAATACCTGTTCTAGCATTAAAAATGACCTTTTTTGTCAATATTTTGATTTTTGGCGTACCATATTACCCCGCATACAACACGCACTTTTATACACTGCAGCACCTATGTCAAGGAGGGGGTGCGTGTTATCAACGGGTACATAAACCAGAACATTTTTACATCGATGCTATGGACGTGTGGGGCATGGTGGAAAATACTTTGGTGGGTTCCTATTGTCTATTGGCCTGTCACCATGACGAAGTTATGATGATTGCCATTCTGATACCCTGGATGTCCCAGATCATGTTTAAAAATAGACTTTTCCCGTACTGTTAATTGGTATCACTTGCACAGTAACTCTGAGCACTATAAACACTGTACGATTTAAGCCTCTTATTCTCTGAATCAACGCGGGTTACGGTACTGGGGTCAAGATTCCCACTCCCCAACTCCGCCTGCGTGTTATTAACAGGGCATTGTATTTTACATATGGGAAAGGGACTTGGGGAGGGGGTGCGTATTATCTATGGGGTGTGGTTGTATGCGGGGTAATACGGTAAACACATACCTCTTCCTCTGTAATGAAGGTGCTGCCCCCTTTAGCATAAATCTCGTAATCAAGGGTGTTGAAAGCCACAAAGGAACTGGGATCTGTGAGACCGACGACTTCTACGGTATTCAGGCTGAAATCCTTGCCTCGGTTGAACGAGATTGTGACCTAGATAATAAACAAACATATTGATTAAAAAATTATCAACTGGTTAAAAAAAGTCTTTCATGATTGTACATGTTGTTTACACAATTAATTACATTTTTCTCATCTACCTCTAGGGATGCATACCTCTAAGAACGAAATATATAATCATAAGTTATGTTGGATTATCAGTATTCTTGATAATTACAATTTTAATGGGTTGAGGGTGTCCCATGTTTTTGAAGATAGAGAAAAAGCAGAGTAATAGTGGCACAGATTTCCCTTAATGATGACGACCGATATATCAAGGGTGGCCCAGATTTCCCTTGAATCTTTTTGCACAATAATCATAGTGTATGATAGTGACCTGAATTCTTATGGTGGTCTATATTTCCGAGAATTTAACCCATTCATTCCTGGAGCAGCCAAGACCGCCTGACAATTTTGGTGATATCTCTCTAACAAAAGCAATATTTAGAAAATATTTGATGGAGAATTATTCAGCAGAACTCTATCTACAACTCTCCTTCAAATATCTAGTGAATTTATGCTTCATTCTGAAGATAATCTCAAAAGTATGATTGGTCCAGACGACACTGATCAAGTAGATCTTTAGGCATGTATGGGTTAAGGTAATTATCATCATATCATTCTGCTTGTGCATACTCACGTTATTCAGCCTGGTTCCGTTGACGAAGAAGTTGAGGGCGTCCGCGATGACCTCTCCACTCTCCTTAATGAAGAAGGCGATGATCTTGGCCTGAGGCGCCATGTCGCGAGAGAGCGCGAGCGAGAACGTCTTCTGGCGAGACTGCATCTCCAGGCGACCTGCCAGGAGGATGTTGCCCTTGGAGATGACCTTCACAGAGAAATGGTAAAAATTATGATGATGATAATGATAATTGAAATAAGAATAATAATGATAACAACAATTATACTACTACTACTACTACTACTACCACTACTACTACTACTACTACTACTACTACTACTACTACTACTACTACTACTACTACTACTACTACTACTACTACTAGTAATAATAATAATAACAACAACAACAATGGCGATGATGAAGATGATGATATAATAATAATGATGATGATAATGATAATGATGATAATAATAATTCTAATAATAATAATTCAAATAATAATAAATTTTACATAAAAATTTGAAACAACGTCTCTTACCTGGTAGAAGATGGTTTCCACAAAGGTATTGGTCCTTGCAGTAAACACCATGTAGGAATTTGCCTAAAAATTAATGAATAATAAAACATTCATATAAATATTATGTATAATGTAAGTATGGATCATATGATACAATGAAACAGTAGTACAGATGTAACATAAAATAGATAAGATATAACATACTACATAAAGGGTGGACTTTCTAGCCAAACGAGAAGCCAGAAGCAAAAACATTCAAAATAATTAGCAAAAGGCCCTCATGCGGAGATGTCTGGGTAAGAATTAAGTCAATTTTATGAATATCTTAAATCTTAACAATAGGATGCAATTCTTATCCTCTTCAATATGATACTTTTTCCCTTTCAATATTGTTATTTGGTATTGTATTGGTTACCAGGAACCTATCCCCATTCAGAAAAGCCTTTCATTTCTTAGCTTTTCCTATTGGTTCAACAAGAAAATAAACAACTGCAAAAATCAAACGATACCGTAATTATCATCATGTTATGAATATAGTCTCGTACCATTGGATGCTCAGTTGTAGTGACGATCTGAAGGTAGTTCTTGGTGGGTGAGTAAAAGCGATATGCACGCATCTCGACTCGGGAATCTGGATCATTTTCATACTCAGCCTGAAATAATAAACAAATAAGAAATTATACTGTATACGGATTTAATTTGGAGTGCTAAAATATTCGCTATACAGCCCTGCTGGAGGGTATTTGTGCTACTTTAATTTGGGCATTCAAGTACTCAAACTAAACCATATATAAAGCAAGATTTTTATTTGAAGGATGTTATTTTGGCGCTACAATGGGGAGCCCGAAAATAGCGAAAATTAAATGCTTGTAAAAAAAAACAATTATACAATATCTGAACAGAGACCCTATTTGATTTCAAAAATACTAAATACTGTCTCCTGCTTTCACTTAACCCTTTACTACATGCTATGCACCCATGTAGGGGATGGCATCTATTTAATTTTGTGATACACTACAATATGGATATTTCTTAAATGATACAATTAATACATCATAAAAATATTTTGAACAATACAGGTGAATACACATTATACAGCCTGTGGTACTCTTATATAGGTAATATCATTTAGTCAAGATTGAGTCTCATCGCAATATTTATTAACTCATTTATGCCCATAGCATCAGAAGTGATTTCTGAATGATTCTAAGTGCTTTACCTCAATAACCACCATGGTTTGATCGATAGTGGGTTCCATTCGGTAGGCCAGGATGTTGTTGTCAGGAATAACCAATCGTTCATCTTC
>OZ012699.1:30956262-31046262 GCA_963942565.1 Maea johnstoni
CACAAAATGTAACAGAAAATGTTAGTGTTGATCTGTGAAAGGTGTTGAAAAGAGCATGGTCCCCATATACTTTCTGAAGGCCTTAACAGTAACGACTTAGGTGTTAACACCGTTTTGACTTCAAGTCCTATGTTAGTGTTGGGTACCATCTTCAGCTACTGACGACCCATTGCACATAGTTAAAAAGGTTGTCTGAGTATAATTCGCTTCATTTCAACAGTTCATTTATAATGATAGTAATAATAATGATAACAATAATAAAAAAATATGAGAATAATTATAAGCTATTAATGAAAATGATCTTAACAATAAAAATGAAATTAATGATAATTTTTTTTAAAGTTTGTATTATCCTAATAAAATATATGATATGAATGATATGTGTCTGTATTAAACTGAAAGAGACTAATAGTTAAGTATTACATTCCGTTGCTGTTCTTTACTATGACAAACTATTAGTTGCTTCAGTAATACAGACACATCATCTTCAAAAATGTAACACCATTGCTAACATCTGTGTTGGCCTAGATGTTAACATCTTGCACTGTGTTGAGTGGCTGGGATTAACAGATCTGTTAGTGTTACCATGTGTGTTAAATGTAACACCGTACTTGAAGTCAGCCATTGTATTTAACAGCTTACAATAGATGTTGGATTACCAGAAAAAAAAAATTAGAGGTAACTGTTAAGTAAACAAATAGATTTCCATTTAACATAGGAGTAGGAAGGATGGATACATGAACAGATACTTTTAAGAACTTCTAAGTGAAAGAGAGCTTGATACTGATGTACTGATCACTATCGAATTAGATAAAATACACACTCCATAATTTCACACCACTCTTTTAAACCTATTAATGCCCACATCAGCCAAAATATCCTGACTCTATTTGTGGAAATTTTCAGACAAAAGCCTAGTTGTAAAAAGATATGAAGGAGAAATGTTAATCAGAACATTACCAACATATCTCCTTCAAATATTTTGTCAAATTATTCTTAATATCGATGTTATCCATGTTACGAGTACCATATATCCAGACGACAAGTTATAGAAAAACTCTTAAGCATTAATGGTGTAAGAGAGGTTTTAAATCACATAAAAATATAAAAGTTATCTATCCCAAAGATTCACACAACGGCAAAATTTATGCTGCCACTATCAACAAGAATGATTAGAATAGACCAGACTCAATGGCACAGTGGCACGATTTCCAGCCTGAGTTCTGGGAGGCATTGAGTTTCTGTGCCGTCTGCATATAAAAAAACTCTCCCTCCTATATGTCTAAGCCACCCCTTAAAAAGGGGGTGGGGAACCCTTTATTTTTTTTTAAAAGAATGAGTAAAGTAACTCACAAATCTGATAGTGCGATTAACTTCACCAAGTATGCGATCCTCAATTTTGTCTTCGTTGTTTTCTCGGAACATGACTTTCTCCCAGATCTGCATGTTGATCGTACCGTTGCCTCGGCATGGTCTGCCGCTGAATGTGTGGCTGTAAGAAAAGCAATAGGTAAATATATATTGTTAACAAAATTCCTTTGGGGGGCCTCAACCCTTACAATGCTGAGGCTACTTTCGTCCAAAGCACAAGGATGCAAATCTTTTGGAAAACCATTTAAACCCTGTCGTGTTGGTATTCATTGGTTAGCTATCGCCGAGTGCTCTCAGATGAGTACCCATGTGCCAGGGTTTCAGTCATTTTTCAGGTTTTTTGCATCATTTTGTATTGGGCAAATTTGCCACCAGTAGCATTAGTTAAAAGCATAGTCTTATCCAGCAGGGCTTCTGGGCATGATTTGGACATCCATTAACCCTCAGAAATCAGCCCTCAGGACAACCAAATATTTTGTGAGCAATTTCTTCATTTTCAAACACGCATTTTTTCACCCCAATACAGAGTAGACCTCTGCATTTATCCTAAAAACAATTTCGAGGAAAAGTCTATACATTCATCAATTTTATGCCTGCGTAACCAATACATTTGAGACCAGAACATTAGTTATTTTAAGCAAGGATAAAAGCAATTTCCAGAACTGCGACACTATCAATAATTAATGCATTTACGAATTTTACGTTTAATTCTAAAGCTATTTTCAAAATATCATAAGTCAAGACAACAAATGTCAAGGAGATTTCCAGGCATTAAAAGGTTTCGGACGCTCGGCCATATTACTGTATAGCTTTTATTTATTACAGGCATTTAATTTTCGCTATTTTCATGCTCCCAATGATAGTGCCAAAATAACATCCTTCTAATAAATATCTTTGTAGTAATAAATATATAGTTTGAGTGCTTGAATGCACAAATTTAAAGTAGCACAAATACCCTCCAGCAGGGCTGTAAAACCAAACTTTTAGCACTCCAAATTTAAGCCATATATATATACAGTACTTACTTGGCTTGAATGATACCAGCAATACCAAAGGAATCCACACGGATGATGTGGGGCATACTGACGTTCACTACTCCTCTCACAGGCCCTGCAAAGAGAGAATAACAACATATTTACTCAAATGGTGAATACTAAATATTGTTGTGACAACTAATCAACTACTGTATAACTGATATTTTTTAGAGACACTTGAATTTCGCTATTTTCGCGCTGCCCATGATAGCGCCAAAATAACATCCTTCATGTTTGAGTGCTTAAACATGCGAATTTAAAGTATCACAAATATCCTCCAGCAGCGCTGTAAAGTAAAACTTTTAGCACTCCAAATTAAAGCTGTATATATGACTGTATATTGTGTTATCTTTGTGCATTTTAATTACCATGCCCCATAAGTCCCTTACTACATTACAATAGACCACATGTTAGCTTGATAAAGTCAAGGGGTTGACTTGTGACTTGAAAGCATACCTAATAACTGTAATACTTTTTTAAAATGATATTTTGTATTTTAGTCAATCTGAAAGCATAAACTATACTCACAATAATCATCCACTTCAAATGGCCGTCTGTACTCATGCCCCTGAAAAAGTCAACAGAATTATCATTAGGTGCAATACATTTTGAAAGTGCATTTTCTTTGAAAAATGTCTGGGTTTGATAATATTCTCCAAAACAAAGGTCCAGAAATTAGAGTCCATGGAGCACTAGCTACTACCTAACAGAAACTATTCCAATTATGAATTAACCGGAAGTAGGTGCACTTTTATCCAAATCAATAAACTTCTGATTTTAGAAATATCATTACTCAAATGTGTCCAAATATAAATATTCGAACAGCTTCTACTTGATGGAGATCTTTGAAGATTGATGAGGTTAAGAAAAGAATTGATTCTTGGTTAAGCATAAACAAAGTATTGATATTCATAATAAAATATCATATTAACATACCTTAATGATATGATAGAGTTAAGATAATCTAAGGCTGTTTTTTTTCAAAAAATGGAAAAGAATTAACTTTGAGCGAATATTTCGCCACTCACATATGCGTCGACTACGACGTTCCAGGTGCCCGTTTTGATTGGATAAGAGAGTTTGTGTTCCAGTTCCAGCACACCCTGGTTGACCTGCTGGCCCAGCCACCGCTTCACGGGAATGTCGCTCGCATCCTGAAAACAGAAAATGATGTACAAGTAACAATACAACCATCATATGAGTATCAGGACATTTCACAGTGACCGGTCCCGCACTTTCAGATATGCAAAATGTTAGGGCTGTCATTGTTACAGATCAGATTTTTCAGGTGCTGATAACCGGATCGGTGAAAATCCTGAAACATATTGATACAGTCTTTAAACTTCCCACCCCCTACTTAACAGTGTACTTTTGCACCATAGTATATTTTCCTGAAGGCCTATGGGAAACTAGATTTGTCAAACCTAATGGAAATTATAACGAGTTGAAGTGTCACTTTTATCCTAGGGACAAGAACATTTTAATGTGAAATGCCCCTACTACTAGTGCTCAATTAATTGACTAGATCAACAAGTTATCAATATACAGCATACCGTGTTAATATTGCAGCAGTTTAATCAATGCTTGCTTTGCACACTCCTGAAGTAAATCACGGAACATAGGATACTTACATGGACGTAGACGTTGAAGGATCCTGAGACGGCCATCAGGTTAGGCATGACAGGTATCACCCTGATACGCACTGAAATACACAAAACATAAACAGCTCAGCGAGAGAAAATATCAAACAGATGAGATGTCCCTTAGATGAAGAGAACATGGATTGGTTGTCTAGACCAGTTGCCATACGGCCCATTGTAAAGCCCTCAGAGTTGAATGGGTTAAATGGAAACCCTAAAATGAGTCATGCCCACTGGACTAGCCAGTTGTATATGATGGAAGAAACCAAAGTACCCAGGGAAAACCACTGTCTCATGCAAAGTCACCAGCAACTTTCTCGCATGCCCTGACAGAGATCTGGCTGTGAGCTCTAGTAGGGTAATAGTACATATATCCAGGGAAAACCATCGCCCTCACCCAGGGTCTTAGCCAGGAATAAGAAACTGGGTGCCTAAAATTGGCCATTGTAAAATTGTTGGGTGTCCAAATTTTTAATGGGAACCACAATAAATTCAGATATCAACCCTAAACATGTATATATTCATCAAAGTAAGGCATGATATCATTATGTAAGGTCATGGGAATTATATGATGATGAAAAGATTCAACTATATGCTTGAGATTGACATTTTAAGAAATTCCTCTCAAAAGAATTTGGGTGTCCTGATGGGTGCTTTTTAAGGGTTTGGGTGTCCAAAAAGACACCCAGACGCCCTGCTGGCTAAGACCATGCCCTCACCACCAGTCACCAGCAATTTCTCACATGCCCGCACAGTGACAAAGATCTGTGAGCTCAAGAATGTAGTAGTATTATTACCCAGAGAAAACCAGCGCTTTAATCAAAAAGTCACCAGCAACTTTCTCACGTGTCTGGGAGCTCTAGAATATAATACTAGTACAGGGAAAATCACGGCCTCACCCAAAGTCACCAGCAACTTTCTCACATACCCCGGCAGAGACCTGTGAGCCCTAGTATGTAGTAGAACAGGGAAAACCACCGTCTAACCCAAAGTCATCAGTAACTTTCTCACATGCCCGAGCATGTGAGAAAGTTGCCAGTGACTTATAGTTAGGCAGTGGTTTTCGCCACTCATGGTTCAACTATAGTGGGATTTAGGTGCCAAATCACCCTAGATTTACCTTAGGGCCCCTAGAAATTGGCTGTTAGGAGCCAGAAATCCCAATATACCCAGTGCAATTTTGTTGACAATCTGTTGTTCGGGCTCCTAGCTTAAAATCTTTTGGTTGAACCCTGCCACTACTTACAACTGGCGAGTCACGAATTAGCCACAATTGGCATAAATGTGGCGAAAAACAAAATTCAAAAGCCCCGACAGAGACCTGTGAGCCCTAGAATGTAGTAGTACAGGGAAAACCACCGTCTAACCCAAAGTCACCAGCAACTTTCTCCACATCTGAGCTTTTAGATAGAATGACAAGGCTCTGAGAACCCTAGAATGTAGTAACTAGTACATACCCATCTCCTCTCTATTGTAGAAGGGTCGATCTGTCTGGATGAATACGGACACTTGTTTCGTGTCGAGCAGGATGTCTGTTTCATTCCTGAAGACGGCGCCACTCGTACCATCATTAGTGTTGCCCTCTATTAAAAGGGTATAGTTACCAGCTACGATATTCTCTGGTGTCTGGAAAGATAACACAGCAATATTATAAACAGTAAGGGTTCAAAATTAAGACGTAATTAAGCAACCAAATATTGGCAAGGACTTCTGGGTGTTGGTACCAGTGTCTTAGCCAGGATTTAGAAACTGGGTGCCTAAAATTGGCAGTTGTAAAATTTTTGGTGTCCAAATTTTTAAGGGGTATCACAATATACTCATATTTCAACCATAAACATATATAAATTCATCAAAATAAGGCATGATATCATTAAGCAATGTCATGGGAATTATAAGGAGATTAAAAATTTCAATTATAAGCTTGAGATTGAGATTTTTAGAAATTCCACACAAAAAAATGGGTGTCCTGGGGGGTTCTTTTTAAAGTCACCCAGACCCCCTGCTGGCTAAGACCAAGGTTGGTACCTACTCATTATGCTACCAAGGGACTTAGCTAAGACCCATCCAGCCTGACTTATGGACAGACTACCTGTTTCCTGAAAAACTTTCTAGGAAGAATTTTCAATTTTTATTCTTTTGAACTAATTAGCATATATTTTCTGTTTTGGACAGACATTTTTGAAATCTTGCTGTTTGGATACTTAGAATTATATAGGGTCTTATTGTTATTGAAATAATTAATCAATAAATTATCGAAAAACAAATTTGACTTTAAAGACAATTGTTTATATAACTAAAGACAGTAATTCTGCTAATTTTGGGTTAAAATTTGTTTCTTTAATTTCTTGATATTGCCCAATAATTGCTTTATACTAGCACAAAATGCATCTAGCATAGCAAGAAAGCATTTCAGGCCATGACAATATCTCTGAAGGGATAATATATATACAAAGAAAGAGATTCAGTTTGGAGATTAAGATGATCACAAAATAAATTACATTATTTTTAAAAAGATTGGTGCAAAAAAAGTAACTGTCCCCAGGAGTTAGCTGTTTAGGATATAAGTACGCTTTGTCCTTTATTCATGCAAAATGTCAGAAAAATTTAACAGAAACTTCTTTAAGCGTCATTAGACCTTATACTGACATATTCAGCTAGCCATATCATCATTGAAATGATTTATTTAACCCTTATGCTGCTGGCTAATTTGGGCAATACAAAATGATTCAAACTATGTGAAAAATCACTGAAACCCTGACACATGGGTATACTCATCTGAGAGTACTCAGCGAGAGCTTTCTAATGAATACCAACATGACAGGGTTCAAATGGTTTCAAAAATGTTTGCGTCCTTGTGCTTTGGACGAAGGTATAGCCACAGCATTGGAAGGATTAACAATTCATTACTGCACTCACTCCTGGTGGTCATGGTCTGAGCCAATATTTGGAAACAGCTAGCTAGGGTGTCCAAATAGAGGTTTCATGGACTTTTGTGTGTCCTAAGTGTGGTACAAAGTACATACTACGAATAAAATAAACCCTATATATTAACAGATTTTGCTTTTTTAGGCCAGTAACCGCTTTGTGTGTCTTATAAAAGTGACACTACAGCTTCTACATCTTTTATCTTCTAAGAAAAGTCATCATCAGCAAATTCTGACAAAAGATTTCGGGTGTCAAAAAACAGTGTTCTGGGTGTCCAAATGACACACTGGACGCATAGGCGGCTAAGTGGTGGTGGTGATTCAGGTTAACTACCTTCATTTCTAGTAGCTGCGTTTGCGGCCTGTCAAATTTATACATGGCGCTGGCATACTCCACATCCTGTTTTCGCAGAGAGGTTCGGATGTTCATTTGTTTGTATTCCATCTCCAACACCGTCACAAAGATCTTCACAACTTGGTTTGGCCGCATCCGTTTCGGCGCTGCGATGAAATATGTTCTGGAAGAAAAAATGGATGCATTGTTATAATATCTATCAAGAGTACATGCAAACACCTGTAAAACATATAAATCATAAATAAGTTACAAAGTATTCATGTCTGCAGTTAGTACCCTTAACCCATTCTCACTCCGAGGTACTTCGGGAAGTATCGTCTGCTACTCTCATACTTTTGAAAATAACTTGGGTATAAAACAAAAGTTCCAAAAATATTTGAAGGAGAGTTGATTTTTTGCTTCTGATTTTCATTTCTCCTTCAAATTCTTTCCGGAAAGTGCTTCTGTAGGTAAGATATTTACTAAATCGTCAGGCCTGTTTTGGCTGCTCTGAGTGTTAATGGGTTAAAAACAAACTATTTTGGAGAAAGCTGTATGGGGTGAGAATTCATATTGAAAACAACATAGGGGTCCAGCTATAACCACTAGCCCCATAGGCCGAGGGCAGGGTCTTAGCCAGGATTTAGAAACTGGTGCCCATGGTCTTAGCCAGCAGGGCGTCTGGGTGCCCTTTTGGACACCCAAACCCTTAAAAAGAACCTCTCAGGACACCCAAATGTTTTTGTGTGGAATTTCTAAAAAATCTCAATCTCAAACTGATAATTGAATTTTCTCATCTCCTTATAATTCCAATGACATTGTTTAATGGTATCATGCCTTATTTTGATGGATTTATACATGGTTATGGGTGAAATATGAGTATATTGTGACCCTCCTTAAAAATTTGGACGCCCATAAATTTTACAACTGCCAAATTTAGGCACCCAGTTTTTAAATCCTGGCTAAGACACTGCTGGTGCCCAAAATTGGCAACTGTCATAAATTTCAAGGGATACCACAATATACTCAGATAACCACCATTTACATGTATTTAATTATTGAATTGAAATAAAGCATAATGTCCATATACTATATGCCATAGGAATTATATTGAGGTGAAAAAAAATAATCATGAACTTGAAATTGACATATTAACCAATTCCTCTCTATTTTTTTCGTGTCTTGAAGAGTGATTTTTAAGGGGTTGGATGTCCAGAAGGTGCCCTGCAGACGCCATGCTGGCTAAGACTATGGCCGAGCTAGGCTACAGGAAAGATTGTGGGTGTGGGGATAATTTAATATTTGCCTTGGTGGCTCTGCTGGCTACATTCTAAGAACATGCTCAGTGGAATATCAAGCATAACATCAGTTTTAGAACACTACATAGGTTAAGAATATGAGTACATCTATAAATCAGAGGAGTACTTGACATGCTTGATCCTTATATCTACAATGTGGTTGCAAGATCTTCACTAAAGCATAAGTCTTATCAGATAAGACTCATACGTGCCACTTGAGAGGTTAATAGCTTAACCCACTCATGTCTTCAGCTCTAACTGACTAGTGTCGGCTGGAACCAAGTTAATTTTGAAAATAACTCGGGAATTAAGCATGTAGATCTACAGTCTACACAATAATTATAGGAGAGTTTTGGGTTGAGTTCTGATAAACATTTCTTCTTCAAACTTTCTAGTCAGGATATTTTGATGGGCCACAGAAATGAATTACTTAAACTTCCCATAGCCATATCTGTACTAGTTACTGGATCGATGAAGACACAGGCAGTTTTAAATTTCAAGCAGGAAATATCAATTTGACAGAGCGTTGCATGTTCCTTTAAGTACTTCCTTATACCAAATATATATATATATTAATATATATATATATATATATATATATATATATATATATATATATATATATACATACATACATACATACATATATATATATATATATATATATATATATATATATATATATATATATATATATGATAAAGAACAAATGCGTCTGTGTTGACCTCTGTGTCTTCAGTCTTGGGTAACCCAACCCTCTTTACATGGATATGGTTTTAAACATCAAACATTTTTCTTTCATGATTCCAATCAAGCAAACATCAATGAAGGAACCTTAAAGTGGTTGTGTAAACTTGGCTTCATATGATATTACATCTAATTCAAAGACAATGGTAGACTTGCACCTTGACCTAATTTAAAAGAAACTGATTTTATTTCATTCCAAAAAGGTTCAAATATGATTTACCCATCAAAGACGTTGTCACACTGATCTATATCTAAATAAACTGTCCAAGTGTTCATATGGGTATTTATGAAGTGTTCCATCACCTGTGAGGGCTAAGATTTAAGGAAGTTGGTCCTAATTAGGTTAGCCCAGCTTGACTGATTACCACTTGACTCAGGTGTGTGTTTACACAGTTACTGATAACCGCCATGGTGACTACCTGTATCATGATAACAAGACAGGTAATATCTAACCGTATCTCACCTGTGCTACACACACTGGAGATGATGCTATCCCAAGAGCATCCACTATGTAATACATATTTTCAAAATACTCACGGCTTCTTCCGGACTGTTCCTGGAAGAAGGAAATCAAAATTGTCCTGGGCACTGGAAGTTGAAATCGTCGCCCAGAATGCGATCACTGCTAAACATATCCACTTATACATGTTGACTATTTGGTTAAGCTAGCTTTGGTGGCTCCTGAATAGAGTTAATAACTTATTTTGCGTTTAAAATCGCATGACCTGATTAAGTTTGAAGCAGGTACATCAGGCAGCCATTACATAGTTCCTTTCACCTGAGTCATAAAGAGACAAGGATTCTGATTGGTCGAGAGCGGGAGGAAACCGACATCACTTCGGAATGGCATCACTCAGGTGCTACAAAGTAACGCTTTCCGAAACACGCAAAACACTCATATCATGCATTATATTTTAACGATTTTGGGGTGAACTGTTTATTACAAAGGGTGTTCTTAAAGGGAAAATCATTTTTAACTTTCGGACTTGTTTGGTTCCATTTCCATGTGAATACCTGTGGTATGAGTAATGGCGGGTACGATTGTTGCGCCTGTTGCCCCGCGTGCAGTTATTCATGGGGAGAGCCGCTGGCGGGTAGGATGTTACGCTTCGCTAAACACAGGTTAAAACGTGAGCTCTCACGCTCGAAAACGGATATTTGTCGATGGAGTTTTGAAATAGATTTTCGGGAGAAAGAATGAAATATATTTTCAAATGTTTACCCTTTAATTATCTACCCGAATAATGAGAAAATCAACCAGTACCTTGTAATCAGTAATTGTTATATAATCCTATAGAGTTATTTGGTTCTTGTTTTTCGCGCTGGCGATTCCGATTCAATGGATAAAGGATTAACCTTATATATTCCACATATTTATTTCGGCCAATGTATGAGTGAGTTATTGAAAACATCAAGACATATGAAATATAATACATCTCGTGATCCGCGGTTTAACAGATGTATATGTATAGATGTTACTTATTAAACTACTTCATGATTGCGCAGTTCTCTTGAATATCGTTATAGCTGTTAAGGTCTTACGATACTCTATACAGGTGACACCTATTGGGTATTGGACAAACTAAAATAAATTATCGCAATTTACCTGACACCACTGAAAAAATTGAAAAGAAATTGATTTTTATTGAATATGTACCAATTCCGATTAAACCTGCCTATTATAAATAGTATCTTAAGAGTTTTATGTGTTTGGCTACAGTGATTTTCATATTCATTGTATGTATGTATGTATGTATGTATGTTGTTTATTGGCTACGACATAGTCATAAAATACAGTTCATACAGACAAATATAAATCATAACATAAATTCACAATAGAACAGAAAAACATTAAAGACAGGGTTTACAGGGCATGAGAGTTGTTATCCCAATTTTGAGAAACATATCTTAATCAAAATCCATTGTTATTGCGGTCATAAGGTGCTGTGGGAGAGGGGGCAAAAAGCACATTTAGCCAATTCCTGCTCTTAGTTTCCACAGATACATATTTGCTATATGTCTTGCTGAGCATTTCCATATATCCACCATAACCTCTTCTGTGAAGTCTGTACCAGGTTTTCCCATAAGTGTCAAGAAGACGTCATTATGTATGTTAATATGCTCATGCTCATAGACAACGCAAATTTGCTCAATTTCACAAAACATCACATTGAATTTGATGTTTTGACACATTTTCAGAAAAAAATGTGTGATAATTCATGTGTATAAAATGGGGTTCCCTTGCTCAACAATATCTTATATAAGGATGGGCATATATGGTAACAATTGAGTAACTCTTTTCTAACATTTTCATGAAAGTTTGCCCCCAAAAAGTCCTATTTCACAAACTTTGAACATCTGTGGTTCGAAAACTAACACGATGACCTATCATTTTCTTTATGTCTTCTTTTTAAGAGCATTGTGTAGATAGTGAAGACAAAAACTGGTGAAAATTAAACTAGGCAATTCTGACATATCAATTTTGGGTTAAAAACTTGTTTATCGAATTACTTGATTTTGCCCAATAATTTCTATATAACAGCAGAAAAATAATTTCAACAAGGCAGAACAGTATTTCAGGCAGTGTCAGTATCTCAGAGGGGATAGCTTTAGCAAAGAAAGAAACCAATTTTGGAGAATGAGATGTTTGTGACATAAATTGCATTAATTTTTCAAAAATCTGTCAAAAAAAACTAAGTCGATGACCCCACAATTTTAAATTGTTTTGAAGATCACTGTGTTTTGTTCTTTCCTCATGCAAAGTTTCAGGAAAATTAAACTGAGATTTCTAGAAGTGTGGTAAGACCTTAAACATTATTCATTTTCTTTTAAAGTTGTAAAACAATACACATCAGTGGCAGTGGTTGTTGGGCAGTTTATGTGAATTGATCATAACACGGTACGATTTGAACGCGATTGTATATTTAAGTGGCCTATCAAACGGTTGGAATGCCTTATAAACGTGCGCATGTGTGCAAATAGATGCAAAAGTATTTAAAGAATAGCTCAGAGTTCCTTTATTATTTCATATCGGCATTTTGATACAGGTTCTTTCATAAACTCACTATTTCGTAACTAAAGCGCTTGTGAACTTTACAGGTGGGAACCACTATTATCATCATCATTATTATTATAAGTAGTAGTAGTAGTAGTAGTAGTAGTAGTAGTACCATTATCATTATTATTATTGCTCCTATTGTTATTATTATCATGACTATTTATATTGCTATTATCATTACTATATCATTATTATTATCATTATTATCATTATTATCATTATTACTATTATTCCTGTATTATTATTATTATTATGATTATGATTATGATTATTATGATTATTATCATTATTATTATTATTACTATGATTATCATAATTATTATTATCATTATTATTATTATTGTTATTATTATTATCATTATTATTATTATTACTATTGTAATTATTATTATTGTTGTTGTTGTTATACCCCTGTTTCAAAGTGACATTCGCCACCGCCCACAGATCATCCCCGAGAAATTTACGCACAGTCGTACCTGCCCCCTTACATTCCTTCACCGTCGCGCATAAACCAGCGCCAAACCTTCTGACCTAATAAATAAGTGGACCGTGAAATTGGGTCAGCCAAGCCAAATTCTCCCACGGTTGTTTACGAACAGCAGCGCCATCTATTGGAGAGCCAATGTGCAATTCTCAGGTCAGGATGTGTTTGGAACAAACCGTTTTATGAGTTACATCAATAAGAAAGATTTCATCAATTCTCAGTAATTCATGCACAATTCTGCTGAGACAAGTATCTTACCAACAAATATATGTAGACACATATCTCTGCTAACACAGGGTTCAAATATCATAGAACTGGTGTGTGTGTGTGTGCGTGAAAATCCTCGTCCCTGGACTACTTCTAAGAAGGTACTACCTTAGCATAGTATAGTATAGTATGCTTCTAGTCCTCTCAGGTATATATTCTTTCAAAAGTAACACAAACTGATCGCAAGCTCGTTGGATTATCAGTATTTACTATGACATGTGAAGAGAATAAGTCCTTGTCTGTTGACACTGATCATTGCGTAGTCAAAAGAATGAATTAAACAAAACCAATAACAAATACGCCTTAACCCTTATGCTGTCGGTGGGTAATTTGGCCATTACAAAATGATGTAAAAAAAACTGGAAAATGACTGAAACCGCGGCATATGGGTACTCATCTCAGTGAGAGCTATCTAATGAATATCAGCATGATAGGGTTTAAATGATTTTCAAAAATCTTTGCATCCTTGTGCTTTGGCCTAAAATAGCCTTAGCATTGGAAGGGTTGTTGTAGAAAAATGTTGTAGACAAAAGGAACCTTCGGGTGAACAGGGCCTCTAAGTATAAAGCTCTTATGTTCTGCTTGCGATGTGCTTGTGGTTTGGAGTCCATTGTTCTCCCTTTGTATTCCTAACCACAAGCACCTCGCAAGCACTACGTAAAGTTTTATACTTAGGGCCCCTGGTTAAAAGCGTGGATGCAAGGTTTGACATTTAGGAGAGGGATGGGAAACACAGCCTGGAGTTCCAGAAGCCGTCAAGCGCCTCCATCATATACCTGGCATGGTTCTCCGGCGGAGTTAGTTGTAATGCCACCATTTACTAGATGGTTTTAAAAGTAGATGTGATGTCTCTATCACAGCATTATATCTTAGATGACCAAACACGCTACATATCCATTCTTTTCTTCATCCAAGATTATAGGTTGCAGCACACTTATCAGGATATGTGATTAGAAGTTCATGTACGTTATCAATCACAGACTGACAGCTCTAGTGGGTCCTAGTTGAGGATTTATACAGAAACACACTTGAACTGAAATCAACATGATGCTGTTTTAATGCTATGAACATTTTGAAGTGAAGTAGAAATAAAGGAGGAGCTTTACTTTTATTTATTTTATTTGTTCAGTTATCGATAAAACATGTTACACATGTATGTATATAGTACGCAAACATACCAGAAAACTCGTTTCACCATCGTTTTCGTGTATTAATATGGCCATATCTTCGGTTACAAATTCCTGTGATGGAACCAGTTCCTAAAATAATATGTATGAAGTGGTACACTTAATTATAACGAAGATAAATGATTTCATCACCATTTGCTTTAGTTTTGTTAGGATACATGTCTCTCTCAACTGCGGCCATATCGTGACGAGATAAAGATCTAATCCCTGGGGGAAATGCTGTTCTCTCTACGAATAGATGAAAAGGGTCTTTCAATTACAAAGGCATCATATACAGCGCTTCACAATTCCACACATTTGTATAGGGACCAAACCAAACTTACGAAGTCTATGGACACCCAATCTGTTAGCCGCGAGTTCGAAAAAAGATGGAAGTTGTTAATTGTAATTTCGATTCGAAGCGCACACAAAAGAAGGCCAGATCAGTTACATCAAGTTGTTAGATGACAATTTCTCTTTAGAGGGTACAATACAATGACTAAGAAAGGGAGAGAGATAAAAGTGCACTTTACATTTGTAATGGATAAGTTTGCTTCTGCCAGACCCCTTAATTTGTTGATTATTTATTCTATATCCTGAACATCAGGGTCATATAACTCTTCATTTTGGTTGTTTGTATGACAGCTGGAAAAGGGTTGGTATCAAATGACTTCCCTTAAGAGCTTTAAAATCCCAAAACTAGACTTGCAAACCCATCAGGGAAAGTGTTCCTTAGATTGACAGTACTTGCCAGGTCAATTGCATTACCTGACTGATTGATTATTAGCTCCTCAGATTCACTTCCCGCAATGGTAATAGCAATCAACAAAATTGTGTTGAGATGGCTGTTTCCTGAGCACCTGAAGTTCCCAGGGTGTTTCCAACTCTGGGAAGTGCTTGCAATTGTTGGTATCTACCGGACTAACCATTTCCTGCCTTCTAACAAGTACAATGTAAATCAGTACAAACAAACAATAATTTACAATCAGTGCACTATCTGAATGTGGTCTAGAGCGATGGGAAGGGTAAGTATTTTACTCTTACATCTTAAACTTTCCGAATCTAGTGTGTCCATGTAAACTCAATGAATATGTCATATGATCTCTGTCAAGTCCCTACTACCAGAAGAAACAGGACACTATGTATTAGGGCCCACTCCCAGCCTCGTTGTGGCAGCTTCTTGATGCTACCACTTGTGCAACTAATCTGACATCCAGAAGGACTCAATTCTAGAAGGGAAAGTGTGCATTGAGCATGTAATATTTTGATGGAAAACGCGAAGTTGTGCGGAAAAAGGCGCCCGCGACCGCATGTCAATGGCTGTTAAAGTTCTATCTCACTACACTCTATTGATAACTTGAACAATTGAGCTTTTGTTGTAGTTAGATATGATCCCATGATATCTTGGATTAAGAAAAGAATGGATATGTAACGAGAGACCAATTACTATATGCCCTATAGTTACATGCTAGCCTCATGCCAGGACTAGCAGATAAGGCAGCAGCACAAGGTCACGTGGGAACAAGGACCAATCAGGGCTCCCGCATCGATTACATTACAGAGAAACCTTATCCCCACCACCTGCTGGGGGTGCCCAGAGCACCTATTAGCGACTATTAATTGACACTGGTTGAGGCTAGCATGTTCAGGTTGACCGGCTGGTTTCCATTCCATGTGTTGGTCTTCTAAGATGATATGTTGTGTGCTTCATGCACGAGTCCACCCAGCTGAACGGCACCAGCCCACCCTGCCCCCCTCCCCCTGATTGTTGGCGCGCAATAGCTCAAAGAGACTGGCACTAGTCTATTCAATGGAAAATTCACGCGCACATGTCTCAAGGGACTGGCATGCTAGTCTATCCACTGAGTTCCCACACGCGCTAGCGAGGGTCGCCGATCAACACCGCAACAAGTAATCTCCATTTTCTTATGAGTAAGACACTAGCGACGCCAAATATACAACATTTTATTGACAGACAATCATAATAGGATGATTTTAAACTGGATAAAACGCATCATATATTTAAATAGGAAAAAAGTACCAGACGATGACGTCACTTTGTATTCTGTAAAAAAGTACCAGACGATGACGTCACTGAATCACTTCGCATGCGGTCACCGAACAACATAGGTGTATCCCAACACTTCGCCAAGAAAATTTCCGAAAAATAACACGCCCATGACCAACATATAGGGCGCCCAAACACTAACGACGCCAAGGATTCACTATTCCACTGACAGACGATAATAAAAGAAAGTTTAGAAGTGTGTAATAAACGCATTGTCGGGTTATTTGTGTGGTCACGTGATCACTGGCTGTCCCCTTGATGCGCTAAGATACTTAACAGGAGATGGCTGAGCGCAGTCAAAATAGCTGGTATCGCGATCAAGATCGCAAAATTCAAAGAATTGGCGCCCGCACGTCTAGCTTCAAAATGGCCGCCCCCAGATGCATGCCAAAACATGACTTAAAACAGCAACAAGTACGGTTATAGATGCAAAGCATCAATAGTCAAAAGGCGAGGCCAAGTTATTTATGAACTTGTAAGGGAACCGGATGTATAAAAAACATTAACATTATAGAAGAAGACCGGTGACGTCATGTTCGGGAGACCGGTGACGTCATGTTCGCCTGACTAGGTTGACTTCGCGGGAGCTCTGAAAAATCTTCTAATATCTTGAGAATTATAAGCCATCAATATGCCGCTTTTACACTACAATTTAGCTAAAATGTTAATGAACAAAGGCTAGCTGTATTTTCGTGGTGACATAAGTGCATTTGGTGTATTTATCACAACTTAAAACTCAAAAGTCAATGGTGTAAGCGACACCATTTTTTGACCGGGAAGACACGAGGGCTGAACTGGGCACGCAGAAGAGCATCGAAGCTGGAAATGCCTGCATTCAGACAGGTTGTAAAGAATCTTAACTGACAATTTGCAATCTTATATATGACCTGCGAAAATACAGTACTCGGCGTATGATTATTATAAGCATAAGGGGCCTACATCCGGGTCTCTCAGGACTTAAAACGCATGGCGCGCTCTGAGACGGCAGAGATAGAGTCGAATGTCAAACTACCGACAAAATCGAGATATCATCACATTTAAAGTATTCCTGCGTAGGAGCTGAAAAATCCCCTGATAAGGGATTGGAATACTAGGTGAAAACTCATATATAACTACAAACGCGGACTTATTAGCCTTTCTAAAATGTGCGACTACTCGTGGACCACGTGCGCAGTTTGGCTTTCATGAACACTGCACAACATCGAAGTGAGAAGAACTCTCAAACATACGGAAAACAGGAAGCGTTGAAGTTTCCTGGCAGTAAGTGAGAAGAACTCTCAATGCTATAACTCGGATTGATAATTCGTAACCACATTCGCTAGCTCGGACGAGCAGCGAATATCATCGAAGTGAGAAGAATTCTCAATGCCACAACTCGAACTGATAAATTTCAACCACATTCGCTAGCTCGGACGAGCAGCGAATATCATCGAAGTGAGAAGAACTCTCAGACACACTGAAAGGAGAAGAACTCTCATACACAGAGTAAAAAGGGAAAACGACAATGTTTCCTATTGTTTGCAACGATCACTCTCCGGCTTAGCCAAGATTGGAGAAAGCAAACATACACAGAAATTCAAGGCCGATCCCCCGCGCGAGGGGGATTATCATCGTTGGATGGACCGAAATTGGTGCTGTTTTATATAAAAGGCCGATCCCCCGTGCGAGGGGGATTACCATCGTTGGAGGGATCCATTTCGGGGCAGATAAAAGATCTATTTCCCGTGCGAGGGAGATCTTCATCGAAGAACGATCGAGGACGGTCGATTTCCTACCCGGATATGTACCTCAAACGTATCGAATTGGAACTTTACCAACGGAACCTGTGAACATAAACTTTGAACAGAGGACCTGAACTGACCAACGCCCCAAGTACAGATCTCATCGTATGTATATTGTATGCTTGTTAAGAATTGATTCTTGATTGTTATTATCTGTAGCCTAGCTTGTTGACTACAGGGATAGTGGTTTAGTCAATCAAACGTAATAACAACTCTCTTTTCACTGTATACCTTTAACAGACCAGATAGCACTACTATTGGTAGGTTAAGAAATGAGTAAGAACACTCCAAGCAGAAAGAAAACTGAGAGCATAAGAGGTTATTTTCAAAGCGGTAGAACAAAAAATCTCAGATCAGGAGCAAAAATGGCGGCTGAGGAAGGTACAGAAGACATGCCCAAAGGGCTTGAAGCATGGTTTGAAAGGTTGTCAACAAATTTAAACAAAAAGTTCGATGAGAGCCGGATTACATTGTTAGAAACTATGAACAATAAATTTGATGAGAGTAATCTCTCTCTGGTGGGATCAGTAGAAAAGAAACTTGATGAGCACTCAGAAAAGTTTGATTCAAAGATAGATATCAAATTCATAGAGGTTCAAGACACTATTGGAAAGATCAGAGAAAACATCACTCAGATAGAAATCAATATCAATGCTGTGACCCGGACTCAAAATTCACAAAAAGCCAGACAAGATGAGTATGATTCGAAATTCAATGCTTTGGAAATTAAGTATTTGAAGCTAGATCAATCCATGAAAGAACTATCCAAAAAAGATGAGGTAACAGAGGCAGCTCTGGCATTTGCAAATTCTGAGATAGAAACCCTAAAGAAAAACGCAACATATCAAAGACAGGCTTCTGAAATGGATAGATCTAGAATAGACAAGGTGGAAACTAGATGTAATGATCAAGAGTTCAAAGATGAGATCAAAGAACAACATTCCAGAAAAATGAACCTGTGGATTTATGGGGTTAATCAAGCAGATGAAGACGAGGATGTCTGGGTCACAGTATGTGAATTTGGCAAAAAGGTACTTAAACTGGAAAATGAATTTCTGGATGAACTCATGGTCAAAAATGCACATAGGGTAGGGAAAGACAAAAGTCCAGACAGACCAATTATCGTGGCTTTCCTCATGGCAAAAGACAGAATGAGGTTTTTGAAAGCAGCCTCAACCCTTTATCAATATAATAAAGAGAACAAAACCAAATATGGGGTAAAAACAGACCTCGCCCCCAAAGCAAGGGCTAAACGTACAAGATACAATATAGCAGCTTATAACTGGAGGAAAGCCACTGGCAAAATTCTTATGGTCAGAAGTAATGATAGTGGGAAAGTCTGGATGGTAACCAAACCCAACCATGAGAGTCCTTGGAAACCGGTTGATTACATTGACCCTAAATGGTTTCTGGTGCAGCAAGACCCTCCTAGCAATAAGGAATAGTATGTAGGTGATAACACATATGCCACCATGTAAATATGTATACATCATATGTTCCCTTCTATGAGACATCATGTCTCTATATTTGACTGAGTTATTACATGTCAGATTATATGTTGTATAAGACACAGTACTAGTTACTAGATGGAAAAATGTCTCCATATTATTAGTATTGTTATGCTGTTATCTTATAATGTTGATTATAGTTCAAGGTATATCTTGGTACATTAAAGGAACTTGTCAATATAAGATCAATCTTGAATGATTCGTTGATAAGCAATATAAATATGCTTTTGAAGCAATTCTCATGGACTTCCTCCATCCGTGACTCATACAATTATGATTTACATCTATAATCCTCTTCTATTTTACTTTAACATATACCACTGTGTACATAAAGACTAATGTAATCCTTCTTAATACTGTAACTATCTAATAATAATTATTAACACTAATAATTTTTGCCTCTAACAATGACCTTAACCCTTTGTTTGTAGAATGGATCCTCCGATAGAAATAGAGGATAGCCCGGATCAGAGAGACTACCCTATCATCTTGGTTGATGTCTTCAACCCAATTGAGATAGATTTACCAAAGCAGACAGATGAGGACTCTAAGAAAAAGAGAAAAAACTGGGTAGATGCAATCTGGAATATTGACCAAAAGAAATTCCCTCTCTTAAAATATAGAATGAGGTTTGGCAAAGATCCCCCCAAAGACTCAGTTGTTTGGAAACATCAGAAGGTGGCAGACATCCTGAGGAAACATTTCAGTAGCTTAAAGGCGGTCAAATGTACAGAAACTGAAACCCCTTCAGCCACTCCTAGCAAAACTATAAAGCAAGAACTTGACAAACCTATTAAGCAAGAAATTGACATTGAGCCTCCTTCCTGTCAAGTGGATGTCACAATGGAAGATATTGACACTGACTTCAGAAAGACTTATGTCTATCCTGATGATAAGAGCACTTCCTCTCTTCCAAAAATCCAAAAGAGATTTATTCTCAAGAGAAAGTTTGAGCCAATAACAAGTTCTCAAAAAAAGCCTGAAGAGAAGATTTCCTCCTCTCACCCCGAACCTGCTAAGAAAATTGTGCTAAGTCATGAAAAGGCTCCTCTCAATGTTCGCAAAGAAAAGTTAGTGCAGTATAGTGACTCAGGAGAGGAGGAAGAAGAGATAGATTATAGGAATACCTATGTTTTCCCGACAGATGGCAAAGATAAGCTGTTACCAGAGCAATCAGAACAGAAAGCTGGTTTAAGAATGACAGTGGAGACTAGCTCAGACACGAGAAGTGTAAAAAGTATTAGCAGTGGTACATCAGAATCTGTTATCAGCCAGGCTGACTTAGAGGAATCAGACCTACGAAATGTCATTATATCTGCAAGGCTAAGAGAGGCAAAAATGCAGTCTATGTATGTACTAGATTCAAAACACAACCCTGTACAACCAAAGGTACCGATAAGTAGCTCTCTGCCAGATGTTAGTTTAAATTCTGGCCCTGCTTCTAGACAAGAGTATGGAAATAATACTCTACACCCAAATAGTGCCACACCTCAATATACTAGTCATCCCTATTAGGCGAGCGGCAAACCTGGAAAAAGGGCTCTAATTAAGGAGTTTAATCAACCCGAGAGTCATACAGATGAAACATGTGTCATTTTAAAGCTGATTTTCTATACTTTTAGAAAAAGTATGTTGTGGAATTCAAATGTGGTCAGGTTTTTCTGAAAATTGCTTGTTATATCATATGGTTAGGTAAAATAATGTAAAAAATACAAATTTCTTATTTTCTATTCTAAACTTGCAAATCACTAACCTGCAATCAAATAGCAGTGAAAAGTGAGTTAAGTCAAGGTATTATCTTATACAAAAAGTTTCATTCAGCTAAAATTATTCTAAACATGAAAAGAAATGAATTTTTAGACAAATTTGAGCATTTTTTGGTATAATTTATTTTTGAGGGATGATATTTTGTTTTTTAAAACAAGGTTTGCATACAGAGTGTGTCATATAAAATGCCATCAGAAAGCTTATCATCTCAGCTTTCATTTGAGACCAATTTTGGAATGGATTGGCTTTTCAGGACTTAGTGAAGGAAGTTTACTTACCCCTACCCCTATTCTGAAAAATGCAACTAAAATACAAAAAAATCGAAAAAATTTTTTTTTTTAATTCAGACAACTGGGAGGTGATGTCTTGATACATTTGCGGTCCTTGTGGACACTTTCCTAGACTATTTCTAAAGTAGACAGCTAAGTTAGACAATTTGTTTTAGTTCATGAACTGGCCACTAGGTGGCTGTTCATTGTAGATGTCACCGCTGTCAAGGGTCAAGATATATATCACTTTAGATGATTAAGTGGAATGTACTAATTAGTGTCTTTAAGTAAAAGTTTCAGTCTTTAGTTCATCAAGTGGAGAGAAAGAGGGAGAGGGCATATGGGCCTTCAGACCCAAAGATTCAGGTGCATCATACTGGCCGGGTGTCAAATCAAGGAGCTCCAAAGGCAAGCCAAGGATCTGCCCTCCCTTAGAACCTGCCTAATCAGGTGATGGAGCCAGTTGGCCCAATCTTTGATGGATGGGCCAGTACCCTCACCTGATCCAGAGTGGACCCTAGGAACTATCAGAACTGGGTCAGGGGGGGGGTTGGGCTGTCAGGTACAGAGGGGGGCCTCACCCATGTTAAGTATTTCACAGAAGAAGGGGTCTTTTTTAAGAACTTCGCATGTACACGATTTGTCAAAGAGGGGTACTTTTTTGAACCCAGGTACGAAGTATGGGGGGGGGGGGGGGTGTGAAAATCCCCTTACAATCCACAAAATATTTGTGGCTCTGACGCCGACTGACTTTCAAAGTGACTGGACTTCTGAGTCTGCTGTCGCTAAGCAGGCAGAGGATTATAAAATCTAATGTTAAAATATGTGCTCACGTTCATCCAATGTCAGTGTTTTGATAAGAGTAGGGGTGTTTAATTAGTTTTTTTACAATCTAAATTGCATGTTTTTTTAAGTATTTTCTGGAGGCCCATCTCTAAAGTGAGACGATGACTCTTCAAAGTGGAAACGGGTGAAACATGTGCATCTGGACCTGTAACGCAGAGGTGACTTGTTGTTAAGCGCTCCTCAAGCCTGGGAAAATTGATGACAAACTAAAGGGTTTCTTTGGGTTGAAGTCTGGATTAATCCAAGACTTTACATACGCAATTTGGTCCTCAAGTCATGATTTGCTATCCTGACTGGCAGGTAGGCCCATGGGCCCCAGACATATGAAGCACAGGCAATCTCCATCACTCAGGTAAAGATCAATTGCCTCTGGGGTGGCCTATCAGGTTTCAAGGAGGGTGCCAGGACATCAAAGGCCAGAAGGTAGAGAGCTAGCACAAAAGTGGGATGAATTTCTTGAAAGCAAACCGGAACTAGAAAGCAGACTTTTTCCACTGTCCCAGTTACTTGCCAAAATGATGTATCTCCTTGAGGGTTGTGCAAGTCAGGGTTAGAGACAGTGTTGGCTATGACCCCTGGCCTGTCTGAGTGCTTTTGACTTGTCACATACAACGTCAATATCAAGTGAGCCATCATTTTGAGTGTTAAGCTCAAAGGCAGAGTACTTGCTTAATGCCTCCTCATCTTCAGACCCCAGACTGGCAGTCTAGGCTGGAGGGGTCCGGCTAGGTGATATCCTGGGCCTGATCGGAGTGAGCACCCAAGTGATGGACCCTGCAAAAGGCCCATCTTGTGGTGTGCAATAGGAGTTCCGGGGAACCCTAAGCTGGTGTGGCACCTTGCTGGCCTTATAAAAGAAGGGGGATTTGTGGATATGTCTGTTGGTAACCTGCATCTAGAATATCCCTTGGTCCTCTTTGTATCAGAAGCCTCTGCTCTTACTCTCCCTCTTTTTTCTCCTTTCATCTAGAATACTTATGCTTAGTCATTGTTCTTCAACAATGAAAAAGTACCACGTTTTACTAATATCTTATGGCACTAAATGACCTTTGTATGTCAATGTGCCTTTAAACACTTATTCATTCATTCCGAATGATGGCGGTCAGATTCTGTGACAGCACATCCAAGTTTATGAAGAGATTGGTGCTTTCTTTGTCAGCATCTTTGCAGATAAGTATCGGACAAGGATGAAGTGGACGGGAAGGGTGCTCTCACATATCTTTTATGGGAAGACTTCGTTGTGGCACCCCTGGAGGCTGCAGGCTCCTCATCTTGGATGAAAAGTATCAGTTACCGACCCTTCGCAGGAGATGGGCCTTTGAGAGACCCTTTTATGGAGAGACATGAGTTCCAACTCAAAGAAATCTCTGGATTTTGGGGGCCTAGTCCTTGCATACCTCAAAGGACCAGCCAGTGGGTGTGAAGGATAACTGAACACTGCATACAAAAGATGCTACATTCCAGTTCATGCCATCAGCAAGGCTTGCTCACCTACCATATGTAAAATATAACCAGCAGTGCATGCACCTACTGGATATGATTCAAACTCAGCAAACTCTGCAAGCGGCACACCCTATAAGCTTGTTCAATGGTTTGCAATAGGTGTTTACACCTTCTGCAGAACCCTAAGCTGGAGTGGCATGCTGCTCACCTCATGAAAAGGAGATATGTGGATCTCTCTATGGATACCATTTAAAAGATCTATTGGTCCTCTGGATCTGAAGACTCTGCTCTTATTCTCCATCTTTTTCTTCTTTCACCTAGAATTATTATGCTTTGTCATTGTTCCTTAACAATGACAGGGGACAGCTTTTCAGAAATACTTTAAGGCACTAAATGGTCTTTATGTGCAGATGTGCTTTTACACCCTCATTCACTCACTCCACCTCAGCAATGTTTGATTCAAGCAAGAGGGAAGAGGATAGTGTTCAAGATTGTTATAGAAAATCCTTGAAGGTTATCTGACCTTGCTTACCGTGAAAGATTACTCAATTTGACCTTGTATGATCCTAAAAGAAGATCTAGCAATGATGACAAAGACTTGAACTGACTGTGGTTCAATCTAGTTTGAGAAAGAATGCTAGCTTTATCAAACAATCTCCATGTGAGGTAAACATTTGCAACATGTGAGGAGAGCATTCTGGCAAACCTAAATAATGTTGCCATTTCACGCAGCACAGCAGGGTATGATTATGAATGGAAGGACTGTGACACTCTAATACTTTTTCATGAAGGTCCTATAGTGTCAGGGGGTCACTTTGGTATTCATAAGGTTGCATACGCTCATTTTCAAAATTTAAAAATACCCCTAAAGTAGTGATTGCAGGCCAGAAAAGGACCCTTATTTTCGGAAACGCTGACATTTTTTCCAGTAAAAAACACCCCTTCTTTTATCAAAACACTGACATTGGATGAACGTATTTTAACTTTAGATTTCATAATCCTCTGCCTGATTATCGGCAGCAGACTCGGAAGATTAGTCACTTCGGGAGTCACTCAGCGTCACAGCCGCGGATATTTTGTGGATTCTCAGCCCCCATACTTCATACCTGGGTACAAAAATATGTAACGTGGGTGAGGCCCCCCTCTATACCTGACTACATACTCCTTTCTGAACAATTTAAATGACTTCCAATATCATTACAATCTTATTTGTATATAAATAATTTTTTTAAAATATTTTCAGATTTTTTCACATTTTTGTCATTTCTTTCATAATGGGGGTAGGAGTAATCAAGGTCCCACAGCTTATACATTTATCAACCGATTCACTCAAATCTGGTCTCATTAGAAAGAATATAGTTCCAGCTTTATATTGGTGTATGTTATAGTGCTCTATCTGTCTTACAGACTGATATATAGGTGAAAATGCTTTATGCATTTGAAAATAAGTACAAAAAATGTGAAAATTTATGATAAAATCATATTTTTTTCCCCCTGTGAATACCTCTGGAAGTTCAATTAATTTTTGTAATAGTATATTCACACTGGCCAAACTTTAGAATACTGTGTTCTTGAAAATCCTCATTATGGTGTTTCATTAAAAATAATTTTCGTTTTCATGATTTTTGACAATTTTTGTTCAACATGTCATTACTTTTAGTTGCTTTCAGAAAAACCTGACCACATTTGATTTCCACAACATATCCCATCTTAAAGTGCAGAAAACAAGCTTTCAAATGAGCTATGTTGTGTCCGTATGACTCTCGGGTTGATTAAAATTCTGAAATCTGGTCCTCAGCCGCTCGCCTATATGGTCTCCCAATACATCCCCAATCCATGGAGATGCCTGCTACCCACACAAATCCTCAACCATATAAGGCACAGAATATGTATAATCGTAATGAGGAGCATGCCCCCCAATCAGATAATTTTCTTCACAACAGGTCCAGACATGATCATACTCCTCGCCCAATGCAACCTATGTCTGCTCAGCCCTCTATCATGACCTCTGGAAACGACTGGGAAATCTATAAGAATAGCTTAGACCAGTTTGCTAACAGGAAAGGAAAGAATCTATTCAGTTCGCCGATCAGTCAAATGTCTGCCAGTAGAGATTGTCTCTTGTGTCACATTAGGACCAAAGACATGAAGAAGCACACCATTTTAAACCATCTCTCAAACACATGGTGGGGCTCATACGGCTCGTACACTTGTTGGCGATGCCAAGAATTTCACCCAGGAGGCGAAATTGTGAACTGCGGTGGGCAGTTCACAAGGAGTGATCTACCAACATTCCTATATAGAAATAAATGTCTTGAAAATTTCCTGAAAGAGGATTTAGAATGTGGCTCAGACCAAGACTTGGTAAATCTTGCTAGGAGAAATGGTCTTTGCAGCAGAAGCGGATCAAACTTTTCCGATCGTGAGTCTTCCTTCCTGAGAGAAATAGACTTAAGCAAAGGATTAGTCTATAAGCCAATATACTCAGCCACAAACCCAACTCGAATCTCAGAGTTATACCATTGGAAAACAATGGCGGAAATTCTCCAATTTTCAAACTATAGAGGCATTATCTCAGGAAACATATGCCCATCTCATCCAATCAACCTCATAGATAGCATGGTGAACCTGCCCGATCCCTATATGCTGAATTGCTACAGGGGAAAGCTGTCTGATTTTATTAAACTAAATAGCCCCTTCCCGAATAAGACATCAGCAGTGATCACTGATTTAACCGGAGATCAGCTATTGGATCAAGGGTTACTAAACAAACTGCTAATTGATGACAATATTAGGCTGAGTGTTGGGATTTGTCCCAAAGATGCTGATCACTGCAGCAACTCACATATCGAAGCAGTAGAGAGACTTTTGACTGAACCAAAAACTGTAGCAATAGGATCAACTGGTCTAGACTGCAGTAAAACTGCCTCTTTAGGTACACAAACAGCCATTTTCACCACTATGATGGGTATAGCAAAAAGGACAAAAAAAACGATCAGAATTTTCTCCATAAATGCCCATCATCAAACCCTCAAGCTCATGGTCGAGCATCTTCCAAAAAAACATAAAATTCATTACTCCAACCCTACCTTGACTTACTGTCAGGCAGTAGAATTCCTTAGGTTGTTTCCAGAGGGTTATGTTGGGATCTTTGGGAGAAACGTACTTGTGGGAGATCCAGGTCATGAGATAATTCAAAGACTTAACCTCAAGAAGGTAATTCCGGCTTCATATGCATTCATGGATGCCAATGACAGCACTTTGAACAGGTTTGACTTAGAAAGGATTGTGATCCAAATTGGGATAATCAAACGAATGAGCAGGCATGAGGTGGCAAAGAATCTAAGGGTAAATATAAAGAACCTTTACCAGTTCTAAAAACCATCAATTCTCATCCTGAATGCCTCTTAGGATTCTTTTGAAAATCCTAACACCAAATGATTAACAACACCTCTGAAGACATTGTCCCCTATACTAATAGGTGTATAATACCAATGATGAGGTGAAAAACCTCTAATTTCAACATGGGTAATACTGATGCTCAACCTTCACTCATGCTATTCTCAGCTATATAGTTGAAATGTTCCAACTGTTAACAGGTGAAAAACCATATACTACTACTTTGACTAATGTTGATGCTCAACCTTCACTCATGTTACTCTCAGCTATATAGTTGAAATGTTCCAACTGTTAACAGGTGAAAAACCATATACTACTACTTTGGCTAATTTTGCTTCAAAAAGGGGAAAACCCTTACTCTAACAATAAAGTTGAAGCATATAGGTGAAAAACCTTTATCCCAATTCTAATATTGGTCTAACAAAGAACAGATGTAAAAAACCCTTTTTCTCTGCTTTGTGCTAGCATTTGATGGGAATGTTGACATATAGTAATATGAATGAGTGTGTGTCACGGTTTGGGGGTTGTAGATGACTTGGATTTTGATTTATACATGGTACTCCCAATGTATATTGGCAACTATTGTTGGAAATTACCTTTATATGCAAGAATTGTTTGTCTCCTTTTTTAATTCTTGTGCTTATTTTGTGTATTAGGTGCTAATTACAATGTGTCGCTTCTCTTAGGTAAAGAGATTCTTAAAAACTTGTTGCTAAGCATAGGTAATAATGACCATGTGTTGGAACAAGTAAATTACCTTTTCTGTTTATATATTGAAACAAGATGTGTACAGAGGCATTGATGCCTCATATTATAGTACAAAATAGTACTGTAATTGAAAATTTGATTTGAATACTTCTTCAATTAATGAGACTAAGTTTTCTTTTGTTGTTCTAATTTATGGCTCTTGTATACTGTTTTTAATTGCCTAATATAGGCCAGTACTGAACATATTTGGTGACGTACAACTGAATGAAAATCTGATCTTTAATTTTTCTATTTTACATAAAAGGAAAAAGACTTCATCACCTTAATAATTTATTTCTATTTCCTTAATTGATTTTTATTATCATATCCATTTTTTATTTCTTATATACCAGTACTTGTATATAAGATTGACCAACAACCTGCTCTTGAAATTAGGATTCAACTATGAATACCGGCATTGGTACCTTAACTTACAATGTGACTTAGTATTGAGATTCTATTCTGGTATACATAACTCATCACGAGATGAAAGTCTTTTTTTCTCTTACAATACACAGTATTAGTAAGCTATATGTAAAGTCTTTGAAGATGAGATAATTTACTATTTTGATATCTACTGCTTAATACTTATAATGCTCCTTGAAGGAGAGGTAATCTCTTATTTTTGATATTCACTGCTTATAATTCTTATCAATAATATTAATAATTAGAGCTCCCACTATGGGACTCATATATATATTTTTTTGTTGTGTTTACTGTATTGTATTACACTGTGTTTAGAGCATTAGTGCTCAGCTACTTGTGTCATTATATATTGTGTGAGATATCTTATGCTGACTCAAACCAGCTATATCTTGAAAATTTGCTCTGCTCATTGGTGCTACCAATTGAAGGCACTTACTCTATAGGTAAATAGGTAATCACACACTATAATGTTGATTTGTCATTTGTGTATTTTTTGTTCTCCAGTTTTATGTTATTTAAATTTTGAAATAATTCCGGCGTGGCGGGTAACCTGGCTAATAATGTCATACCCTTCAGTGATTACATGAATATATTCTCGGCCAATGCGCGGGGACTACGGCAGCCTTTGAAAAGATTAGATCTATGGAAAAAATTTCAGGAACTTAAGAGTAGTGTAATTTTTCTCCAAGAAACACACCTGGTTGGCAAAGATGTAGATCAACTTAAAAAGGAATGGAATGTTGAATTTTTCATTTCCGGTACTAGCACAAATAGTAGAGGAGTGGCTATAATCATAATTCCTAATTTTGAATACAAAGTCATAGAATGTATTCGGGATGAAGAAGGTCGTTATATATTCTTAACTATTGAAGTAGATGGTAGATTAACTTTAACTCTCATTAACATTTATGGACCTAACAATGATGACCCTGATTGGTATAACACTCTTTTCAATAAAGTTAGCCAATATGAATCCAATGCTCTAATTATAGCTGGAGATTGGAATACTGCCTTAAAAGAAGAAGACTTCTATAACTATAAACTTCAAAGAAATATCAAATCTTGTCAATTAATTACAAAAAATATCTGCAATAAAAATCTGATTGACATATGGAGACTTCAAAACTTGAGTGAGAAAAGATTCACATGGGGCACCAAAAAACCCTATAAAAGGGCACGCCTAGACTATTTTATTATCAATGAGGATCTCCTTAGTTTCAATCCAGAGACAGATATACTTCCAGCATACAAAAGTGACCACAATATTATAAAATTAAGCTTCAAGATCTCCCCTAATGTTAGGGGTAGAGGAAGCTGGAAACTTAATAATGATCTTTTAAAACACAAAGATTTAATAACCCTCATCAAAAATGAAATAAAATTGGCTAAGGAGACTTATGCTTTACCAATCTACAATCCAGAAACTATCCATCTAATAGATGAAATGAATTTAGAACTAATGGTTTCTGATACTCT
Organism: Maea johnstoni; assembly: GCA_963942565.1. Classification (NCBI taxonomy): domain Eukaryota; kingdom Metazoa; phylum Annelida; class Polychaeta; order Spionida; family Magelonidae; genus Maea; species Maea johnstoni. Next base: position 30,986,316 of record OZ012699.1, read on the forward strand.
ATTTTTAAACACAATTCTATGCCAGATTAGAGGAATTATAATATCTTTTTCCAAAAAAGTGGCTAGAGATGCACGAGAGGAAGAAAAAAATCTCTCTATTAACATAGATAAGTCGACCAAACTTTTGGACGATACCAACATGTCGACAGATGAGAGAGAATTGGAAATCGTTAAACTTAATTCTCTAAATAAAGAATACCAATCAATCAGAGAAAATAGATTAAAAGGTCATCAAGTTAGGTCCAGGGCTGAGCTTTCAGCACATTGGGAAAAACCTTCTCGTTTTTTTCTGAATTTAGAGAAGAAGAATTATTTGAACAAAAACATATCTGAATTATTGGATGAAAATGATGTAAAAATCACTGATTCTGATAAGATATTGAAAATGCAACAATCCTTCTATCAAGATCTCTTTGCTGGTAAGAATACCATAGCTTTAAATAATAGCACTTTTTCTCCTCTACTAGATAACTTACCCTGTTTATCAGAAAATTGCAGCCGGAATTTGGAAAGACCATATAGTTTGGCGGAGTTAGAGGACTCAATTAAAAGAAGCAAACTCAATAAAGCTCCAGGCCCAGATGGGTACACGAACGAGTTTTTCAAATTTTTCAAGGAAGAACTTAAAATCTGGCTATTCAGAACCTACCAAGAAGCATACAGGATGGGATCTCTTAGTGATTTAATCACTATGGGAACCATCACATGTATACCAAAAGCCGGAAAATTGAGAAACTCATTAAAAAATTGGAGGCCTCTTACTCTGCTAAATGGTTCCTATAAATTTCTCTCTTCAATGATAGCAGAACGCCTAAAAACTGTTCTTGAATCTATAATCAACAATGACCAAACAGGGTTCATTTCCAACCGTTTTATTGGAGAGAATACAAGACTCCTATATGATACAATATCTTATGTGGAAGAGGAACAAATCCCTGGGCTTCTAATCATAGTAGATTACGCGAAAGCGTTTGATACGATCGAATGGAAGTTCATAGATGAAGTTTTTAAAATATTTGGGTTTGGTCCCAATTTCTCAAATTGGATAAAATTACTAAGAAAGAATTCCAGATCAAAAATAGAGCAGAACGGCTTCTTTTCTGACCATATATCACTATCCAGGGGCTGTCGTCAGGGGGACCCCATATCCCCCTATGTTTTCGTGCTTTGCGCCGAGATATTATCTCATGTCATAAGGGAAAAAAAGGACATAAAAGGTATTGTAGTATATGACAAAGAAACCAAGCTATCCCAATATGCGGATGACACTACCATTTATCTAGGTGGAGACAAGGAAAGTCTATGTGGTGTCATGCGTGTATTGGAGTGGTTTAGAAAAGTGTCTGGTCTTGCAATAAATAAAGACAAGACTAATGTCATCAAAATTGGGGCATTAAGGGGCAGGAGTATAACATGGGAAGGAAAATTCGGATTAAAATGGACAACTGAATTTGAGGTGCTTGGCATTAAATACAACATTGACAAAATGGAGTCAATAACTGATGATAACATCAGTTCCAAACTGTCAGAAATCAAAAAATTGATATCAATCTGGAGTACCAGGTCGTTAACACCATACGGTAAAGTTGTGATAATCAGATCTTTATTAATGTCCAAGATAACTCATATACTCCTGTCCCTTCCTACCCCTTCCAAAACAGCAATATCCCAACTAGAAGAATTATTCTTCTCTTTTCTATGGTGTAATAAGCCACCTAAGTTTCGTAGAGAAATTATGGAGGCAAATACTGTTGATGGAGGTTTAAAATTACACAACTTGACTCTTTTTGATGCCGCATTAAAAATAGGATGGTTGAGAAGATATATTGTTACACTCTCTAAATGGAATACCATTCCGTATAATTGTGATTTTGATGGTCTTTTTAGATATGGAGTGGATTATATAGAGAGACTACTTGAAATTACCTTTAATCCATTTTGGTTGAATGTTCTTAACAGCCTGAAAATGTTGTGGAAAGATGATAAAATTTATATTTGTGACAACATCTTCCTTACTCCATTATGGTACAATAACATACTAAGAATGCAAATCAAAAAAGATTGGTTACTAAGAGGTGTTTATAATATAAATGATCTCCTACATGCAGATGGAAAATTTCTCACACAAATTGAGTTTGAAACAAAGTTCAACTTACAGACTAACTTTCTGGAATATGGGGCAGTATTAATGAAGGTAAAAGCATTCTTACAAATGAGAGAGACCCCTCTCTATAGTCACTCAGCCCCTAACAACTGCCTGTTGAATGTTATTTTACAAAAAGACACTAAAGGAGTATCTACAATATATAAACTACTTCTGGGAAAAAACACCTCAATTGTTGAAAATGCGTGTTTCAAATGGAATGAAAAACTGGGTAATGTGACGGAATCTTTTGATTTCAAAAAATCCTTTACAAAACTGAATATGTTTGATGATATATACCTGAGATATATACAGTTTAGAACCTTGCACAGGAGATTTTTTACCAACAACATTCTATTCAAAATGAGAATCAAAAATTCTCCACTATGTACTTTTTGTAATGAATCTGATGATTCCAATGAACATATGTTAATAGAGTGTGGTAAGGTTAAAACACTATGGATGGAGGTTGAAAACTGGATTGCTGAAGTAGGTGTTGTTGGTTATGTCATAACAGACAGACTTATTATACTTGGTGAGCTACAAAAAGCGCATTGGATTAATGCTGTAATACTTTTGACAAAGAAGGTTATTTTCAATTCACGTATAAATGACACCTGTCCAACTTTCTTAAGCATTAAAACACAGGTGAAAAACCTTTACAAATATGAAAAGTACAAATATACTCTGTGTGACAGAGAGGACAAACTGGAAAAAAGATGGGGTATGATGCTAGATTATCTTGAAGAATAACAAGATATAATATATTTTAATATACAGTATTTATTATGTCATGACAATACAAAGTCAATAGATGAATATATATTCCCTTATATCACAACCTGAATATTGTAAATATTTTAGGATGTCCTTGGCATAGCCGTGATTGCCCGGCACGCAGGAAAATAAAAATGTTTGAAAAATAAAAAAAAACATTATAGAAGAAAATAATTTATAATGACTAGATTTGTATCATTTTTGTAGATATGAAACAAATATCGGAATTCTAGGCGCAAGCTGGAGACTTCGAAATCTCTTGGGTGCGAAGCTACTTGGGTACGCATCAGTTTGGTTACGAAGTCTCCTGATTTCATTCTATACACATAGTAGACTAGTGCCAGTCCTATGAGCCGTTTCACGCCAACAATAGATGGTGGGCGATAGCAGTCTCTACTCCGTGACGTGATTGTGAAACTGGCGCTAGTCTATACACATAGTAATTTTTTCTTAGTAATTTTCCTTCCTATACTGAAAAATATACTTTATGTCCGCTTAAAATATTTTATATATTTGAAAACTTCATGCTAAATTAAAATAAGGAAGGCACGATTTTCCGCGGCAAAGGCAACATATATATTATAACCAATCAGAATAGAGAATTATATTCAGTCCGGCCTCAGGATTTTGAGCACGGACGTCTGGCCCATGAACATCTCAAAACAGCTTCCCAGGTAGGCGCGGCCTGAGGGCCCCGCCAATAAACTTCTAATATTGAGGTTGGTAGTTGTGGGGTCTTGGATATAAGTCGTGTATACCCTAAGACACTATTTGGGCCCATGTTTTATTCATGGTGGAATTGTCCTTTAATGAATCATTTGGATTGCGAATACTGTCTGACCATTGGAATTTATCTGTGCATTGGAAGCACTCGATAACAGTTCAGTTTTTCATGATATAAGAAATATCTCAATTTAATGTTTATATAATGTCAAATCTGAACATTCCAGAAATTTTTAGACCTGAAGGTTGTAGGAATGGAAGGATCACTGGACAGAGGATAAGTGATCCTCATTCCATTAATATATGAATACCTACCCATACACTGGACACATGATCGTTTCCCTAAGTCGTGACGTGACCATGCTTAGAAACTGGATTGATACTGACCTCTATTATGCTGATTCTTCTTGGTCAAATCAAATCCCCTCTAATTTTAGCTCCACTGTACAACCTATCTGCTTGCACATGCGCAGTGCAACGAACCCATGTTGCTGGCGAACCACCCTTTACTCTGCCTATTTTTTCACCAAGTGCCCTTCCAGGACACTGTAGGGTGGGAGGGAGAGGTTTGTGTTCTGTGTATGGGTAGGTATTCATATATTGATGGAATGAGGATCACTTATCCTCGGTCAAGTGATCCTTCCATTCCATCTCATATACTCTACCTACCCATACACCAGACACATGATCAGAATACCAGAGCAAACTCACTTGTACAGTGTCCTGGAATAAACCAGATATAGCTCAATTCATGAAAAATCAAATGTGTATGGGGTAGGTCCATTGAGGAAAAACAACCAGCCAGAAGCCCTCTGAATACCTTGGAGCTAATAACTGCTGACATATGTACCTAGAAGAACCCCTTATTTACCACTTGAATCAATACAGTTTCTTACCTCATCTTCACCTTTTGGGAGTGGATGGGGGATGGTGTGGTGGGTCTTCACTTTTTCTGCTTAGATAAAAATAGTAATCACTCTCCTAATTCGACCTTCTATCACCTTGTCTTCTCACGCCATCACATACCTGCATATCCTCATCCCGGTGTGGGCCATCCGGCATCTTCAGATCCTTGAACCAGGGACCAATTAGAACATCAGTTTCTTGCAGAACATGGATTGAAGTATCGTCTTACATCAAGGAGGTGTCATCATGGAGCATGCTGCAGCAACATGGGTTGGCTCTGATATGGTATACTGTAATATATAACTCAAAAAACATATAATACTACTGTTTCGACCCTTTCAGCACTGATGCAGCGAATTCCTGTCTTGGCCCTTCTCCTGGCCTAAAATAGTGATTGATGAATGTTGTCGGCGACGCCCAGTCTATCGCTTCTAGGATGTGTTGAACCCTCACTCCCTTCAAAAGGGCAAAGGTAGTAGCTGCTGACCTAACCCAGTGTGCCTTCACTCCTGTAACTTGTCTATCCTCCAAATTAGCATAAGCAAATTGAATAGTCTACACAATCCACCTAGCCAATGTCTTCTTAGAAGCCCCTTTTCCTTGCTCCTCTCCTGCACCATATGTAACGAAAAGTCTCTTCTCACCACTCTTCCTATACAAATCAGTTCTGTCCTTATATATCCTCACTGCCCTTCTCGGACGAAGAGAAACTTCCTCCTCACACGAAGCCATATCATCAAATCTCGGAATATATACAGTCTTCCCCGCGTAATTCACTCTTGCATTCTTCGGAATAAAATCAACCACATATCCGACCTCCACACTTGGGGTCTCATGAAAAATTTATCCTTCTCCACTGATAAGGCTCTGACCACACCACACCTTCTAGCTGTAGAACATGCCACTAAAAACACTGTCTTGAGTGATAAAAACTTTAGAGTTGCACTGTTTAGGGGCTCAAAAGGTTCCCTTGTCAGGCCTTGTAACACCAGCGGTAGATTCCAGGTCTGAAAGTGGACTTTTTTAGGTGGTCTAGCAATGGCCGTCGCTTTCCTCACCCCGATTATCTCCGCCACATTGCATAGTCTCCTCCCGTGGACTCTATCATGCCACTTGCTGATAGCAGCTATATAGCCACCAAATGTTCTCGCTACCTTGCCCTCATAATAGAGCTCATATAGAAATTTACAGACCGATGCTACAGATGAAGCAATGGGATTTTTAACCCTGTTCTTGTCACACCAACGAATGTAGGCCTGGACCCTACTATTGTAGCATGTAACGGTTGACTCCCTGACATCGTTCTTTGCCAACTCCACAGCTTCTCATCTAAATCCTTTCCCCTGGAGCTTCCTCCTTCTATTCTCCAAGCAATAAACTCAGATTTTCTGGTTGCGGGTGGTACTTCTGCGACCCTGTCATTTTGAGATGTAGCCTTAACACTCCCCTGACGGGAATCATGTCTGCTGGGTCCCCTTTGCTCGATTTCCAGAGGGCCTGCAGGTAAAGCTGTATCGACCTCACAAACAATCTCTCCCATGCCAATTGATGTATGCTGCTGTTGAGTAGCCCCAACAGTCTGAGAAAGCTTCTGGCTGATATCTGAAAGGACTTCTGAATCGTCTTGACCAGGTTGAAGATATTGGTGATCCTGTCCTCCGGCAGAGTCACAATTCCCTCCACCGTTCTGAAGCGTGCCCCTATATTGACCCTGTCCTGCGCTGGCTCTAGCTCGGATTTCTCCCAATTGATTATCAAGCCCTCTTTTAGCATGAAGTCGATGGCCTCCAGGGATTTTGATGCTAAAAACCACCTTTCTCTGTCTTTCATTAAAAAATCGTCAAGGTATGGAGGGTTGTATAGGCAGATCATCCTCCGGATGTACTCTGATATCGGCGTCAGCATCTTGGTGAAAACTCTTGGAGCGGTCGTTATCCCAAATGTGAGAACCCTGAACTTGTATAGAGCTCTCCCTACTACGAACCAGAGATACTTCCAATGTTGAGGGTACTGTACACTGCCTTAATATTCCGTGCTTCAATAGTACGGATCTCTTAAAATAAAAAAAGTCCGGTGTTTAAATAGTCCGGATTCGATCCCCTCATGCAGCGACATCTACCGATCATGATGTAAACTATTTTTTGTCAAGTGAACCGTCGCGGCGGCGACGTGACCACGCTCGAACTTGTCTGCATTTGATCATTAGATTACATCAGGGAGCTTCCATACGATAGAAGCTCTCTGATTGCAGTCAAAATGTTCAAGCTGCCTGCCACATCAGGTGAGAACAACTCACCTAGTTGCCATTAGCAACCAGGTAAGACAAAGGAATGAATGTCACAAACATTCATGATGGCTTCATATTCAGGAAGCACTAAAACAAATGAATGGGAAAGGGATGGGTTAAAATGGCCAAAAAAGAGCTGAAATATTTCATTTAATTATATTAGCAAAGTTAAAGGGTTGAAAAAGGCATTATAGAGATGATTTGATAATTAGAGAGTTAATTCTGCATATATGAGGCCTGTGAAGATGATAGTGGCGCATCCTATTGTCTGACAGTGAAACTAACGGACAAAGGGACGAGCGTAGCTCCCCTTCTATTTTTTTTACATTACATTTTTGTCCGTTTTTAAACATTCCGGATTCTTCCAAACGGAAAAATCTGGAATGTTTTTACACACGGACTATTAAGGCAGTGTACAGTATATGGGAATGTGAAAATAAGCGTCTTTTAGATCTATCGATATCAACCAATCTCCCTGGTCGACGTCCTGTATAGTGTTGCCTAATGTTGACATTTTGAACTTCTGCTTCTTTATGTACTGATTGAGAGGCTTGAGATCTATTACCGGTCTCCATTTCCCTCCTTTCTTGGATGCTAGGAAGATTCAGGAGTAGGAACCTTCCTGGGGATTCCCCTCTACTCTTTGTATAGCTGACTTGTCTTACATATCTTGGCCCTCTTTTAATAATGTCATATGTCCGGATTCGTTTTGGGGAATTGGCAAGTTGATGATCCCTCTGAGTCCTTACTCTCCTCAGGCTGGCTCCATGCAATCTGCCTGTAACCTCCCGCAGGTCCTCAGTGGCCTTCTCCATCGCCGTAAAAATCATGGGTAGGATGGATCCCTCTCCACTAGCCTCGGGACTTTTGCTGGCAACCTGTAGGGCAGTCCTGATAAAGGTTAAGATTCTATGCTGTAACTTGGTTACTTGCTGTGTCTTGAAGGCCAGCGATTGCTTATCTATCTTCGGCTCCTGACGATGCTGCTGCAAGCAAAACTGCAAATCAGAGGAATTTTGGATATCGTAAATGAATTTTGGATATCCGTAAATGAATTTCAGATATCCGAAATTTATTTGCGGATATCCGTAATTAGTTTTTGGATATCTGTAACTAGTTTTTGGATATCCAAAATTCATTTACAGATATCCGTAATTCCTCTGATTTTTGGATATTGGAAAATGAATTGCGGATATCCAAAATTATTTACGGATATCTGCAAATGAATTTTGGATATCCGTAAATGAACTTTGGATATACGTAAATGAACTTTGGATATCCGTAAATAGTGATTATTTGCATGGAATGCTTGCCATAATCTTTTCCTCAGGTATAGCTTCCAATTGCAAGCTATGCTCAGCTTCTCCTGTCAATTACCCCTCCTCCGCGTCATCGACTAACCTGGATTCGCCATGTTGAATCTCTTCCCCGGTCGAACGATCGCTTCCGCGACTTCCGGTTTTCGCTCTGGTCCCTTTGAATGCCGTCGAAGAGATTTTAATCACTGGGGCATTTCCAGTAGCAGCATTCGACTCCTCCTTGTCCCAAGCTGCCGCCAGATAGTCTTGATACGACGAAAACTCGCTTAACGGAGCAAGCGTCAGACATTTCGCACATGAGTGGAACTGACCGATGTGCTCCCAACGCAAAGAGTACGGGTCATCAGCACATAGTTTCGTAGCACATACTCGACATGCTCCCTTTGGTAAGGACTTCTTAGCACCTTTTCCGCTCAAACTCTTTATTTTTTAGAATATTCTCTAATAGATGAAAAAACGTCTGCGCGGTACGCTTGCTTAGAAAAAATAGGCAGAGTAAGAGGTGGTTCGCCAGCAGCATGGGTTAGTTGCACTGCGCATGTGCAAGCAGACAGGTTGTACAATGGAGCTAAAATTAGAGGGGATTTGATTTGACCAAGAAGAATCAGCATAATAAAGGTCAGTATCAATCCAGTTTCTAAGCATGGTTACGTCACGACTTAGGGAAACGATCATGTGTCCGGTGTATGGGTAGGAAGAGTATATGAGATGGAATATTCATTATTGGTGCATGAAAATCTGATCAAAGTTGAACATTCATATGACATCAAATAAGAACATTCAAGGAAAGTTAGGACCTGAACTTTTTTTAAGTTTTCATAATTGGTCCAGAATATTCCGACCTAAATTGAACATTTACTACATTCGGGTAATAATTGTGACCACTGGGCATGTATGTAGACAGGTTAGAAAAGGTAAGTATGTATGGGGCGCCGTTTCTAACATCTGTAATTTTGTTGAGATCTTACACCTTTGTCGACAAAATTCTAAGCTTAGACTTTTGTCCAACAGAATTCTAGCTTTGACCTTTTTCGAACAGAATCAGCGCTTTGCAATCCTCTGGAATTGATAAATAGTTTAGGAATAAATAGATAGATTCCCCCAAGTTCTATTAAGGACACTTTTTGACAGATGCTTGAGGGATACCAGGAGAATTTGAGGAAATAAATTTTCTTGATGCCATTATTATCAGAGGACAATATATGTAATCGTCCAATTCAAAGAATTTCACTCAAAAAGACTATTTTATATTTTGATTTTATTTCTGACGTTTTTGTATCAGCTAGTAAGAAATCTGCTAAGAAATAAAGGATAGCGATTTATGATGATGTACGACCATTATTTTTGCACACCTAAAATGGTGTATAATAGATTCAATTCAAAGTGACCGAACATGAATAAGAGATCCCGGCCCGAAAGTGAAATTTGACCTTCAAACATAATACAGTATGGAATGCTTTACTCATATCACTTGGATGTGAAGGCTTTTGACACCACACAAAGGAAAGTCAATATTATTGTCCAGGTATGTTTGTGGTTCAATTAGCATTTAAAGTTTCATAATTTCTTGATATAGATCCTATGGAACCACAAAGCATAGGTGGAAAATTGTAACGAAAAGATTGTAACGAACTCTGTTTTCACAACGCAGTTTTAATTGATGAGAACAGGGAGTTTAAAATTGACCACTCATTATCGCCCAGTAATGGAATAAGAGAGGTAATATGACAACAAAACAAAGCTTTAAATGCTCGCGCAGCTTGATAATATTGCATCCCCCTTCAAATGCAGTCGCAAAGGAGTCATCTTGCATAGTTGCGCGTGTTGCCTGGTCATCAGCAGTCAAAACGCTAATTTGATTCAATAAAAAGGAAACAGTCCTCTATTATGTGATAAAGCAATGTTCAAAACATGAAAAGAATTTTGTGACGCGAGACGTGAGACAAACAGATGCAGACACAGTTTTCAAGGCATCAGTGTGTATGCTAGATAGGTTATAGATATAGTGCTAGCCATAATCAGCACGACACAGGCAATAATTTATGAGAAATCTGATTGTGAAATATACTTTCTTCTTCAAGGATAAAACAAACAAGGATTTTGAATTATTCTGAAACAACAGTCGCCCTCTATAATGATTTAGATAATAAATCACACTTCAGCCTAACAAGGACATCCACAGAGTATCAAAATTGAGATGTTTGCCAACCATGGCCTCGAAACCAATCCAGTGGGAAGCAATGAAACGATGTGCCTAGTGACCCTCTGGCCAACCAGGAAACTCTAAGAGGATTTGCAGAAAGGTATTTTGTCTTTCATACAACCTGCTACACGATTACATTAAAGGCCAGGGATGCATGGCATATGTCTGTCTGCTTTGGTCAAACTGTTGCCATGGAAACCATTTATAACCCTTGATTATGTCCACAAAGTTATCAGAGGAGTGAACTAATTTTGCAGTTTTCATGAGCTTATATCCAAATTTGATACACTTTATCAGCATGAAGAGTAGATGTGCATGGCATATTTGTGTGCAATGATCAAATCCTGACCATGGAAACCACAATTGGACCAAGAAAAATGCTTCTCTTCACAGGATTCTTACAAATTTTGGGGCTATTTATGACTTTTGGTGACTTTTCTGATGTATACTGTATGGTTCTATAGTATATATATATATATGTATATATATATATATATATATATATATATATATATATATATATATATATATATATATATATATATGTGTGTGTGTGTGTGTGTGTGTGTGTGTGTGTAGGGTTCAATACGAACGTTTCAAGGCACTTGCCAAGTAGGGCAGGTAAACTTTATTTTCTACCTGCATGAAACAATTTTGATGAAAGTGGCTTTTCTGTATGTACTTTACTTTTACCAATTAAATATTTTAATGCTATAGCTTTATCTGTACTGGTTATAACATATAAGATTTTCCTTGTGTTTTAGTATTTCTGAAGTTACATGGAGGGAGGAGGAAGATCTTTATGGCAGTGACCATTTCCCTATCATCTTAGAAAGTCATTATCATCCTCCACACGACAGACCACCAAAGTGGCAGTTTCACAAAGCTGATTGGAACCTTTTTAAAGACCTATGTTTGGAGGCCTTTCTTCAAGTCGATCTTGATGGAGGTCTCCACCTAGAAACCTTTATCGACATGCTTTGTGAAATTGCCACCCAAACAATACCAAAATCAAATCCCAACCCCAAGAAGCCATGGTTCTCTGATGAGTGTAAGGAAGCTATTTTAGAACGAAAGAGATCTCTTAGAGTGTTTAAAAGATCTCCAACAAATGCAAATTTACAAGAATCGTATGAAAAGGGCTAAAGCAAGACAGGTCATTCGTGCCAACAAAACGAATAGTTGGCACGAATGTGTTCAAACTTAATGCCAGAACGTCTATGAAGAAATGCTGGGACATGGTGCGTAAAATCAAGGGTAAGGAGGGCAGTCCATCCGTACAACATATTGAGAAGAATGGCAAAAAAATAACACAACCAAGGCATATTGCCATCACCATTGGGCAGGCAATATCATTCAATTCATCCTCTGCACATTATTCACCTAAATTCCAACGCATCAAAAATAGACAAGAGAGACACCCCCTTTTATTCCACAATACAGAACCATATAATCAACCCTTTTCAATAGATGAGCTCAGGACTACGCTTGGCAAAGCCCATGACACAGTTCCTGGTCCGGATCTAATACATTATCAGATTTTGAAGCATCTTCCTGAAGCTTCTCTCCAGTGCCTTTTAAAGGTTTTTAATAATATTTGGGTAACAAGAACCACAGTGGATCATCTTGTGTGATTTGAAACTTTTGTAAGAGAGGGATTTTTAAATAGGGAATATGTGGTGTCTATCTTTTTCGACTTTGAAAAGGCATATGACACCACTTGGAAATATGGAATTATGAAAAATTTACATGATATGGACCTCAGGGGACGTTTACCCCTTTTTATTCAAAACTTTTTATGTGAGAGGAAATTTCGAGTCAGAGTGGGGACATCCCTCTCTGACTTTTATGACCAAGAAATGGGAGTTCCCCAGGGGGGCATTCCCAGTGGGCACGGTAAAATTGAATGTTAGGGCGAACATTCAAAAATGGTCCTCTCATAGTTCAGAATGAAAATTGTATGAATGTTCAGGTGAGAATGTTCATAGAATGTTCAGAGCTGAATGCTAAATGAATCATCTGGATTTTGAATTTTGTCAGAACATTGGAAGTTGTCTGTGCAGTGGAAGCACTTGGTAACAGTTTAGTTTTCATGAAATAGGAAATATCTCAATTTAATGTTTTTATAATGTCAAATCTGAACATTCCAGGAATGTTCAGACCTGAAGGTTGCAGGTACGTTCATTTTTGGTGCATGACATTCCAATCAAAATTGAACATTCATAAGACATCAAATGAGAATATCCCAGGAATATTAGGACCTGAACATTGCTGAAATGTTCATAATTGGTCCAGAATATTCCGACCAAAATTGAACATTCATATAACATTCAGGTAATATTTGTGCCCACTGGGTTTTATCTGTCACCCTTCCCAGTGGGCACGGTAACATTCATGGAACATTCAAGGAATGTTTAGGCGAACATTCAAAAATGGTTCCCCAATAGTTCAGAATGAAAATTGTATAAATGTTCTGGTGTATGTAAGGCCAAAGTGGACAAAAAGAGCATTTTCTAATATAAATAAATGATTTATTAATATTAATAAATGATAAATTAATATTAATAAATATTTATTAATATTAAGCAATATTTATTGTTATTAAGAAATATTTATTAATATTAAGAAATCATTTATTAATATTAAGAAATCATTTATCAATATTAAGAAATCATTTATCAATATTAAGAAATCATTTATTAATATTAAGAAATCATTTATTAATATTAAGAAATCATTTATTAATATTATGAAATACAGAGCATTTATTATTATTAGAAAATGATTTCTTAATATTGATTAATCATTTCTTAATATTGATAAATTATTTCTTAATATTGATAAATCATGGCATTTATTACTATTAATGATCGATTTATTTATACTAGAAAATGATTTATTAATATTAAGAAATAATTTATTAATATTAAGAAATAATTTTCTAATATTAATAAATGCTCTGTATTTCTTAATATCAATAAATCATTTCTTTATGTTAATAAATCATTTTCTAATATTAATAAATGCTTTGATTTATTTATATTAGAAAATCATTTATTAATATTAATAAATCATTTATTAATATTAATAAATAAGTGACATCTATTGGAGAAACCTTGAACTGTTCAATTCTTTATGAAATAATGAATGCTCCCTAGCACATGGCAATTGCTTCAAAATGGCAGAGAGGGAGTTGTACATTATTTTTATAGGCGGAACCAGGGGGGGGGGGGGGGGGGCGAGGGGGCACTGTTAAAAAATCATGGGGCCTGCCCCCCCCCCCCCCCTTAATTTCTGGCAACAAAAAATAATATGAAAGATATTATCAATAGCAGGGAATTTCAGGGTGACAAGGGACCTGATTGGCCAAAAACATTGTATCCCAGGGATTTACCTTCCAGGAAAATCAGCCAAAACATGACATACCCAACTTCCCAGGAGCCTACAGCACTCTTTTGCCTTGTAACTAGATGTATTTTGTGACAAGCGACCTGATTGGCTGAGAGCACTAGGGTTGTACCTCCCAGGGAGGTGTAAATTCATCATTCTTAAAACGGGTATATTTAAAATGATTGAACAAACACAATTGATGTGATCATATTCATTACCTATCTATGGGCTAACTTGGGAAGTCTTAAAGGAAATAGTAGACCAGCAAAGAAACAAATTCTAAGATTGAATCTGAAGGAATTCCGAGATTTAGCCTACCCTTTTAATATCCCACTTAAGATAAAGAAAAATTAAATATCTGAAAAAGAGAATGTTAATACCTTGTACATTTAAAAAAAAGGATGAAGGGGTCTGTCACACTTTCTAAACTTCCTTTTCCAGAAATACAGCTAAAAAAGGGAATTTTTTCCAAAGTATTTCCAAAACTTCATGCTCCGAATGCACCAGAATGCATCACAGAGCATCTATATTTCAAAATATTTCCGTGGGGGCATGCCCCCGGACCCCCCTAGCAGGGACTACGCGCCTTCGGCACTCGTGGTGGACGCGCTGCGCACGCACACAAGGGACTCACTTTTTTCAGGCTTGAGATATTAAGGGGCTGCAGTCTTTTTTTACCCTAGCGCTACCACTGCCTAGAGGTTAGTTTGGTACTATGAATCATGACAGGACAACATGAATACACCATATTTGTTGCATTCTTACACTATAACACCATTACCTTAAAAATAAGTTACTACTATCAATATATTCAGGATGCATTGCAATTCCAACCCCTCACAACACCTCCCCCTACCACAATCCCCCTAATTATGCTCTTCACCAACCACCACTTAGATGGTCACCCCGGACCCAACCTGGCCCCCCCCATGATAAATTCCTGGATCCGCCACTGATTTTGGAGAATTTAGTTCATATAATTCTATTTACAAATCAATACGTATACTTTAGTATTGTCTTGAAACTGTGTGCTCAAAATTAAAAATTGTAAAATCTTTGGGTGTCCTTTTTAAGGGAGACCACTCTATTCTCAGATTACAACCGTTAACATGTATTTATTCATCAAAATAAGGTATATTATCCACATACAATGCCATGGGAATCATATCGATATGGAAAGGAGATCAAATATACACGTGAAATTGACATCTGACAGACAACAAGGTCAAATTTTCCCGCTTATCCTAAGCACGTGTAGGGGGTATTCATTATTTCACATGTAAAGACTACCTCAGCAATTAAAAGATTGTGCTCATTTATTAATATTAGAAAATCATTTACTAATACAGGTGAACTTGGATATGACGGACTCAATGGGACCAGGAAAATTGGTCCGTCATATGCACAATCTGTTGTATACATATGACGAATACTTGATATGCGTCTGACTGGGACCAAGCATATCGTCCGTCATATGCAAAGATCCGTCATACAGTGGTCCGTCATATCCAAGTTCACCTGTATTAAGAAATGCTCTTTTTGTCCACTTAGGCCTTCCATACTGGTGAGAATGTTCAGAGCTGAATGCTAAACGAACCGTTTTGATTCTGGATGTTGTCAGAACATTGGAAGTTGTCTGTGCAGTGGAATTAAGCACTCTGTAACAGTTCAGTTTTCAAGAAATAGGAAATATCTCAATTTTATATTTAAATAATAGAGGTTGGGCTATCCCGTTTCCGACAACGGGAACGGGATAGGCGACGATGACGTCACCATAGAATGTGTTGACGTCATCGTTTCCCACATAGCTCGGGTCTGCGCCATTCTCGTCACCCGACATAAACTGGCTGTATCCCGTAAGTGACGAACGGCGTAGCTTCTTGCTAAATTTATAAAATTTTTAATTTATAAAAACATCTTACAGTAGCTACGTGGAAGCTAACCATACGTATTGTGTAACCGAACTGTATTTGCGCCACATTTCAATTGTTTCATGCCGACAGAAGGAGTTTTGTTTGGTAGTGGCCTTGTCAGTACGACTCCTCGGCCTAGCGCCATGGTCAGATACTTATCCCGACGGCATAGCCCAACCTTGGATACGATGTTCCAACATCGAGATCGGGAACAGCATAGAAGGTGATATGCTAACCCGATCTCGATGTCGGTAACGGGATAGCCCAACCTCTTTAATGTCAAATCTGAACATTTCAGGAATGTTCAGATCTTAAGCTTGCAGGAATGTTCATTTTTGGTGCATGACATTCCAATCAAAATTGAACATTCATATGATATCAAATAATAACATTCCAGGAATGTTAGAACATGAACATTGCTGAAATGTTCATAATTGGTCCAGAATATTCTGAAGGAACGAAGGAAGGAATTGGGTTTTACGTCGCTTTTAACAGCTAAGGTCATATCGCGACGAGATAGAAACCTGGAACCGGGAAAAAATTCCCTTCTCTTCACGAATAGTTCCAAGTGGTCTTTCAGTTGCAGAAGGACCATAGACAGCCCTCCACAACGCCGCACATTTATAGAGCGACCAGGCCAACCCGCTTAGGGATCCAGCGGAGACTCGAACCTGCGAACTCGCGCTTGGGAGCCAGGCATCGTAGCCACTAGGCCATGGAGGATCCATTTTGACTAATAATCCTTATACAATTTGGCATCAGACAGTTGTGTGGTAAAAATTATAATTTGGACTCATAAGTGTTTAGCGATATAGGGTCAACAGATTCAGGACACCACCAGTTACCTGGTACCAGGGTCTTTGCCAGGATTACAAAACTGGGTGTCTAAAATTGACAATTATAACATTTTTGGGTGTCCTTTTTTTCAAGGGAGACAAACAATATACTGAGGTAACAGCCATAAACATGTATTTACTCAATAATATCAGGCATAATATCATTATACAATGTCATGGAAATTATATTGAGGTGGAAAAACTTGTGATTTGAAATTGACAGTCTAAGAATTTACTTCCCGAATTATTTGGATGTCCTGAGGGGTGATTTTTGATGGTTCGGGCGTTCAAAAGACGCCTTGCTGGCTAAGACTATGCCGGGTATTCAAAGTTAATGCGGAATAATTAGAGCAAGTAATAAACAACATAAAACAATCGTATGATGAAAACATTCCCATTTTATTGCTTGATGTAATTATTTTCAGATACATGCACTATTGAAACACAAAGTATCACTACTATAATAAATATCTCCTCAATACCAAATTGATCAACAGGTTTCAGGAAATCAAATTACTAACTTTACATGGAGCATTCTTTCAGTGCAACCTTTCAATCAATTAAAAACACCAGTCAAATAAATAAAAAAATGATTTTTATATACAAATTAAGAATAGGTGCATTTCTTTCAAGTTTATATTATCATAATAGTATTCAAGCACAAATGAATGCGATTTTCAAATTTTATAATAGGTCTTATACTTGAAATGCACCAGTAGCATAATTATAATAGATATTTACAATTTAAATAACGAGAACCTATTTTGGTTCAGGATGAAAAACGGGTCCACATCAGTCAAAGGATTAGATCCTTTCTAATCTTCAATACATATATATCTGTAGTGCCTGAAACAATGTTTTAGTGAAATCTTTTCGTCATTGCATTTTTTAGATAATTATTCGAATAAAAAACATTTATAAGAACTCAAAAAGCAACTCTATCAGTAATCCTTTCATGCCTGCGACTCCCAAAAAAACATTAACTCTCATTCATCAATTTCTTTTATTAACTCTTATTAATACCTTTTCAACCAGAGCATATTGCTTAAAATATTTTAAGTAGAAATGCCGTCTATAGTCAAACCAACAATTCTCCTAATATTTTGTCAATTAATGTTCAATTACAAAGTTATTTTTAATAGGTCATTATTTGCAATAGGTCCAGACAACACTTTCCAACAATTCCAAGTAGACCTCCAAGTATTGATAGGTTAAATTAATGAACATCAGTCTTCATTCCCTAGTTAGATTCCAGGCAATACAAGACATCGCATAAACAGGGTAAAAGTGAAGTATTCTGACCAGATTGTCTTTTATATATTAAATATTAGCAGTTATTTTGTGACACGAAAATCTATGATAAAGACAGTACAAAGCTGGAGTGAAATGACCCAAAAACTACTATTCAACTAAAGTGAAGAATGAAACATGATATGAATGATGAACATGATAAGCATATCAAGAAATCAAAATGTTTTCTATAAACGATGAAAATGATCTATTCATGCATGACCACGACTCTAAGATGATACTCTGTCTATACATGATGAAAATGATATTTCCATGAGGTCCTACCCAGAATTAGGAGACTGGGCGCCCCAGATTGCGATTCTGACATTTGTAAATGTTCAAAATGAAATTGCAATTTTTTTTATGATTCCTCACATAAATTGACAATTCTGATATGCCACTTTTGAGGGCTTGGTTGGCTATGAGTATGCTGAGCATGTAAATTGTAATGAAGTTGATATCTTGTCGATATAACATGGATTTCTAGAGTCCCTCTTCTAGGATCGTTGACATAAGACGCTTATCTTGTAGGGCAAACTCCACTTCTTTCTCATCCAACTTCATCACAACCTGAAAATAATACGGAAAAACATCTAAATATATTGAAATTTTATTGTATGTTTATTGAATGTAATTGAAAGAGCACAAAGTCATACATAGTACAAATATTTTCTATAGGACAAAATACTTTTACAAGAACTGCTCAAACTGAAATTGAAATAATAGTCCCTTATGATAATCTAAGAGAACTGTTATATAAAGTACTGATCCTTCTTTGCCTATAGCTTTCAAGCATAGGGATGGATTCCTTTATGAACAAAATGGTATGATATCTGTACAAATGAAACGGTATGGTATTTAAATGGTACCATTAACGTTTTCTTTTGCATGATAACCATATAAAATTGGTTGTAAATAGTCATATTTAGGATAATGGACAATCTCTGATAAATGATAACTTCAACAGAGGTTAGTATCGTTAAGAGTACCTTAATTGAATGAAATGGTGTGATATGGTACTTTTTACTCAGATCACAACCATTAACATGCATTTATTGATAGAAATAATGCATTACATTCTCATACAATAACATGAGAATATGCTTGAAATTGAGATTTTAAGAAATGTCCATGAAAAATAATGTGGGTATCCTGAGTGATGATTTTTTAGGGTGTCCAAATGACGCCCAGATGCCCAAGACTAAGGTTGTGTTTTTTCTTACCTTTGACATTCTCGTTTCCTTGTGTTTCTTCATCTGTATGATCCCCCGCGTCTCAATCAAACCGCAGAGACCCAGGAATTCTGATTGGTCAATCCCCATCATCTTACGCTTACGGCAGATCTTGGTGTAGGTCTCATGAAGCTGAAAAGAGGGGTGAAGATGGGTTATTAACACATTCATGATTGGAGATCTACTTAGCGAGTGTCTTCTGGTCCTGTCATACTTTGGAAAATAACTTTGAAAAAAAAAAGCAAAAATTTGCAAAATATGTGGAGAGTTGTAGATAGAGTTGTTATAAATGCTTCTCCTTCAAATATTTTGTTAATATGGCCCTCATTCGAGAGATATCACCAAAATTGTTAGGTGGTTTTGGCTGCTACAGTATGTCTGTAGCCCCCCCCCCCCCCCCCCCAAAAAAAACTATTTTTGTGATATATAGTTGACCAATGCATATTTGAAGCGGACCCTTTTTGAAGGAAAATGTTGATCGGACTGGATGTATTTCTAAATGGAGCTGCTTTGGGTCATGTACAGGCTCTGTGAAAGGTGCTATATAGACTAACTCAGCTAAATGGTCATTAGCAGGTCAGCAACTACATGAAGATATTTCTTGGCTATGCACACAGATTCTGGTATAAGGCTTAAATTTCAGTTTACAACCCTACAGGAGGGTATTTGTCCTACTTTAAATTCACACATTCAATGCTCAAGCACTAAAACTAAATCATACATCTATCTGATATTTATTTGAAGGATGTTAATTTGGCTCTATCATGGGGAGTGTGAAAATCAAATCATAATGCCTGTAAAATACCAGTTATACAGTAGTTAGTAGTGTCGCCCAGTTCTTTCTAAGCTACCTACCTTTCCTAGTGTGATTTCCTTTGATTTTCCCGTCTTTATTAGGAGTAGTAAAGAGCACACTGCTATTTTCTGTTGAAGCGGGATCGTTTGTTCCGCGCTGGAGTTCGTCATTGCACCAGAGCCGTACACCTCGGATACCACGCTTGCGATCTGCGGGATACTGATCTTTTTGAGAGCTGGCGCCTTCTGGGGAGTTTTTCTGGGACTATTCAGACCTATAAGAAATATGTGCACATGTTTTCAATGATAAAAATATAGTATTGTGGCTGATATCACATTCATTCTTTATTTTTGAAAAGATAATGTTCATTTTTCTGCCTTTTCTGTTTTATATTGCCTTCAGAACATGATCCGGTATGCTTTGAAATTGCTCTGGACATAATCGGCCAGAGCACAATCAGGGGTTCCTTTTCCTTGAGAGCACCGTTACGCTTCCATAAATCATAAATTAACACACCAGGGATGATCTAGCTTCCATACAAATGCATATTAGCAGTGGGTTAAGGTCTGCGCTGCTTTTTGAATGACATAGATATGTTAAATTACATGAAAATTGCGAAAATATGTGTGTTTTTGGCCTAAAATTCAGCGTTACGGCGTTTCATCCATTTTTATGCATAGTTACATTGTCAATTTTGCAAATGATATGGGGCTTAAAATTGGTTTTATTTATTCCCATCCTGATTCTGGTGAAGTTTCCTTCATAAAACTTTTTAACCTATCTTGATAAGTCAAAGATTCATGCAAAGATGATAAATTCAGTGAAATACCCCATTCGTTACGAAAACCGAGAAAAAAGATGATAAATCTTTTGACATGATATAAATCCAGTTATTCATGTGATCAGTATCACTATTTTGTACTTGTTTTATGTCTATGAATATACTCAAGCTCTAAAGCGAACAAAATGCCATCAGAAGAGACATTCAAGGATGTAGTGGTTGGTTGTGTGCGGTACCAGAAATGTCCCCCTAAAATGTGTAGTCTCCGTAGTAGCAGGTTCAGTGACAGCAGAAGGATGTTATATGAAAATACTCTTTATATATAGGTAGCTTTATCCTGGCAGGTACCATTTATCTACAAGTATTCACTCCAGTTACTTTTATGAAACACAGCCAGCTGCATTTAGTGTAAATGTAGTCTCCGTTCCAGCATGTAGTCTCCGTAGTACCCTAGGAGAATTACAGCAATGGAGGTTTTTTTCTTAGTTCACTTGATCACAAATCAATAGTTTATGATATTCATAACAAGAACACATACTTTAAAGGATTGAAAGCCAAATCACATCAAAATTATTTCTATAATGTGGGTTATAGTGCATCAATGATGACTTGGCAAAAAATACAAATAAGATCACATTTTTAAAATTTCCATCTGTTAGATACGCTTTTATGTCACTGGTGACTTCAATTCAGATAGGATATTTATTTTAAGAGACTACTATCACCAATATCAACTGATTTAATCATTTAATTTAACTTATTGTAGCCTTTGTCAATTTGTCATCAGATACAGTCATACTACGGAGACTACGAGTCGACTCATATTGTCAGAATGTTATACAAAGGTTGTGGTTGTTCCTAGCCAGTAAATAAAGGGTTGATTAATTTGAGGGTGGCATTGAGGTCATGTTTACAATGTGTAGGAGAATTGTAGATGCTCAAAAGACACAGGCACAATCATTCTTTGGCAGTGAAAAACCCTGAGTAGAAAATGAAATTGGTAAGAGCTAGAAATTGCAGTAAAGTTCTATTTGGGAGTGTGATTGTTAACAGTGCCGCTACATGCACTTAGCGAAAAATAGAAAATTAACATGTCAAACCATGTAGGGAACAAGGAAAGTACATAAATATAAATGGTGCAGGTTAGCCATTCCATCTTCAAACAAATATCTGAGCTGCTACAGCCATCAAGAAACACATTCTGAAGGTGGCTGCTCTCACATGTTGTACATTGGAACCAGCACTGATATTCTGCTAACCAGGGAAAACACAAAATGAATCCTTCCACCTATTTTCGAAATCATATTCTTAAAGAATCTCCTTTCTTTAAGATATAATTAGCTTCTTTGTCTCTATTAGTATGGGGCTGTCCATATGGGTGAGTGGTCTAGTGCACTGTGCACTGACTGCTAGTCTAGCTGTTTCACCTTCACAGGAAAAGGGGTTTTGTCCCTCCCAGGGTCTTAGCCAGGATTTTTAAAATGCCTGTCCAAAACACCAATTCCCAAATTTCTGCATATCCAGAAATAGCTACTTTAATAATCTACTTCAAATCCTTATATCAAATACATTTTATAGCAATTTGGTCAAAAAGGACAATTAACACTTCAGCCATTTCCTAGAAGATGGTTTGTATGGAAAAATCCGGTTATTACCCCCATAGAGCCAAAATTGAAAAATCTTCATTGAAAATTTTTGCTTGTCCAATGAGGTTTTCAGGAAACGACCTAACCTGTCCAAAAGACAGGCTGAACATAAGAAGTTGCCAGTGACTTGGAATTAGTGTTGGTTGTTTTCCCTGGGTTCTGCAGTTTCCTTCACATTCCACCATGGCTTTTCACAATTTTAGCCTCAAATAGTGGAACAAGTTATGATAATCAAAAATTCTAATTCTAATTGCTTTAACCCCCTTTAGAGCAGCTATTATATTGATGTACATGCTTGCACCCTATATCTTACCTTGACCTTCTACCCAGCTGTGTTTGCTACTATTAAATCCAAAGGTACTGCAGTGTCTGACACTCAGGCCATTCATACCAGAGGCTAGAACTGGTCCTTATCAGTCACTCTCTCCTACATTTCTCTAATGGTAAATGTTTACCCAGTGACATAAGCTAGACTTCTGCATACTTATTGCATTAACAAATTATTCTTGCAACGACACAAATTAACCTGATAATTTTGGTGATACCTTTCTAATGAGACCATCTTTTGGAAAATATATAAAGAATTCATATCGGATCCAAACTAGCAACTTCTTTCAATTGTTTGTGAATTCATCTCTTATTTCAAGTTATCTTCAAATATCAGGGTATCTGACTGCATTTTGAATGTGACAATGTGAGATATTCCATACGGTACCCAGGTATTGAATATATGCAATGTATTAATGTTTTGTTTGATTATACACATATTCTGTTACCTATTACCAACTTAACCCAAAAACCAGCTTCTTATTCAGTGGTCTTAATGTAAATGTGCCTACAGATAGCCACATCTTAAAAGATCATACTAATCATATGTATCAGATTTGATAAGATTTCCAGGTTAGGAGAGTCTACGCAGGTAAGCAACTGAATTTCAGTTGAGGACTTAGCAATTGTGGAACTGACTCCAGAATCTTAAAAGGAAATCCCTAATACAGCCATAGAGTGCATGGTTAAGTTACTAGATATCAATGGATATTTGGCCAATCTGAAGTTTATGAAAGCCACACGATCCAGAGCATGATGTACACTTGGCCAGTGAAGGAAGATTTGTCTTGGCAGCCACTGGATGACAATTTGTGTACTGTGCATTATGCATCCCCCAAGCTCATTAATCAATGAGCCCAATTTCAGTTTAAAGTAAAAGCCATGGATGACATCACAATGATGTTTATAAAAGTTAACTTTAAATATATCATTATTCATATCACCATATCCCTCTGAATGAGCCCCCCTCCCAACCCCCACCAGGTATTCCGAAAAATAAGCCCTCCCCCCCCCCCCCTCAAGATGAGCATTCATTGTCAGTGCATATGCCAGCGGGCGGTTAAGGAAAAGCATGCCATTAATATGCAAATAAAGATCACTTGAAAAGGGAGGAACAGTAAAACATTTGGGGGAAAATTACTTTTTGCTTCAATTTATTGGAGTATAAGGTAATAAATACTCTCTTCTGTGGCATGTTATATGATAAACTGCACTGGCTGCTGTTTGGTTTGCCCTTTTAGTATTTCATTATTGTTACATTGCACCTCAAAAACAATGTCTTACTGCAATAATAACATACACTGCAAAATATTGGTTGTGGTTAGCAGTTCCTTACAGTTGTCTTAGAATTGAAAAAATTTGGGAATTTTTCTCACAGAGCTGTTTTGTGGAGAAATTTATTACATGTTCATTAACTTGTTTCAACAAGGGTGTCTGATACATTGTAGTTGAGTTGCATAATTGTCCATTTCATGATAGGTGTAGTCTCTGTAGTAGCCTTGTATGATCCAAATATTAATAAGAGAGCTTAATCTACTCACAAGGTAAAAGGAGATTCATTTTCATTATTGTGATGATATTTAAGTAGATGAACAAGTATGTCATCAGTCTTCATCAGCAGAAAAAGACTCAAATAGCACGAATTACAACCATATCACATTGTACCAAAATCTGAAGAACAGGTATGACAATTGCATAATTACATATTAATATCATAATTTTGTCAAATTGTATTAATTACTAAAAGTTATTCATATGTGTTCCTATTGTACTGCAGTGTTATCACACACAAAAATTTGAAATACTTATATTTTACAGAGTGAGCCATTATAATTCACGGATGTAGTCTCCGTAGTAGCATTTTCCATATATTATAGTGTTAAGTTTCATCGGTGGTGCACACAATTCTCTCTTTCTAAAGCATGCTATGGCTTTTATAAATGTTAAGGCGTATGATAAGCAATTATTTAACTATATTTTCACCTTGAAATATAACGTTTTTCTTTTTCTCCAGCAGTTGCACAGAAACATGTTTTTTTGTTTGTGAATTTCATTAGAAAAGTTGTTGTCATTTCAGTCACGGTATTTGTAGAAAACAAAGTGGCAGCTATCAGAAGCATGTTTATCATGTTGACCATTGAAGAATTGATAACTTTTGACTAAAAATGTATGTTATTTCTCTTTATTTTAAAAAAATATCATGATTCTTATAGAATAGTGTGTAGTCTCCGTAGTAGCATTTTCATTCACTGACTGTCAGCTGGTAAATCTGCTATAAAATTAAAACCGTTCATAATTGATCAGAAATATTTGACTTGTTTATGCTAGACATATTCAACTATATAAAAACACATTGATTTCTCTGTTATTTGAAAAAAAAAATTCACCAAAAGTGAAACACAAAGGGTACCCCTGATTGTGCTCTGGCCGAATATAGGCCGGGCACCTATACTTCACTACTTAGTTACACAATTCATCTAATTTCAAAAATGCTTAAAGAAACAAACACAGGACAACTAGTCAACTATATATTTGACAGTTTTGCTTGGACTATTTTTGGCTTCTGTATCCAAACGAAGGCAAAACTTTTGATAATAGTTGAAAAGAAACTCTGATCAAAACCGAAGGAACAGCTCTCCTTCAATACCTTTCTGCAACACATCTCCTTCAAATATTTTGAGAAATAATTCATTTTCATAATTATTGTCAAAAGTATCTTAGATCCAGATGACATTTTATATAGGAACTCCATAGGATGAAGAACACCTACCACATTTGGGTTTGAGGACCTGTTGGCTCCGAACCTCAGATTCCACTTTCTCGACGGCCCTGCGGCAGACGTCTAATGCCTTACGCATGTCCCCGGCTACTGCAGACACCTTACGCGCACAGAACTGTACTGCCATCTTATCCACCACCGTACCGTCTATCTGAGCCTAAACAAACAACAATACAAATTAACATTCATTACAAAGTTAAATATCAAGCGTCAATTTGTTAATAAACACAAATTTTAGAATGAACATCATATTTTACCAAGTTGGGTGTATAATACGAATATCTTTGAATGAGGAAAGCATATTTGAATGGAAGGTTGTTATTTGCAGCAATTTAGTCAAGTATCTCTTAAAAAATATGATAAAATAAAAGAATTATCACCTAATGAAACCATCTATTTTCTTATTAGCTGTGACATGTAGTGAAACACACATAGGCCATTATGAAGTGGGAGAAAGAACAATGATAACTAATCAAACCATACTATCAATATCATTACTATCCGTACTATTATCATAATTATTACTATCACTATCATCACCTTCATCATTATAATAATTTTAAATCAGTTTTAATTTAGGCCAAACCATTCAGCTGACAATATGCTATGAATACTCTGCCCACACATACCTTATCTAATCTGTCTTGTAGAATGGTAACAATCTGATCTTTACTATAGGGAGGAAAGTGAAGTAACTCTGGACGACACTTGGGTCTTGCCTGTAATCTCGGCAGAATTCTGTCCGTCAAATCTAACGCATTGGCAATCCCTGGAAGAAACAAAACAACAGTTTAATGATGATTCCTTTCAATGGAACTTTTCAAATACCGCAAATTCTCGGAAATTAAGAGCACCCTCTACGAGGAATTTGGGCCGCTACAATTATCTTGCTAAACAATGTACCAGAAATATGGACCACCTGTGATCTATTGACGTTAGCTATTTTGAAAGTATGGACAACTATTACTCTGCTTTGTCAGTATTTACATAAAACATGGGCCACCCTGAACCCATGAAAATTGTAATTATTCAAAAGTGTCCCAAATTACCGAGAATTTACAGCAGACAACCAATACATTGAAAAGAATATTATTAGGAAGCTTGACTGCTTGATTTGTCAGTCGGAAATTATGATATTACGTTAAATAGAGCCAAGAGCGTGTTTAAACAGCGATATACTTCTTGTATGAAGGGTGGCAATGGTTGGCTACTTGGGGTTAAGTAGACAATACTCAAAGAAACTATTTGAGCCTATGTTTTATTCATGGTTTTATTGTCCTTTAATAGGTTAAGTTCCCCTTTACAAATATTGTCAGAAGTAGCTGTAATTGCCCTTTAATGGGTTAGGTTAAGTATGGTCAGAAGTAGTCGTAATTGTCCTTTAATGGGTTAAGTTCCCCTTACAAGTATTGTCAGAATTAGCTGACTTGATGTAGCAAAAATACACTTACCCACAAGAACCAGGCGTGATTTGTTTAACGATGGCCACTCAAACATGGTATAAAGTATGTGCTGGTCCTTGGTACTCAGTTGGTCAATTTCATCAAGAATCATGACGATCATCTTTCCTTTTGTCGTGAAACTTTTCTCGAGAGCTTTGACGGCTTCCTTGGCGGTCTTGTGAGCGTCGGCCTTCCCCGTGACTTCCTGTAGGACCTTGTTGTAGATGACCTGCGCTGACGTTCCAGTCATACAGTTGATGAACACTGTCTGGCATTCGATACCCTCCTCCTGAAAACAACAACAATTACATGTGATTTGAATGGCTAGAAATTCAGTTATTTTTCAGGGAGCTCAATTGCATCTTTAAAAGCTACTCAAAGGTGGTGAAACTGGTACATCTTTGGGCTCCCAGTGAAATTTAAGGGATCCGCAGGAGAATTCAAGGGAGCCAGATACTTTTGGGCAATGATTTGTGTTGAAAATTTCATTTATGATTTATCTTCATGTATTCTGGTATTGTGACTATGTTAAGTTTAGCCTGTTGTAAGCAATGGAAGAGACTAGAGTACCCAGCAAAAACCTACATCTAACTACAACATTAGGTCACTATGAATAACAAATAAAGACAACACAACCATAATCTTATTTTTGAACATAAAATGGACATTGAACCAAATTTTCAGGATACAATATCAACATTTCCTTGAGGATAAAATATCTTAACAATGTTTCCTACCTCACAGGCAAGAATTTGCCATGTCAGCTTAAAATATTTCGCTAATATAAAGCAAACTGACATCATGTGCGGATGTCTGGGAAGCAGTTTTATATTGTCCGTTTTTTATTGTTGAGAAGTAGAAGTATAAAATATCTGAAATGATACGGTACTTTTTTCTATTCAATATTGTATAGTACATGTACCAATTCTCGTGTGTGTGTGTGTGTTTCTGTATGACTAGGACTTACTTTGAGTGTGTTGATCATGTGCGATAGGACGACCGTCTTGCCCGTTCCTGGCGCGCCCGAGATGTACAGACTACCTCCCTTCTTCTGCCTCAGGTGCTTATCCAGGAACGCTCGGACCACGTCACTCTCCTTCTCCCGGCAGAGGACTCGCTCGGGCAGAGCTGTGTGCAGCGCCTTCTTGGCCTTCTGATAGCACTCGCCTACAATAGACAACATCATAGTTAGTCACAACATGTCCTTAAGTTTGAAATATACATTGTCATGATAGAAATAAACATGTTAAGAAAGATCAACCCCAATAATAGCAAATTTCCATATTAAAGGAAACCGCAACTTTATAATCAATGAATTCATTTTATCTTATTTGGAGTTTCATAGTGCTCATGTACATCAAAAATAATATATATTTTAAACCATTTGCTTGAAAATCTACATGCTAAAATAGATGGCCTCTCCGATTGGTGTTTCCCAAATATTTGGGTACCCAAATTTTGGTAATTGGTAATATGCAGAAAAGTGACGATCAATAACTAAAATTTCTAAATACATATACTTTTTTTAAAGTGTTGAAATTTCTGGCCACTGCGGTTGACCGTTCCAAAAATTTGGGTATCCAAATGATGGTAATTACTAACATGGCATTAAAGTGACATAAAATAAAATTTCACTAATGAACCCACCTTCCTGTCTGACGAGTCTCAGCGGTGTCACCTTCTGCGGTGTTGTATTTCCTGTGATTCTTGACCCGGCCCGAGGGGAGGCGGGCGGACTCAGGATCCTGCGACAAGCGGGCGAGCGATCCACGGGCGTTGCCACCCTCCATGAGCTGACCGGGCGTGGTGGGGTCTTCAGCCCGAGACTACCCCTGGCAGGAGAACCTGGTACTACAGTGACACAGTTCTCTTTCTTCCTTTTGCTGGGAGATGAGAGCTGTGGAACCTTGGAGGGCTCTACAAATAGATGAAATGAATCAATGCATTGCAGAACTCACGACTTCAGTGTTAGGCCTAAAAAAATTTTACAATTGACAATTTTGGGCACCCAGTTTCTAAATCCTGGCTAAGACCCTGATTACTGTACATTGGTTTTACACAATAAGAAGTAACCTAGCAAAGAAAGGGGACATCTCTATCTGAAGATGACTGATCCCAAGTCACCTGAAAATTACTTAAACCTTTTGCTGCTGGTGGCTAATTTTGCCAATACAAAAATTAAATGATGTGAAAAACCTGACTAAAAATGACTGAAACTCTGCCATATGGGTACTCATCTGAGTGCACTCAGTGAATACCAACATGACATGGTTTAGATGGTTTTCAAAATTTTTTGCATCTGTGTGCTTTGGGTAAAAGTAGCGTTGGAAGAGTTCATAGAACAGGGACTTACCAGCAAAAGATAGCTCTCTCTTCCTTGGGGATGCATTCACCATGATGTTCTCTCGGCTGGGCGAGGAGAAGTTGCATTTTCTTGGCGATAGAGGCAATCTTCCTGTGGAGTCTTTTGTTGGTGTTGATGGTGCAGGTTTCACCCGAGGAGATTTCAGAGAATTTGCAGTGATTAAACTTTGGGTGTTGATTGGTTTTACTGAGAAGGACTTGCCTGAAATAAAGAAATGAATTTTTCAATAATATGATTTTTACAAACACCTCATTTGTAATAATATTCCAATTGCACCTAAAAAAAGCGCATGATTATGAAATGCACACCAGGCTACAACATACTGGGTAAGTCTGCTGGCCCCAGCAAGTGAATTTTTGAAGAAAACAAGGCTTCAGGGCAAGTGAATTTTAGTTTTCTCTTACCCAAATGGGCAAGCTGATTTTCTGACCACTTTTAAAACACACCTTTTTTTCTAGTGAATGGCCAAAAATACCCAGAAATATGCAAACAATGCAACAAGACTGAATAAGTGAAAAAAAAATCTCTAAATCCATGAAAAACTTTCCATGTCTTCCTGTTTTAACTTGATTTGGGCAAGTCAAAACCTATGTTGGACAAGTAAAAATCACTAAATTCTTGCCCGTCAATGGTAAGTAAGTCCTGAAAGTTATTCTCTGTACATATTAATGATGTACATATTGCTTTATTACCTTCAAGACGTCTCTTGCTGGGAGAGCAGATACTCTCTGCAATTTCCTGTATTTTCTCTGGTGAAAGACGACACTTCCTGGGTGAGGACAGATGCCTCATGGGGTCTAGTTTCTTAGCCGGAGAAGAGAGATCAGCCTTTGTTTCCTTTTGGGGGGTATCTTTTTTCTCTTGTTTGCTGACTTGGCGACGGTTTCGGGCGGAGCGAGGGGTGGTTGGAGTGGCATCTTGTTCTACGGTGTTTCGTCGACGAGATGCTCGCGATTCGCGTGTTTCTGGAGTTTCAGCTTTCTTTGTTATCCGAGATGACTTTCTAACTTGGAACTCCAACTTTCTTTGGGCGGTGGAAGCCATTTTTGGAAACTGAAGTAGGAATAAGAATCATATTCAAAGGAGGTGTCCTTTAAGCATTATTAAGTTAAGTCACAAACGAATAATTGTGACACAATTCACATTAGAGTATTAGACATGGCCATTACAATTGAGAGCTGTTAAATAAACTGTTAAGTTTAATTATGTGAAATCTTTGAATATTATCTTACCACAACACAATCTGAATTCTGATTGTAAATAAATGCAAAATGCCTACACAGGTTAATGTCAAAATGTTTATATATAGGTACATCTAAATCTAATTGAGTTGATGGTCAGGGTCTTAACCGATATTTCGAAAAAGGGTGTCCAAATAGAGGTTTCATAGACTTTTGCGTGTCCAAAGTGTGGTACAAAATACATGCTACTAATAAGATAGACCTTTACAGATTTTGCTTTTTTAGGCCAGATACTGCTTTGTGTGTCTTATAAAAGTGACACTACAGCTCCTACATCTTCCATCTTCTAAGAAAAGTCATCTTCAGCAAATTCTGACATAAACTTTTGGGTGTCCAAACTGTCAAAAAACAGTGTTTTGCGTGTCCAAATGACACGCTGGACGCATTACGGCTAAGCCCCTGTTGATGGTAGTTTATGTGAACTAAACTGTCTTTTACCCAGTGCACTGAGTATCAAAGTAACAAGCTTAAAATGTAAATTCTACTTCCCACACTATCTAACAATGTCAAGTCAGGTTAATTGTACAAAATCCCATGTAATAGCCCATTGAGTTGTTTAGCACAACTGGTCTGACGTTAAATGCTCAAAACACTTGTTTAAAACATCTGCGCACACCAGGGTGTTGTAATGCCAATTGCAACTATGTGCTTAATCTCCAGAGCAAACAATGCATACATTGCAATCAACATAGCTACTAATATCAATCAACCTCCAGTAAATCACATCTATTCATTGCAGGCGGTCAAAGTACTATTAGTATTGGACCTGCATGTGTTGTCCTTCTGAATAAACTTAAAGCTTTTCTTTGCAAACCAAGGGGTTGTCTTTAACCCCCCCCCCCCCCCAAAAAAAAAAGAAGACTACCAAGTGTTGTGTACTGTGTAGAGCCATATCAGCTGAAAAATGAAGACAAATACAAAAAAACACTGAAGTGAAAAGGTAAAATGAAATAACCTCAACAAAAATAGAACTGGACTTAACATGATGCAATGCCTAGAAAATAACTGCTACAAATACTTTTGATAAATAGAAGCCCTAGATGTGGGTTCCTAGCAGGGACTTAGCCAGGAACTGTCCTGTCTGTCTTTTGGACAGGTAGTTTCCTGAAAACCTCCTTTTTGGACAGGCAAAAACATTAAATGAGGAATTCCCAATTTTGACTTTTTGTGGGTAATAACCAAAATACTTTCCTTACAAACCATTTTCTGGAGGATAAATTGCCCTTTTTGACAGAATAGGCTATTAAATGTACATAGGGTATATATGATATAAGGATTTGAAGTAGATTAGTAGCTAAATTTGAACGGGCAGATATTTTGGAATTGCTGTTTTGAACAGGCATTTTTGCAATCTTGGCTAAGACCCTGGTTCCTAGTGTTTATCAATTCACCATGCAGCCAACATCAAGCATTTATGCTATTGTTTATGTACTGTAGGATTCACATGACAGAAAACAAGGTACCCAAAACTTGGCACAAGCCAACAACATAGCAATGCTGTTACACTCACTTGTCTTTTAAACAAACATTTATCACATGCAACTATTTGCAAGGTTACTAACAGCTATTGCCAGGCATTTCAATGAATAGATATATCTGATTCCACAGAGAGTATACACTGGATCAAACTGTATTCAAACACAGTATGGATCCATGACTGGTAGGACACTTGTGATGTTTTAGAATCAGTACACTCTGACTTTACTCAGTTACTACACTTGTTGAACATACACGAATAAATATTGCATGAAGCGAATCTAACGACTTTCTAACAAATCAGTCAAGTACACTACGTTGAGTGAAGTATGAACAAAATCATACTACTTCAAAGTGAACTAGATCGCTTGAATATTGCAATTTACAGAGAAATCTTACATGATGTACTCACCAAAGTTACAGCAACAATGCTAGATTTCCCGCGGTCTGGGGTCACGTGATTTAAATGCCCGCGCCGGTGACGTCATAACTCTCGTGCTTTCTCCCGCGATCACCGCTGTCTGTTCGTCGTTCCTGTCACTGAAACGAGTTGAGAACGGCAGACAAATAAGTTCTGACTCAAGCAATTCGATATTGACGACCAATATTTCACTGAAATAAAAAGAGGAGATGGCTAGCAGGTACGTGAAAGTTTCAGATCACTACACTCCGAAGTACATATTTGACAAAGGAGTGATCTTATCCTACGTTTAACTTACGTTTTGGTTACAGTTAACTTGTAAAAATTTCATTTACCTACAAGTTATTTCTGTTTTACTTTTAGTTGACATTTACTGATGATCAAATAAGACACTTCACAAATAATTTCTTTTCCCATTATGTTCATGTTACACCATACCTGAAAATGACAACTGATTCATTTGATAATTCAAATTCTCAAGGTGGTTTCAATCTTTACTTTGTCACTAGATTGTCAGTTATTTGTTAGTTCCCAACAGACAGGTAAAGTGTCTCTGAAGCATGGGCATATGATTTAAATTTTTTGATAATTTGGTTAAAGTTGATCAAACTAGGTTGTAAAGTACACTACAACCAAAATTTTGGTATCCATCACCTCGTTCGAGCAACTAACAAAATACTACAGTGAGCGCAGCTTAAAGTGGCGAAACCGACAGAACTCCAAGGTACCCTCAAACTTAAATGAATAAAAGAGTGGGTATGTAGCGAGAGACCATACTATATGCACTTTAGTGAAGGCCTGGCTATGCCAGGGATCTCAAATCTGGACTAAAAGTGACATCACTACGAGAAAATGACCAATGAAGGCTCTCGTATCGTTTACATTACAGAGAAACTTGCGTGCCAATATGCGCAGAATGCAAGTTTTGAGATATTCGCCGCAGCCAGCCTGTTCAGGTTGACCAGCTGGTTTCATATCCACTTGTTTTTCTTTATATAAGCCTCAAACCAGTAAAAGAACTTAATGGCATCAATGAATTGTCTATGGTACCTTAGTATGGAAAGTTTCCTCCCTAGATGATGAGAAGCAGGGTCTTAGCCAGGATTTCAAAAATGCCTGTCCAAAACAGCAATTTCAAAATTTCTGCCTGTCCAGATTTGGCTACTATAGTCTGTCTGACTCGAGTTTGGCAATCACTTTTGCCACTTTTTTGTGACAAAACGTTTGAGTTTTCCATCCAAACTTGGCAAACATGTTAGAAGCACTACTATGTGTATGTATAAACATAATTTTTGTCTCAACTCCGCAAAATGGTGATTTTGCTCATTAGGTCCCATCGTAAAATGTGTCCATTGCCAACAATACAATCTCGCGTGTTTGTATTGTTCGCAACAAACAAACGCGAGATCGTAGTGTCGGCAATGTGCACATTTTACAAAAGGAACTAATGAGCAAAATCAACATTTTGCGGAGCTGAGACAAAAAGTATGTTTGTACATACACGCAGTAGTGCTCCAAAGAGGTTTGCCAAGTGTGGATGGCAAACTCGAACGTTTTGTCACAAAAAAGTGGCAAAAGTGATTGCCAAACTTGAGTCAGACAGACTATAATTAGATCAGGAGACTTGCCCCCTTAGGCTGTCCGTTCCGTTTGCCGTGGGGGCAAGGGTCCTCACGTTGAGATTTTTGGAACCTGATACGTGATTTTGCACTGACACATTTGAATGAAATAAAACTTACTTGTCAGGCCTCGACGCTAACTCAAAATGTTACTGGCCCCGTAGGACCATGAACACATAGAATCTACTGGCCCTGCCAAATTTTTACTGGTCCTGTAATTTTTTCTCATGAATATCAATTCTTTACAAAGGTTTATTGACATAATAAGAAAAAAAAATTGCTTAAATTCATCACCAATGTTTATTTTTATTTGTTTTATCTTCATTTATTACAAGAACTTTTCCTTTTACTCAAATACAAATGTCATGAATAGAAGAAATCGAAATACACTATTTAGCATCCTGTTCAATTAAGTGTACCATAAGAGTATCTAGCATTTGATGTGAATGATAAACAGAGCCGAAAAATAATGAACACAGAGTTTGTAAAAGTAGGTTTGAAAGTGTGAAAAATTGGCAAGATCATAATCATATATCCTTTTTTATTTTTTGAAAGTGCAAAACCTATATCATGTTGCACTCAATAACTATTGACCGTATTGTTTGTAATAATTATAACAATTTCAATAATTATAATAATAATGGGGCTTGGAGCGTAAGAAAGAATTAAAATGTTTATGCAAACACATTTCCCTTAAAGTAACAGAAATGAGTTAATGAAGAGAAAAGGAAATCATACATCCTACATTGATTCATATTAAAATGCCATGTACAAGTTAGTATATGTGCAGTGTAACATATTTTAAAAGATATTACCTGTGGTTGCCAGCCACATGTAGTGGTTGGAACCCTTCCATGAATCTCTGTGGTATACACATTACTGACCACAAAGATACAACAGACTATCAGGAACGTGTATATGAAAATGATTTGGCCTATTTCATTTCTCACGTAATTTTTACGACATTAGCTTCATCGAACCAGTTTGTGACAGACCTTCTCGATAAACACCGTAGTCACCATGAGGACCAAGTACACAGCTGTGTATAATGAAAATAGTGAATACTTGGTCATAAACAATCACTGAAGGGACACTCATCTCTGCCGGTGACCACTTGCAACTCACAGAAGTCCATAGAAATATCAACGCTTCCTGTGAAGTTGAGCCAGATGCAGTCACTCATGCAGTGTCATGCCGTTAATGGCTTCAATTCAATAGTGCCTGAGATGATCTGGGGACCTCCCGGGCCTGCTATAAGCCTTCATTTCTGACATTGTTCCTCCAGAACACAATGTTTACTGGCCATGTAGGACCAGTAGGGGTCTGTTTTTACTGGTCTGAAGCTGTTTTGGGGGATTTTTACTGGCCATTGGCCAGCGGTTTACCGTTAGTGTCGAGCCCTGCTTGTATTTGTAGACCAGTGTTTATTTATCAATCAAGACAATATTTTATCTTACTCACCTCCTCCTATTTAGAGAAATCTTAACTTTTTTATGGAGGCACATTGAAGGCCTCCCAAATTCGCAAAATGGCCGCTAATTCTCGCGTTGTTACACGAGTGGTTGCGTTATCTCCAAGCACCAACACACGTCCACGTGCTGTCCAACAATTGAATTTAGATTAACTTTTACGACGTGTGCGGCCAACTTACGTTACTACCGCACTGGCAGATACAGTGACCGAGGGAACAGGTCGGAAAAAACACGTTTATAGCAGTTTAAGAACTTTATTCTAAAATCTGGCCCTTATGAGCCTTTATTAACTTATTTCCTACAAACTTGTCCATTAAACTAGTGACGGAGTGTTTTCATCACAATACACCGACTCAGCTTCCAGTTTTTTGCATGTGAGGACTATTGCCGTATAGGGGAGGCCCGTCACAGCAACAATAGCACCGGGCCGTAACGTTACGGCACGGAGGGTCTAGACTATAATCTACTTCAAAAAGAGCAATTTATACTTCAGCTGTGTCCTAAAAGGTGGTTTGTTAGGAATATATTTGGTTATCACCCCCCAAAAGTTAAAATTGAAAAATCTTCATAGAAATTTTTGCCTGTCCTAACAGGAGATTTTTAGTGAACTACCTGTCCAAAAGACAGGCAGGATGGGTCCTTGCTAAGTGCCTGACGAGAAGACAAAGGAGGGGACAGACCAGATACTTGCTAGAAGGTCGGGGGAAGGAAACAACCTGATGCAACATCAGTGTCTTAGCCAGCAGGGCGTCTGTGTGTCATTTGGACACCCAAACCCTCAAAGATCCCACATTAGGACACCCAAATCTTTTTGAGAAGAATTTCTAGAAATGCTAATTTCAAGCAAATCATTTTGAAATGTTCACTTTAATATGAATGCTAGGACATTACTTAATGCTGTTTTTCACTTTCTTAATAAGAGAATGCATTCTTATGGTTGTAAATTGAAGATATTAGTGTCTCCATCAAAATATTGGACGCCTAAATATTTTATGATATCCAATTTTGGACACCAACTTTCAAAATCCGGGCTAAGACTATGTGCAGTCATCGGTACCGCACATATCAATTGACCGGGAAGAAATCCTTGCCGATTATTGATATCTTGGTTGTCACAAGATATCGATTCATATGTAAATTGGGTTGGGGATATGCCATGACCATCTTGGTTTTTATAATGAATCAAGAAAAAATGAACTGTGTTTTTAGATTGAGCGAATAATGAAAATAAGGCGCATGTGTATTAGTGCTGTTCCAAGCACTGGATGAACATAATATCGCCTGGAAGGCAATGCTTATTTGTATATACCATAGTTCGCGAAAAGTGATTAACTTATTATTTTACCAATTTTGGTGGCTATCTGGTTTAAATAGGAGATTCCTAGTAATTATCAGAATCAAGATATTTTTGAACTGTTCCTTAATTCAATATTTGTTATTTTTTCCCCTCTGCAGTAGGAAGCACAGCAGCAGCAGCGAGAGCGGGGAGTACAGCACGGATGAGGATGACGACACATCAAGGAAGACTGGAATGCGCAGCTTTATAGTACAGGTACGCTTCAACACGTCATGGCATGAACTTTTTTCCAAGGAGCCAAATTGCACCTATTAAAGCTACTTAAAGGTGCTGTATCTAGAGAGCAGTACATTCTTGGACTTCCTGCAGAAATTTGAGGGAGCTGCAGTATAATTCTTTGCCCGTCCCAGGTTTCTATCTCGTCACAATGTACAATGTTGAAAGTGCCTTAAAAACACATACCTTCCTTCCATCTGTCTACTGCGCAACTTACTGCATTGTTCTAGTTTGTTTTGTATGCAGAACAAGGTTCCTTTCAGTTTTACTTTCAGTTTTTCTGGCAGGTTTCATAGAAGTTTCTCTTTGTGCCATGTAGCCAGCATGCAAAGTTCTTTACAGGTATTGTTTCAGAAATTTAAAGGATATGCTTCATTTAATCATGCCATTGTCTGTGTCCTTTCCTTTACTATGGTTTTTCTTTGTTATTTTAGAAGCAGACAAAAGACAGATCAAGATCGGTTTCCAAATCTAGATCAAGCTCAGGATCAGGATCACCATCTAAATCTAGGTCGTGGTCTAGGTCACCATCCAAATCAAAGTTAAAGTCAAAATCAAGGTCAAGGTCAAAATCAAGGCAACATTCTAAATCTAGGTCAAAGTCTAGATCCAGGTCAAAGTCTAGATCTAGGTCAAAGTCTAAATCTAAGTCAAAATCTAGATCTGTATCTCGAGAAGCATCTGATGAAGATTCCACTAAGAGGAAGAAGAGAGACCGTAGCCCTGTGAAAAGTGACCATGAAAGCAAGGAAAAGGATCGCCATGGTGACAGTCGTCATGGCAACAGGGATGACAACCGCTCTAAGCTCGACCGGGATACTCATGAGCGAGATCACCATCGAGACCGGGATCGTGGGGACAGAGATCATAGGGAACGTGATCGGGATTGGAGTAGACGCAATGACAGATTTGATCGCAGCCGAGGCGGACAGTATGAGAGTAGATATAGGGGGCGCCAGTATGATCGAGACAGGGAGCGCTATGATAGGCGCGGGGGCGATCCCTGGAAGGGGCTCTCAGACGAGTGGGGGGCGTACCGGGATCCCCCAGACAGGGGGAACAGGAGCAGGGAGCACAGCAGGGGCGACCGGGAGCGAAGATCGGATCAGGATCGGTCGCGTACAAACGGCACGGAGGACAGAAAGGGAGATGATGAAGAGGATAAGAGGTAAGAAGAAACTTTGAGCATCAGGGTATTAAGCTAGGATTTAGAAAGTGGGTACCGTAAATTGCCAATTGTAAAATCTTTTGACGTCCAAATATTTTAGGGGAAAAAGAATTTACTCAGATTTCAACCATAAACATGTTTATATTTATCAAAATAAGGCAATATATCCTTATACAATGCTGGGACTTAGCCGATATTTGGAAACAGGGTGTCCAAATAGAGGTTTCATAGACTTTTGCATGTCCTAAGTGTGGTACAAAATACATACTACAAGATAGACCCTATACCTTTACAGGTTTTGCTTTTTTAGGCCAGATACTGCTTTGAGTGTCTTATAAAAGTGACAGTACAGCTTCTACATCTTCTATCTTCTAAGAAAAGTCATCTTCAGCACATTCTGACATAAAATTTTGGGTGTCCAAACTGTCAAAAAACAGTGTTCTGCGTGTCCAAATGACACGCTGGACGCATTACGGCTAAGCCCCTGATACAATGTCATGGGAATTATATAGGGTGATGAAAATATTCAATAATATGCTTGAGTTTGACATTTCAAGTGATACCTTACAAAATAATTTGGGTGCCCTGAGTGGCACTTTTTAAAGGTTTAGGTGTCCAAAAGATACCCAGACACCCTGCTGGCTAAGAATATGAACACACCTTCCTTGATAGTCTCGGGTCTTGCCACTGACGACTTGCTTATATGTCTCACCACTGAGGGCTTGCCCTGATGGCCTAGTGGTCTTGGCCGTTGCCACTGACTACTTGCATCTCAAATTTTACAATATTCCTCTTTTCAGGAGGGACAGGAAGCGGCCCGCAGATAAGGCAGACAATTCGGCCCCTTCAGGTGGCGCCACCACAGATGAAACTCCAGCGCCGAAGAAAGCGAAGAGTGATTTACTAACGACAAAGACAGGTGGCGCTTACATTCCCCCGGCTCGCCTGAGGATGATGCAGGCACAGATCACCGACAAGACCAGGTATGCAATTGTATTGTATTGTATTGTATTGTCTTTTGGACAGGTAGTTTCCTGAAAACCTCTTTGTACAGGCACAATTTTCTATCAAGAATTTTCAATTTTGGCTCTCAGTATTACTTAACTTAACATTTCCTAACTAACCCTCTTCTAGGACATGGCTGAAGTGTATTTTGACACAATAGGCTATAAGATGTAGTTGGTATAAGGATTTGAAGTAAATCGGTAGCTAAATCTGGACAGGTAGAAATTTTGGAATTGCTGTTATGGACAGGCTTTTTGAAATCCTGGCTAAGTCCCTGATTGTATTGTACTGTATTGTATGTATCTTTATTGACCATGTGAAAAACATGAAAAATGCCTTCAAAAACTGAACAAAAACATAACACAGTCACAGATTATGTAAATGGAAAATGAAAACAAAAAGTCGTTACTTAAAGACTACACAGACTGAAATAAATATATATATACTGTATTGTTTAAGGAGAGTTATAGATATATCGATACGGGCTATATCAATGACACCCCTACAGTTTACTATGCATTATGAAATTAAACCCTGCATATTCACTTGTAATAAAATTCATTACTTCGTCTCATGACATTTAATTACAATTGAGCAGAACTATTTTAAAGTTTAACTCGTTCAATTAAAATAGGATTTATTTCTATCAGAGAAATACATCCCCTTGATCTGCAACCCCATAGGCACAGCATGCTAGTACCTAGGGTATGTGCGCCTCGGGTTATTCGATGTAGCCTGGGGAAGTATTGGTCACATGATTTTTTTCAGAAAGAGGCTGAAAGTAGTAGACAGGGAGTTGGCAATCCAGAGCCTTATCTCTTTTCGCAGGCAGCCAGGCAGGGGTACACAGGTTATCTATGACTCATGTGTGGGAGGCAGCGAAATTTGATTATGCATGCACAGTGCCCA
The DNA here is from genome assembly GCA_963942565.1 of Maea johnstoni. Taxonomy (NCBI): domain Eukaryota; kingdom Metazoa; phylum Annelida; class Polychaeta; order Spionida; family Magelonidae; genus Maea; species Maea johnstoni. Next base: position 31,026,355 of record OZ012699.1, read on the forward strand.
CTCCCTGTCTACTATCAGTTTCTATCTATTTTAGTTTATGCAAAACAGAGGATCTATTCCTTATATGCATTTCTCTTTAAATAAATCTCTCAGGACAATTTAATTGCAAGTGCAAGAGAATTAATACTTAACCCTTATGCTGCTGGTGGCTAATTTGATCAATACAAAATAATGTGAAAAAAGCTGAACAATGACCGAAACCCTGGCAAATGGGTACTCATCTGAGAGTACTCAATGAGAGCTTTCCTATGAATACCAAGATAATAGGGTTTATATGATTTTCAAAGATTTTTGAATTCTTGTGCCTCAGACAAAAGTAGTCTCAGCATTGAAAGGGTTAAATTTCTACTGATGTAATTCAATTAATATTTATTTCTCTCCTTTCTAGTGATGCATATCAGAGGATCTCGTGGGAAGCCCTCAAAAAGAGTCTGAATGGTTTGATCAACAAGGTGAACGTGTCCAACATTACTCACATAGTGCGCGAGCTCTTCCAGGAAAATATCGTCAGAGGAAGGTATGTACACGGGGAGAACTCATTATTTGGGATCCGCAGCCGTATATTCAAAGATACCAAATACATAGAGTACCGGTATGGAATGAGAAAAAGTATCATATCAGTTTAGGATCTGTACTGCTTAAATTGACTTAACTGCTATCCTGATGTCTCAACTGTTGGTCTTAACCAGCAGGGCGTCTGGATGTCTTTTTGGACACCCAAACCCTTAAAAAGCACCCCTCAGGACACCCAGATATTTTTGATGGGAATTTCTTGAAATGTTAATCTCAAGCATATGATAGAATTTTCTTATCACCACGTAATGCCCATGACATTGTATTGGGATATCATGCCTTATTTTGATAAATATATACATGTTTATGGTTGAAATGTGAGTATATTGTGTTCCCCCTTAAAAATTTGGACGCCCCAAAATTTTACAATTGCCAATTTTAGGCACCCACTTTCTAAATCCTGGCTAAGACCCTGTCTCAACATGATGGCATTACCTCAGGAAATTGCTTATCAGGAACACATTGTTAGAGAAAACTTTTACTCAAGGAGAAAACAGCATTAGGGATCAGTAGCGGTATTCGATACATTACCGAATACCAATATTGAATGTGAAAGAGTATCAAATCGTTAAGGATCGGTAATACCGGTACTGCTTAAATTGACTCAACTGCTACCTGGATATCTCCAGAGGAAGGTATTACTCTGGGTGAACTCATAATTTGGGTTAAGTACCGGTATTCGATACAATACTAAATACTGATACTGAATGGAAAGAAATTGTATAGTTTAAAATCTGTAATACTGGTACTGCTCAACAGTTATAATTGACTTAACTGCTGTATCTGGATGTCTCCACGGGAAGATAGTTTGCTATTAATAGACAGAATTTCTGAAGCCGACAGTGCTTAATTGACAAAATTGGGTCTCTGGGAGGCAAGCAGTGCCATTGAAGGAATTGAATTATTAAGGAAATGTTGATATTTTTGTATCGCAAAATGAATTTTTTTTACTTATTTCTTCCAGGGGTCTCTTGACACGGTCAGTAATCCAAGCTCAAGCTGCGTCTCCGACCTTCACCCATGTCTACGCCGCCCTGGTGGCCATCATGAACACTAAGGTAATGAATGCTTTAGTATGATAGTGCTATTGAATGCCAAAGAGTATCATATCATTTAACCCATTTATGCTTGTAGCGGCCAAAACTGCCTGACTTTTTTGGCGATATCTTCTCTAATAAAAGAAATTTTCTAAAAATATATTTTGTATTTCTAAATTTTTTGAATTAAAAAAAAAAAAGAAAAAAATTAAAAAAAACTGAAAATATTTAAAGGAGATGTTGGCCCTGTTGGCTGATACTATGCCGATCCCTGATCTCGTTTTCCTGTTGCGTTTCAGTTCCCCCAGATAGGCGAGCTGATCCTGAAGAGACTTGTCCTCCAGTTCCGGCGAGGATACCGCAGAAACGACAAGAGCATCTGTCTCTCCGCCTCCAAGTTCCTGGGACATCTGGTCAACCAGCAAGTGGTAAGCATTATTGTTCTGATTAATCGGTGGATTAATTGGTGATCTCACAATTTTTACTTCTAATTTTGATGATTAGTCCATATTTTTGAGGACCAATTTTGGTAAGTGTCTACTGTATACGGCTTTAATTTGGAGTGCTAAAAATTTTGCTTTACATTCCTGCAGTAAGCATCCATTTCAACATCACTGAATTTTTACAGACGTAGTAAAATAGTGAGGCTGTCATTGATACCGCCTGTGTCTGACAATGAAACGGCAAAAAAATACTGGCCGATTATCGATATCTTGGACGTCCCAAGATATTGATTCATATGTAGATTAAGTTTGGTAGTAACGCCACACTAAGAATAAACACAAAAATGTGGTAATTGACACAGAGGTTGCTAAAATTTTTTTAGCAGTTCCTGATATTTTATCCTTGTTTCTACTGTATTTCCAGGCCCATGAGGTGCTAGCTCTACAGCTTCTCACCTTACTCTTGGAGAAACCCACGGACGACTCGGTGGAGGTTGCGGTCGGGTTCTTCAAGGAGGTCGGCATGAAACTCACAGAGGTCTCTCCAAAGGGAGTCAATGGTGAGTGTGGAATCGGGAATGGAACCTCTATGGTTTTCACGATACAATCAATATTGATGGTTGATTATTGATGCAATATCTTCTAAAGAATATATTTATGATACTGGCTGCTTCTCATGATATAAATTTAGCACTGTCAGCTTCAGAAATCTTGCTTATGAATGAATTTGATATTGTTAAGCAGTGCTGGTTTAAAATCTTTTAAACATTACACTACTTTTTTCCATTCAATATTAGTATTAGGTATCGTATCAAGTACTGGTAACAACCCCTTCTGGGGAATTGCCAGTTTACAGGAATTCAACTACATCAAATTTATGATATAATTTTATATTGCATGAAACTAGTCATTTTGGTTATTATACAAAGTGCACAAAGGCTCTGCAAATGATGAACATAAGACAATTGATAGACACGTTTTTGAAGAGGGATTTTAAATGGTGCAAGAAACCGCACTTCCCGACAAAAACCACCACTTAACCTATTGTCTGTCGAAATTTTCTTACATGCCCCAGCTGAGTCTAACACATATCCGATTTTGAAGAATGTACCAATATTCTACATATTCTGTATTATTATGTGTTTTTCAGCCATCTTTGAACGTCTACGCAGTGTACTTCATGAAGGCCAGCTAGAGCAGAGAGTACAGTACATGGTGGAGGTCATGTTTGCCGTCAGAAAAGACGGCTTCAAGGTAAGCGATTTGACCCTTCCAATGCCACACATGCATATATGCATTTGTGGTTATTTACTGTAGAACACACATATGATGCGTGTCCCAAATATAGCGAATTGGAGAGTTTACACATCAAAGCGTATCGTTATGTTAGCGACGGTAGCGGCCGCTGACAGCGCCAAAGTACAGAAAAAAAAAGTACAGCGTTTTTATATATATAGTGAAGCGGAACCACACGCTATTTACACTGTATATAAACAGACGCGTACATTGTGTGTTCTATAGTAACCTAGAGAGCCATGTAGCAATACATGTGTGCAATATGTTCAAATTCATTTAAAGAAGAGCCTGGCTCAGTAGTCTAAAAGACTCCCATAGGCCCCCCCAAAATAGACAATCGTCTGTAAGAATGTTGTGCTTGATTCAAGTTTCGTTTTGATATGTCATATGACTATGGTGGAGCAAAGTTTTATGTGTCAAAAACATGATCAACCTGGTACTGAATTTTGGCAAAGGAATACCAAGTCATGTTGAAATTGATTTCAGGATTTCCCTGCAGTGACGGAGGATCTGTACCAAAGGCAATTGTTTTACTGATCCCTGCCAATACCCCAGTCATGTTATAATGTTATAATACTTTGTTGATTTCAGGATTTCCCGGCTGTGACGGAGGATCTGGACCTGGTGGAGGAGGCTGACCAGTTCACCCACCTGATCACCGTGGAGGAGATCAAGGCGACCGATAACGAGGAGATGCTCAGTGAGTACCAGGGGCTGGTTTTGGCGATCATGGTTTGAACCAGGCACGTGATCTGGTTCGAATCAAAGTCATTTTGGCGAGGTGTTTCACCCCTGGTTTGAATCATATCACATGGCTTGGTTCAAAAAGTTGTAACCACCGATAATTGTGGTTCACGCTGGTTTATTCTATGAACTGTGGGAGATAAACATGGGGCTAGTTTCGGCGATCTAGTTCGAACTTAAGTCGTTTTGGTGAGTTGGTTCTGGTTAGTCACTAGTTTGTGACATTTTTGGTTCGAACCAGGCTTGCCAAACAAGACCCAGAAACAGCCACTGCAATTTTAACCCTCCCCATCAGGGTCTTAGCCAGGATTTAGAATCTGCATGTTCAAATTTAGCAATTGTTAACTCTTTGGGCGCCCTATTTTTCAAGGGAGACCACAATATACTTAGATTACAATCATTAACATGTATTTACTTAATGAAATAAAGCATAATATCCTTGTACAGCGTCATGGGAATTATATTGAGGTGAATAAATTCACATATGCTTCAAATTGACTTATTAATAAAGTCCACACAAAAATATTTGGGTATCATAAGGGGTGTTGATCAGGACAGAGACAACAACTTTTTTTGGAATATTTTGTGATTGCTTACTTTAACCCTTTCAATGCTGAGGCTACTTTTGTCCAAAGACCAATGACGCAAAGATTTTTGATAACCATCCAAACACTGCCATGTTGGTACTCACTGGAAAGCTCTTGTGGAGTGCTCTCAGATGAGTACCCATTTGCCAGGGTTTCAGTAATTTTTCAGGATTTTTGCATCATTTTGTATTGGCAAAATTAGCCACCAGCAGCAAAAGGGTTTATTCTTTGTTTGTTGCAATTAAGCAGCGTGTACTGGGTGTATAACAAATCTGCTGATCCTCATCAGTTTATCTTTCATGTTTGTGTCTTTCTATTTCAGATGTCTTCAAAAATGATCCTGAGTTCGAGATTAATGAAGAAAAGTATAAAGAAATTAAAAAAGGTGGGTAGCATTAAAGTGTGGATTAGCAGTAGTAAGTAGTAAAAGTAGTATTAACCCATTAATGCTCAATGTGGCCAAAAACCGCCTGATAATTTTGATGAAATCTCTTATGCTATTGCATAATTTGGAAAATATTTGAAGGAGAAATGTTAATTAGAACATTACCAAGAACTCTTCCTCAAAGATTTTGTAAAATCATTTTTAATTACTAAGTTATTCTCAAAAATATTGGAGATCCAGACGTAAACTTCACAAGTAACTCTTTAGCATTAATAGGTTAACAACAGCATCACAGGTGTCCAGCTATTGCATTTTCAACCAGCATCTAACAAAATCCTCAAATCATGTGATAGGCCATAGCCAATTAGCTTAAGAAGTTTCTGGTGTATTGTCAACCACCAGAATTACTGTACAACTGAATTGATATTCCCTCAGAATTAACATTTCCGGACACCCCTGGGCAGCAGTAATAGGTATAATGATAATAATAATAATAATAATAATAATAATAATAATAATAATAATAATAATAATAATAATAATAGCATCATTAAGAAAATTAGAGGTAGTATCACAAAGGTAAGGACAGTATTATTGATAACCAGGGCTTCTCATCATTCATATATATATATATATGTATATATATATATGTATATATATGTATATATATATATATATATATATATATATATATATATTTACATATATATTAGGTACATGTATATATTTATAAATATACATATATATATATATATATATATGTATATATATATATATATATATATATATATATATATATATATATATATAAATATGTATATATATATATATATATATATATATATATATATATATATATATATATATATATATATATATATATATATATATACACACACACCGACACACACACACACCGACACACACACACACCGACACACACACACCCACTGCAATGTTTGACATGCTATTATATTGTTTCTTCAGAGATCCTGGAGGAGAGTTCGGATGACGACTCAGACGGAGGCTCCGGTAGCGGCGGCTCGGGCAGCGATGATGACAGCAGTGATGATGAGGAGGGTGAGCATGGAGAAGAGAAAGAGGAAGGTAGGTAGAGGTGTTGGGAATTGATACAAATTTTGAGGACTTATCATGGTTCCACCAGAGTGATCGATGATCAGTTTTTATTTGGAGATTTTGTCGTGCACATTGACCCTTCCCCAAGTGCATCACACATCATGTGCTTTTTTTTTATGAAATTTCAGGATAATACCTCCATAAACATGGTAGAATAATAATGTAAACACAGAAAGTATATCTTTTAACTAAACATAGATAGGAAAAACTTAAAGTACGCCTTTTAATCGTAAAAAATTGGGATCATTATTAAAATTGGAAGTAGAATGGTGATTATGGAGAGCATGATGATAAGAATGATGGTGATATCAATAGTAATAATAATGATGATATAATAATAATAAGTATAATGATAATAATAATGCTGATGATAATAATAATGATTATAATAATAATTATGATAATAATAATAATAATAACAATTATAATGATAATAATGATTATAATAACAAATATAATGATAATAATGATTGTAATAATTAAATAATAATGATGATAATGATGATAATAATAATGATAATTATGATAATTATGATAATACTAATATTAATAATGTTACTGAAAGTAATGATAATAATTATGCAACTGGTTTTGATAATAATGAAATTATACCAGTAGTGATGTCAGTGATAATGATCAAACTCATTGTCTAGGTATACAGTGAAGGCTTATTATGACGTGTATTCTCACTATCGCTTTATCTCAGGAGCTGAAGGTAGCACCCTTGTCATAGACCAGACTGAGACAAACCTGGTGGCGCTCAGAAGAACTATCTACCTCACCGTACAATCCAGCTTAGACTTCGAGGAGTGTGCTCACAAGCTACTGAAAATGGATCTCAAACCGGGACAGGAGGTGAGATATCAATGTGACAGGACAGGATAGGATATGGGATAATTTATTTAACCCATTTCACCTAATGCGCCTAAAATATAAAAAAAAAATGTTACAGGTGAACTTGGATATAACAGACTTAGTGGGACCAGGAAAATTGGTCCGTCATTTGCAAAATCCATCATATACATATGACACATACTTGATATGCATGGGACTGAGACCAAGAATATCGTCCGTCATATGTAAAGTCTGTCGTACAGTGGTCCATCATATCCAAGTTCACCTGTATATAGATTTATTCTCCTTATTTTTATAGAAAATTATAAATAAGATATTATTAGATTTAAAAGTATTCTTAATATCATTGTGTCAGGACAGGATATGGTATGAGATATTTTATCTAACCCTTTCTTGTCAAAAAAAAATGTTATATAAATATTTTCTATATTGAGAGGATGGTCGCCCTCAGGCAATAATCCTCTCTCGGGAGATTCATTCTTTTTTTTGATTTTAAGGAATTTTTGTTTATTTTCCTGCGTGCGAGCTTTACGGCTATGCTTCATACATATGTTTGTATAATATAAGGTACAGATTCCTGGTATACATCACATCGAATGCAATGATACAAAGTGAAATGAGATTCATCCCTGTTGTACACCCTACAGGGATGTCATATTTGTAGAATGATACATCCACACCTGGAAATGCTAGTTATGAACACCTCCCTGAAAACACCTAGACAATGTTTTCTAATAGTTTCCTTTCTCTCCTATAGGTGGAGCTGTGTAACATGATCCTGGATTGCTGCGCCCAGCAGAGAACTTACGAGAAGTTTTTCGGTCTCCTGGCCCAGGTAAGTATTTATATGTTGGATAATCACTAGTGCTCGGACGATAAATCTAAATACCGCCTTATTGATCGTTGCGCCACGTTAGTAGCGATATTGATAACTCAATGAATTATCGATAATGAACGATAATTCTCGTCCAAAATAGAAGCACATGAAATGATATGAAATTTAGAAAAATGCAAGCTAACTACTCACCACAACGCCACTTCTATTACTTTTATATACCGGCGGTGCCTTCAGGTAATTAAACCGCCATTTTGGACTTCAAAATCACGCTGCTAATCACGCCACGAACGTGATTTTTTGTCAATTTCAAAATGGAGGATGTTGTTTACCAGAAAGCATCGCCGGTATAACGAGCCATCAGGAGCAGAATGTGGGTAAGTTCTGTGCCGCCTCAAGTTACGAAATTAACGTTTTTTATCGATAATCTATCGTCATATGGGACGATATATCGATAGAAAAAAATCCGAGCACTAATAATCACACAGTTGGGCAGTGAGGGCCAATCAGCTGCCAGCAATGCTGTGTACCCATATTCTTAGCCAGCTGGGCGTCTGGACATCTTTTCGACACCGAAACCCTCAAAAATCACCCTTCAGGATACCAATATATTTCTGTGAGGAATTTCTCAAAATGTCACTTTCAAGCATATAATTGATTTATTTTTTGTGAGGAATTTCTCAAAATGTCACTTTCAAGCATATAATTGATTTATTTTTCACTTCAATATAAAACTCACAACTTTGTATATGGATATCATTCCTCATTTCAATAAGGAAATACATGTTTATGTTCGTAATCTGAGTAAATTATGGTCTCCCTTGAAAAATAAGATGTCCAAAGATTTTATATGGTATGTTTTGTTTTATATGGTATGGTTTGCCTTATATGGTGTGTTTTGCCTAATATGGGATGTTTTGCCTTATATGGTATGTTTTTGTTTCAGCGTTTCTGCCAGCTGGACAAGAAGTACCTTGCTATTAGGAATGCCTTATATGGTATGCTTTGGTGGGTTTTGCCTAATATGGTATGTTTTGCCTTATATGGTATGTTTTTGTTTCAGCGTTTCTGCCAGCTGGACAAGAAGTACGTGGCTCCGTACGAGGAGATCTTCCAGGAGCAGTACGAGACCATCCACAGACTCGAGACGAGCAAACTCAGAAACGTCGCCAAATTCTTCGGCCACCTGCTCTTCACGGACGGCATCTCATGGGGCGTAAGTATTGGAACATGCAACAATGCAGCGTAACAATGGACATTTAGCCATTGTTAGAAGCAGGACTGGGGCCAATAACTCCACTGGTAGTGATCTACATAAAAACTCAAAAATATTTAAATTCCTTCAACAAATTTAATTGATTTAAAGTGGTTTTGCTGTATGTATATATGTATGTATGTGTATGTATGTATGTATGTATGCAAGTCAAGGTTTAATTTCTAAATCATAAACAAATCAAATATATTGCAAATGCTTTATTTTCAATTTATTAGAAAACAAAAACAGAATCCTTACAACACTTTTTGAGGCGAACTTAGAGCATGAGAAAGGCTAAAAGGATGTTGATCTTTGTTTGTGTTGTCATGGCGTTGTCATGGTGTTGTCATGGTTACAGGTGCTGCAGCATATTCACCTGAATGAAGAGGAGACGACGTCATCCAGCCGCATCTTCATCAAGATCCTCTTCCAGGAGCTCTCCGAGTACATGGGCCTGCCCAAGCTCAACGGACGACTCAAAGACGCGTAAGTCACAATCTAGATAATCCACAATCTGGTTTCCCCTTACTACCGTAAATTCTCGGTAATTTGGGACACATTTATGGGTTGAGGGTGGCTCTTGTTTTCTGAAAATACTGACAAAGCAGAGTAATAGTGCCACTGATTTCCCTCAAATTTCCCTTAACAGCGACAAGCGATTAGAATTCCCAATAATTATATTGCACAATAATTATAGTGGTCCAATTTTTTTAGGGGGGTCCACATTTCGAAGAATTAATGGTAACATACAAATATAAGTTTTTTGTACAAAACGCGCTATAGACGGTTAATTGATTATAGATTTATTTGAAAATATTTAGACCGACTGCTCATATACACTTGTTTAACAACAGGCTTCAATGCTCTCTACACCTTTTCTTTTCTTTGTACTATTTGATATATGACAGGAAAATATTCCTCAAGTAATTTGTAAACAAAATGTGCAATAACAATTCTGTTGTACAATTTAGAAAAAAAACAAGATATCGCCTTTTGTGAAATTGCGATACAGCCAAGTTTCTGGAAGAAGTTTTTCCAAGCTCAATGGCCAACTCAAGGACGCTTAAGTCACGATGCAATAAGTAATCTAGATAATTCTATTTGTTTTCCTTGTCAAGTAATTGCTATGGTAAGATGTCCGTGAGAAGCCAGGTGATATAGCATATCGCATGGCTAAACTGCAAGTGAGTTTTGGAGTAATGTAATGTGTTTCTTTCTCTTTCATTTTGCAGGACACTACAGATGTTCTTCGAAGGTCTTTTCCCAAGAGACAATCCAAGAAATACACGATTTGCAATCAATTTCTTCACCTCCATAGGTCTCGGTGGTCTAACGTGAGTAGAACATAGTTATTTAGTACATGTATAACAATCAAGGCATGTTCAATAATTTATCATTCAATTAGATGTGTAGGTGGTCTAAGTGTACACCAAATGATTTTTTTGGTCTGTGAATTGTGTAATTGTTTACTCTTAGTTTTCATTCTGTTGATTTAGTTCTAAAAGTTATTATGTATGAATTCACAAGTGTTAATCAGGTTCTTTGAGATGTTTATGCATTTATCAATAGTTCTAAGTGATGTGCATATGTATTCACCAAGTGTTGTTTTTGTTGTTTTTGTTCCATTATTTGGGTATTTTGTTTTTGTTCTTTAAGTTACATACACGTCAAGCAACATGTAAAGTTGATTTTGTTCCATTATTTGGGTATGTGTTTACCAGGCGTTGTTTTCTGGTGCTTCAGGGACGAACTTCGTAGCCACCTTAAGACAATGCCGAAACATACATGTTTAGTTACATGTAATGTTGATTTTGTTCCATTATTTGGGTATGTGTTTACCAGGTGTTGTTTTCTGGTGTTTCAGGGATGAACTGCGTAGCCACCTTAAGACAATGCCGAAACCGGCGCCCGTACCTCAGCCTGAGGAGGGTTCCTCTTCCTCCTCGTCCGATTCCGACTCCGACAGCAGCAGTGGTAGCGGTAGTGGCAGCGATAGCAGCGACTCGGATAGCAGTGATAGCGACAGCTCCGATGGCAGCAGCAGCAGCAGTGACGACGGAGATTCAGACTCCTCTGGTGAGTGTAGTACTCCTGAATAGTATCTTAACCCTTATGCTGCTGGTGGCTAACTTGGTCAAAACAAAATGAGGCAAGAAACACATTACAATTACTGAAACCCTGGCACATGTGTATTCATCTGAGGGTACTCAGCGAGAGCCATCCAATGAATACCAGCAAGACAGGGTTTAGGTGGTTTTCAAATTTCTTTGCATCCTTGCACTTATTGAGGCATCAAAACTAGTGACAATGAAAATGTCGATAAATTGGCATGAGCGCTAGATCTTGCCATAATTGTCACTAAATAAATAGAAATAATTGAGATAAGATAGACTTCATATATGTATCTGAAACTTTTCTTACTCAAACCTTTGGAGTTTTTTGTGCCACATATATCCCAAAAATCCGTGAATCATGTTGGGAAAATGCAGATGCCATTAATATACATATAATGGCACTGAATGAAATGCCTATTCCCAACTTTTCTGAAATTAAAACATGACAAAGAAGTAGAAATCTAAAGTACTTTTCAACTTTTCAGATTCAGACGATGACAAGAAAAAGAAAAAGAGGAAACAGAAACAAGATGCAAGAAAAGGGAAGAGGGACAAAGAACCAGAGAAAATAGAACCCAGAAAAAAGGACAAGAAGAGAGACAGAGCACCAGTGGAGAGTGATGATATTAGAATAGATCACAGAAGGGAAAGAGATGTAGAGAACGAAAAAAGGCGGGACCGTGATGCCGAGAAAAATAATCGTGAATACGAAAGAAATAACGAAGACAGTCATAGAAATCACCGTCACGATGATGATGGTGAGAATAATTACAATCGAGATGATAGAAATAATCGTGATATCGAAAGAAGGGGACATGACTATGATAAAAATAATCGTCCAGTGGACAGGGGAGATCGTGATCGCGAGAGTGAGCGATATCACGACGATAGGGAAGGTGATCGTGCGCGGGGAGGGAGAGATCGTGGGCGGGAGCGGGACCGGGAAAATGACCGTGTTGAAAGGGATCGTGAGAATGACCGTATTCGGACGAAGGCTCAGAACTCTGAGCGTGACGGTGATCGTGATCGTGAGAGCGATCGGGGTGGACGGGATCGTGAACGGGAGCGGGCGCGTCAGTATGGGAACGGTGACGGGGACGATAGGGAGCATGGGCAGGATCACGGGAACGGGGAACGGGAGCGGGGTGGGAACAAACGGAACCCGAGCAAGGAGAGAGAGAGATACCGAGAGCGGGAGCAAGTAAAGGAAAGCGACCGCAAACGAGATTATAACAGCAAATCTAAAAGTCGCCGGTGAAATGCATGGTTGATAACACACTGTCTGAATAGTCAGTCTGACTTATGGGGTCAGATAGATGGCGCCACTCATAGTCTTAGCCAACAGGGCGTCTGGGTGTTATTTGGGCACCCAAATCCTCAAAAATCACCCTTTAGGCACCCAAAATATTTTGTAGGAAATTTCTTAAAATGTCAATTTCAAACATACATTTGAACTTTTTTCACCTCTGTATAATTCATACAACATTGTATATGGACATTACACTTTATTTCATTAAGTAAATACATGGTTATGGTTATATTCTGAGTATATTGTGATCTCCCTGGAAAATTTGATAGCCCAGAAATTTAACAATTGCCTATTTTTGGCACCCAGTTTCTAAATCCTGGCTAAGACCCTGGCACCACGGGAGACCCTGGAAATACTTGTATATACATTCAGCTTGAATGGTCAAATTGACCAATAGAATGGTGTATTTCTGGTAAGATAGATGGCGCCACTGGAAAATTGGAAATACCTGTGTTATTCAGCTTGATGGGAAATTTGACTGACAAAATAATGAATTTCTTCAAATATAGGAGGCGCCAATGAATATACCTGTATTAACATTCAGCTTCAGTATTTGTTGGAAAAATATTTATCATAACTGAACTTAAAACTGTCCTTTCAATATTATGTGAATTTATTTTTCATTTTATTGTTTTTTGGTTATTCTTATGCCATAAATGCTTAGAAGTTCCTCTAGAAATGGCTGCCTGGATCTATGATATTTTTGAAAGTAACTTGGAGAGCAAGAAGGAATATTCTAGATATTTCTAGGGGAGTTGATAGTATTGTTTTGATCACCATTTCTTCAAATATTTTCTCAATATTGCATTTGCTGAAAATTTTCATCAAAATTATTGGGTTGCTTTTGGCAGTTATTAGCACTAAAGGGTTAACCCTTATGCTGCTGGTGGCTTATTTGGCCAATACAAAATGATGCAAAAAAAACTGAAAAATGATAGAAACCCTGGCAAATGGGTACTCATCTGAGAGTACTCAGCGAGAGCTATCCAATGAATACCAACATGGCAGGGTTTGGATGGTTATCAAAAATCTTTGCGTCCTTGTGCTTTGGACGAAAGTAGCCTCAGCATTGGTAGGGTTAATGTAATAATGGGGAAGTGTGGATTTGAGAGCAATAAGTAGGTTGGAAGGACAATTATTCCAAACACATACAGTTGTTGGTTGTTTCTGATAACTAATTCCCCCTCAAATGTTTTTCAAGAGATGATTTCTTCAAGAAATGTCACAGAAATTAAGTATTCGGGGCTTTTTTTGCATAGGTAGTTGAGGCAGGCATATTTTAAACCCTTAAGCTGCTGATTGCTAAATTGGCCAATACAAAATAATGCAAAAATCTTGAGAAATAATTGAAACCCTGGAATATGGGTACTCATATGAGAGTACTCAGCAAGGGCTATCCAATGAATACCAAAATGACAGGGTTTAGATGGTTTTCAAAAATCATTGTGTTCTTGTGGCTCGGACGAAAGTTGCCTCAGCATTGGAAGGGTTAAGTTGAATTCATTTGAATCTTGAGAACTGTGTTGTTTTTGTTATACCTTGTTTTATAATGTTTTGTAAGTTGGAACATTTGTGATGATATCTGACTGCACTCTTGTCCCCAGGATCAATAAAATACAATACTTAACCCATTCACGACTGAGAGTTCCTCTTGAATTTGTCATCTGCTTCTTTTATTTTGAGAATAGCTCGGAAATTAACCCTTATGCTGCTGGTGGCTAATTTGACCAATACAAAATAATGCAAAAAACCTGAAAATTGACTGAAACCCTGGCACATGGGTACTCGTCTATGAGTACTTAGTGATAGCTATCCAATGAATACCAACATGACAGAGTTTAGATGGTTTTCAAAAATCTTTGCATTCTTGTCCTTTGGACAAAAGGAGCCTCAGCATGGGAAGGATTAAAGAGTGATTTCACAAAATATTTGAAGGATTTTTGTTATTTTATGGTAAACATTTGGATGAATATTTTCCCAACTTAGCTTTTACCTAGAAGATTGTAAGACTATCCTAAACTGTAAAGACTGCGTTTGGCCTATGTGAGCATTAACACATTTATGCATGGAGTTCTTAGAACCAATGTCGTCTGGACCTGTTTTACTTTTCATAATATCTCTGGAATTATGCAGGAATTCGCAAAATATTTGAAGGAGATTTGTGAATAGAGTTCAGATGAACAATTCTTTTTCAAATATTTTCCTCTGATGCTAATATAACTTAAGAGATAGGCATAAACTCACGAAATATTAACCCATTAATGCTTAAGAAATCCTCGAGAAAGTGTCATCTGGATCTATGATACTTTTAACAATAACTTAGGAATTAAGAATACATTTACAAAATATTTGAAGGAGAGTTGATGGAATTATTCTGATTATGATTTCTCCTTCAAATATCTTCTTCATTTTGCTCTTTCCAGATTTATTTCACCAAAATTATCAGGCTGTTTTTGCTGATGCATTTCTTTTTCAATTTTCTTCTTATTTATTTTTGAAAATTGCTCCGGTCATGAAGAAATGTTTACAGAGACTAAGCTTCAACTCTCCTATACCTTTCGAAGCCTTTCATGCCAGATTCCAGAGTTATATTCATAAGTTTTACATATTCAGACGATCCAATTCATGGGGACTATTAGGCATTATATTGTAAATTCTTCATACGAGTGCAATTTCAAAAGGGTCATCTTGTACCTATGATACTTACGGTAATTACCTAATTGAAGAAAAGTTGGTCGAGTGACGTTTGAATGACATTTATCCCTGAAATGTTAGTCTTAACCCTAATATTTCTGGTGGCTAAATTTGCCAATACAAAATGATGCAAAAAAGTTGAAAAATGACTGAAACCCTGGCATATGGGTACTCATCTGAGAGAACTTGGACAGAGCTATCAAATGAATACCAACATGATAAGGTTAAGATGGTTTTCAAATATCCTTGCATTCTTGTGCTTTGGACAAAAGTAGCCTTAGCATTGGAAAGGCTAAGAACCATTCTACAGAGAGCTATCACCAATTAGACGAGGCTGTATTGGGCGGTTCAGGATAAAAGTATATGTTCTTGTGAAGAATCATTCTGTAGAGAGCGTTCACCAATTAGACAAGGCTGTAATTTTTATGTTTGAGGGTTAAATGAAATGTTATTCTAAAGAATCTACAGAGAGCTATCACCAATTAGATACAGGCTGTTTTGGGCAGTTCAGGGCTTAATGAAATGTTATTCTAATGAATCTCTCTGCAGAAAGGTACTACCAAGATGAGGCTGTGTTTGCACGCTTTAGGGCTGAATGAAATGTTATTCTAAAAATTCTCTCTACTGAGAGCTAACACCAGTTAGACAAGGCTGTTTTGGGGCAGTTTGCGGTTGAAAACAGGATCAATGTATTTTTGTGTTTTCTCAACCCTGTACATATTCCTAGCCCAATATTATGTTGGGTCCTCAAATACTGAATGTAATTAGTGGTTGGTGTCCCTTAGATCTTGCCTCCATGGCTAAGTGATCTAGGGCATGTTGATAACCCTTATGCTGGTGGTGGCTAATTTTTTGAAATACAAAATGATGCAAAAAAACTAGGAAATGACTGGAACCCTGGCAAATGGGTACTCCTCTGAGAGTACTCAGCGAGAGCTATCCAATGAATACCAACATGACAGGGTTAACCCTTCCAGTGCTGATGCTACTTTCGTCCAAAGCACAAGGCTGCAAAGCTTTTTGAAAACCATCTAAACCCTGTCATGTGGGTATTCATTAGATAGCTCTCACTGAGTACTCTCAGATGAGTACCCATTTGCCAGGGTTTCAGTCATTTTTCAGGTTTTATGCTTCATTTTGTATTGGCAAAGTTAGCCACCAGAAGCATAAGGGTTAAGATGGTTTTCAAAAGTATTTTCATCATTTTCCTTTGGATGAAAGTAGCCTCTGCATTGGAAGGGTCAAGCACACTGGACTGTGTCCAGGCATGGTGGTGGAAGAGGATATACTTGTAATGGGTCAAATTCTCATGAGCTTGACTTATCAGTACACCATGGAGCGATTCAGAATTAAAATATTGATAGCTCAGAATAAAAGAGCGCCATGTTTTCATAGATCATGTGGTTTTGCATGCAATGCAAACACTATAGTTTCTTGTACAAAAGCATTTCTAATGGAATAAAATTTAATAAATTTATCCCAACCTGATCTGTTTTGTTGTTCTCTCTGGCGCCTTGGTCGTACAATTTTTTGGAAGACATTTGAATTATGCTGGACACAAGCAACAATTTTCCCTCAAATATCTTATGAAGTTAACCCTTATGCTGCTGGTAGCAAATTTGGCCAATTCAAATTGATGCAAAAAACCTGAAAAATGATTGAAAGCAAATGGATGAGAGTACTCAGTGAGTGCTTTCCAATGAAGAGAACATAGCGAGAGCTATCCAATGAATACCAACATGACAGGGTTTGTTGTTTTCAAAAAAGAATTAACCGTCCTTGTCCTTTAGACGAGGGTAGCCTCAGCATTGGAAGGGTTAACCTTTCCAAAGCACAATGTCACAAAGATTATTGAAAACCATCTAGACCCTGTCATGTTGGTGTTCATTGGAAAGCACTCACTGAGTACTCTCATCCATTTGCTTTCAATCATTTTTCAGGTTTTTTGCATTTGGGGGTAACATGATGGAATGTTTCCCCTCGGGAGGACCCTAATTACTTCCATTTCAATTGACCTAGCCAGGCTAAGTTTAGCATCAGTGATTGCAATAGAGTTTGTGTCAGTGTGTTTTGCTGCTTGAGGTAAAGAGATTATCACTGTTGTGTGCATATAAGTGAAATCTATGCAGTGAAAGGAGAAACTTAGAATCAGAAAATGATCAAAAGCTTGCCCTACCTCTAGATCCTTTTCATATAAATATGTGAAAGTTAACCCCAAGAGGCTCTCATGGCAGCTGAGCCCTTTAAGTCATTTGCCTGTGACTACAGCATGGACCTTACTGACCTGGTGGGCATAGCAGGTTGAAACTTATAAGCGCACGTTACCTAGAACAGCATTAACCTAGTGTAAAATCAGTGAATGGCTTTTAAAAGAGTGTCACTTAATGAACAGGAATTGAATCTGCACACTTAACTTCTCTCCAAGAGCAAGATAATTTATAATTGTGTTATTGTGCTGTACCAACAAGTTTCTACCTATTTTCATAATCATTTTACCTATATATATATATATATATATATATATATATATATATATATATATATATATATATATATATATATATATATATATATATATATATATATATATATATATATATATATATATATATATATATATATATATATATATATATATATATATATATATATATATATATATATATATATATATATATATAGATAGATAGATAGATATGTATATATATCCTTCATGTCATGATTGTCTACAAGTCCAACTTGCGAAACCTCGGAAGTGTGAACACCGCCTATAGTGAACGTTTTGGCCCGGTCCCAAGGTGTTCACTCTTTCGAGGTGTGTATATATATATATATATATATATATATATATATATATATATATATATATATATATATATATATATATATATATATATATATATATATATATATATATATATATATATATATATATATATATATATATATATATATATATATATATATATATATATATATATATGTCGTATTCTCCCTATTAAACGCACCGTGCAGATGCAAGTTGGGAAATTTTTCTGTAGCAGGGGTTTTGTCAAACATTCATATAACCGCACCCCCAATGAGTGCTGATCGCGGTGCTACGAATCGCAATAATAAATGGCCAAAGAATGGCAGTTACGTTCGCCATCTATATACCTTCTCGTTCTACTTTGGCGCTTGCTGGTCCCCCAAAATCGGCGAAAAATTATTTAAGACTGCGCTTAATCAGGCGAATACGGTTATATATATATATATATATATATATATATATATATATATATATATATATATATATATATATATATATATATATATATATATATATATATATATATATATATATTATACAAATATGGCACTTGGGTGAGTGCAATATCAATTTTTATTGCACTCTGAAAAATGATATTGCACGAGGCGCTTGCGCCAATTGCAATATCATTTTTCAGAGTGCAATAAGATTGATATTGCACGAAATCAAAGTGCCATATTAGTTTTATTATATACCTACTGCTCATTCAAATAAGATAATTTACTAATTTAAAGAATTATGTAAATGTAAATATTATTGATATGTTTTTCCATATCCAGGTTTTACCACCAACCATTGGGTAATTGTAAATTTCTAAGCTGTAATATATTCTTGTGTTAATTCAGTATAACCACAATCAAAATACTAGAAATACCTGAAAAAGTCATATGCATTAGTTTCAGAAATGTAATGATTTATTTATTCAATCTAAAAATGTGTTTTCCTAATTCCCTTCCTCATCATGATTTTACAAAAACCCAAACTCTTCTGAGTTCCTTGGCTCAATTCACTTCTGTTGGGTTCCTTGTCAAGAGTTGAAGTTGGGAATTGAGCACATGAACCTGACAGCTCTGTGTCAGAGTGTTGGAAAGAAATATTGCACCCCAATATCACTTTTGTAAGGGGGTCATGTGACCATGATCTGACCAATCACAGCAGAGAATGAGCAGTAGGCATATCATACATAATTATATATAAGTATATATATATATATATATATATATATATATATATATATATATATATATATTATATATATATATATATATATATATATATATATATATAAATATATATATATATATATATATATATATATATATATATATATATATATATATATATATATATATATATATATATATATATATATATATATATATATATATATATATATATATATATATATATATATATATATATATATATATATATATATATATATATATATATATATATATATATATATGGGTGATTTCTGATCAACATTTTTTCACAAGAACATCCCAAAAGATGAATTGGATAGCAAGCATGAATGGGTTGAATACCAAATGTGGAAGGGAAACCTCATTGCATTTTTTGGTGTTTAAAGGACAGAATGCAAAATAGAATTGACTTTAAATGGGAGAAATATGCTGCTACCAAACACTTCAATAGAGCAGGTTTCGTCTACTGATTGTTATCACATTCAATTAAAATTTCTTTTTCTAATTGTTCATACTAGTATATAGTCGTACAACTTCATTAGTTGTTGAATTTTCTCACCAGTTTTGGTTGTCTTTGGGTCACTGTCAATTTATAACCAGTGCCCCATCAAAAGAACCTCTTCTGACTGT